>CM076608.1:55898739-56240701 GCA_038502775.1 Hippodamia convergens
GATTCTGTGTATTGACCCCTTCGTCAATAGGTATGTTGTTCATCATCTGATCATGGCAGATATGTCACTATCCAATCTCTGATGCTACTAGAGTACTCTGAAAAATATTCGGAATTCGCAGGAGAGCAAATAAATACTTCAATTGGAATGATAGCGGGATAGTTACTTGGAAGAAAAAGTAACGTCACCATGCAAACCAGTAACCGCCAAAAGAGAGAAATTCTGGAGAGATTACCGACAGAAAATATTGTAGGCCTTATTTAATACACAAGAAATTCATAATAAACTCGAAGTTTATACTGATGCACCACACAACCATAGATGATGGGCGCCCGCAGAATTGTTCTTGAGGGAGGAGGTATACCTAATGAAAAATTTTTCTTGTACTTGTGATTAGGAAACTAATTTATATCTGCTGTCCTTCCATCTGTGGGCGCCCATTACATTCATTCATATCCACACACGTCAATTATATTGATTTTATGCTCAACATGTCGAGATGCGGCTCTTTTATTTTGTATCCCCTACCAAGTTGATCAGGAATGATGTAGCGAGAAAGCCAATCAACACGAAATTCACCATTCGGGATTCACAAGATGGATTTATTTTTCCTTACTGGAGAAGGACTGCTCAAGGAAATGCGGGAAGAGTTATTCAAGAGTTGTACACATATCCATGGAATTCGATATGAATTTTCTAGATGTTGTTATAAAAGCAGTAGATGTTTGTCTTAAAACAAGTTTCTTTTTCACAAATGTATTATATTTTGGTCATTTGTACAAGAACATTTTTATAACCTAAGACCGCCGAAATTTTATATCAGCAAACGTATAATATCCAGACTAACCAGAGTAAATATTTTTGGATCGAAACAATAGACATTCAATTCCTGCCTTGATATATCTGAAATACTTCGAAAAAGTTTAGAAAAATGTTAGAGAATATTATACCCGAAAAACGATAAAAGTAGAAAATGTTCAATCAGTGTTTTGTCACCATAATTCAGGCCTTTGATTCTATTGAATTAAGAGAGGTTTATTCGACTCATTTCGCCCTTTTGGGAATCTGTTCAATAAATTCATAACAAAACATTTAATTCAAGTGCCTTTCCCAACTTTCGTAAATTGAACTTTTCTATGTATCAAGTCCAAGGTGCTATCTGAAAATCTAAATTCACAAATGTTTTGTTGTTCGGATTACAAATTTCTCAATTTCCCACTTTAGCACCTAGATACCGTGAGATACTCATCTTCTTCATTTCAGTTGAATGGAAAATTTATTGATGAGATTGAATCAGAAATACCGAGTATTTTGAGAGTTGATATTAGTATCACCTTACGCATTGTAATGGAATTAGTCACATAGAATCAGTTGATTATTTCGATTCTTGGTTTCCTGGAGTGTCTATAAACATAAAACTTGTCATCGTCCGATATATTATGTTTTCCTTTAGAAGTGATAAATCTTCAAATAGATCCAATCCAACAATTATCTTTTATTATTCGACTGTGTGGATCTCGATGAAAAATAATCATGTCCAAAATATAAAAACCATCTATCGAGACTCAGTAGATACTGATTGATAAGATTATCAATCATCCAATAGTGCAAGTAGCATCAGTTTTCTCTGCAAGTTCCGATGATTGTAACTCAATGGGTACGATCAGTGTGAAACACAAGGCATTTTTAACGCAGTTTATCACCGCAATTATAGGTAGGTATTGACAAATGAATTTTTAGATAACTTATCATATTATTCACATTTGATTATTTCTGATTCACTTCAGTTTCATATAGGTAATTCAGTTATGGGTTGAATTTCATCAACCAGAGGCTTCTTAAGCATAATATTCCATTCTCCATTTGTCCCTATAATATGTCGGTCAAAACAGGAAAAAAATTACACAATAAAAAATGAAACACTTCATAAAAGTGCAGCGCAGATAAATACATATCAAGATACAGAAATCAAAATGAAAATATTCCCGATTGCCGAGTATAAAGTCAATTACACATCGATTTGCGCTCTTGTAACTTATAACGCTATTTACTCTCTTACAACTTACATTACTTTACAACAATATTTTGCTCGAACTGCCAGTTGATCTGGTGTAGTTTACCACCGCCTAATTGAAAAAAAAATTAACAAAAAATAAAAAATTTGCTTTTGTTAGGCTTCATTATCTGTTGAAAATAAATCACATATATAAGGATAACAAAAGATCTGAGAACATTTTGTCTGTTATTGTCCGAGCATAAGATGATTAATATCGTAATATTGATTTATATGAATTCTGAAATCTGATAGTCTTTTGTATTTTTTCGGGGAGAATTATTCAATTTCCACTGACTGGAGCTTCCAGCGAGATAAGAAGTAGAATAGATACATTATTTTATAACTGCAAAAAGCTTACAATTGAGACAGTTCTCTGTTCTGAATGTTCTGTTAATGAATTGTTACATTTAAATGGACATTCGAAGAACTAACCCTATTAAAAATCAGTAGTTGAAGTCATTCCATTCGACAAAATTTGCCTATTGATAATCTCCTCCAGATTAATGTAGGTTAAGAAAATTTGAAGGTCGCCAATGGTGTTTTTCTCCTGCTTGGAAATGCGGAATGCTGTAAACATATAAATAATGATAGTTAAATGGGGAAGTATGCGAGGTTTGTTTGTTTATAGTTGTGCTATCATTACGAGATGCTCCAGTCTCTATAGATTTTATAAATCCCGAAACTTCAACCTCGTGAAAAGATTATGGATCGTAGCGAGAAGACAGACTAGATACCGAGTTAAACAATGTTCATTTATACATACATGCAACATTCAACATCGCAAGGTCAGAGTTCAGGTCGATGTCTAACCTTTTTAGTTTGGCCCAGATTTGCGTCGGATTACTGAATTCATTTATACCTTCACAATTTCAACTTTTTTTCCTTATTCTATGATTTGATAACATGATATCCCTGTCGATGTTGGATTGATATTTCAGTTATTTTTCGGTTTGTTGTTACAGACGTTTCGGTGAACCTACTCCTAGTTCCAATCCTACATGTATACACTGTGTCCCGAATTGGTTGAGACTGCAGACTGCAATGTATCTCAGCTATTATTAAAGATAAGGACATTCAGTTTTCGCGACCCTGCATCACTTTTTTGTAAAACTTTTGAATCCCCAAACAAAAATATTCCAACTGGGTACTGTATTGAATTGAATTGAATATTGCCTGGTGACGAATATTTTGTACAAATTTGTATATAACGAAAGGTTCCGTTTACTGATACATATTCGGACAAGGTCGAAATTTCGAATAAACTTACTATTGTAATTGAGGATTAAAATCAATTGAATACATATTTTTTGCTGCTTTTAGACATGAAACTGAATTAAAGACAGATTACCTGTTAGAGATCTTGTTTTGATAAACTTCTTGCTTTTTGAGAATGCAGTTGAATAATATATCCGACTTACAGATCCAGGCCCTTTATATAGGGGAGAAAAACAATTTAAAAATTGAATTTCTTTGATATCTTACTTGAGTTTCGGGAGCGAATAAAAAGGATGTTAAAATGCACGAATACCCTTGTGAACTTATTGAACAGTTTCTCTTCATCTCTTCTGAATGATATATTGATATAAAAAAAATGATTCATTGTTTCTAAGCTATTTGACAAACTAGAACTTGATCGTACTCAACTTTGATTAAAACCGACATACACCAACTGTTTGTTTATTAAATAACATTTTTGATTGGATGTTTTCATACATCAAGAAAAATAGTTGAAGGATCTATCCCATTTGAATTCTCTTTCCTATTCTATGTTGAAATTGAACTCGACTGAAGATCGAGTCATTTCAAATCAAATAAGGTATAAGAGGTTATCGCCAATGGATTTTTCATATCCAAGGCTTGAAATTTCACGTTTGTGAAACTACCAGTAAAGGGAAAAAACATAACGGATAAAAAACGGTCTATAATGCCTACTATAGTCGCTACCGAACGGGAGCGAATTAATCAGGACTGCGACGTACGTCGCCGTATCCGCCAAAATGGGGTTCGTGCACAGAACATAAAATATAAGAAGTGCTAGCTCCTTAGTAACGAGGGTACAACATTTGTGACATTTCGAAAACAAGTGAGACCTGTCCCATTTGATGCTTAAGGGGAGTCCGCTTGTTAAATTTTTGACATACGTCATACTAGAATCGAATGACAATACTGGTCTTTGGTTATGTTAATTTTGAATGTTCGAAATTAAAACCTGAAAGGTTTTTAGCATTTCAAAATAAAACCATATTTTAAACAATAATTTCTTTAATTTTGTTCCTTTTATACAGCAATTCTGTGAAACACGTAAATTCAATTTACTCCTCGATAAAACAAAACAGTAATAAAATTATTCCGAATATATGATACAGATCGTTCTTATTTGGAAAATTGGTTCAGGTTGTTTATAATGATAAATTGAACAGCCTCTACCAGATTCCTGCAATAACGTAATAATATTTCAACTACCTCAATGTTTTTAACAAAGATATTGAGTAATTGAGGGAACGGTGGTTTTTGATTATTTATGATTGAAGCACTTCACAAGAGCACAACAAGACGAAGTCACCCAGGATGGGAAGCTCTTGCGGTTCTTTAATTTTAAAGGTGAGAAGATCCATTTGTACCTACAAAAGAAATAAGTATCATTCACTTAATAGGTGATTACTTCTGAAATTAACGGTTGGTAAAGCTTTGAGTTAACCACATCATAACATTTTCTCTAGAACAGATTTACTTATTTGATGAATTGAATGAGTCAAAACTAACCAGTTATTTATTTTATTACCTTTCACCTGCCTTGCATTAATTCTGAAAAAAAATCTTCACAAAGACTGTTTACATTGAAAAGTAAAACACCTGAAGAAAATCTCCACAAAAACTACATCATATACAGATAACATTTCACCGCAATAATAAAATATTAATACATAAAATCACCAGCACTAACTAGAATCAAAACGATGAAAACTAGATTGACAAATTCAGATGACATAATATTTCTAATTTCTACTTTTGCCTCCTTTTTGTATTTCTGTCATTCATCCCATTTCATACGATTTTGAATTAGCTTTCAAAGTTATGACAGATGAGAGGTTAGGAAATGAAGTTGCAACGCAGGTCGTAGATTACTCTGTGTTTTCTGTTTTTGTGCTCTCGCTGCACACCCCGTGGGGTTCGTGTAGCCGTGATGGAATAAACTGGCCAGATAATAGTAATGGGAGGGAGATAAAGAACAGCCCACCCTTTTCCTCAAGATCAAGGTGTCTGACCGATGGTCTTCACTAAGAAATTGCTCAACAAGAAAAGGTCCAACCGAACAAACTCCAAACTCCACGCGGGGGATGATGGAGTATCAAATCAATGATAGCTTCACCCCTAGAGTCTCAATATAGACAATGTACATACGGAGTTTGAATAGGAAAACTCAAGATAAAATAATAATAATAATTCAACTAACGGTTGAAAATTCTTCTCCCTTTACTTTTTACTGCGGAGAAATTTGGAATGAAAATTAAAGATTTCGATTAACGATCGCAGAACACCGGATAATTGAAGATCGATGGAACAGGTGAATAAAATGGATTTTACCAATCCTATGGATTTCTGGTTCCACTACACTAACTTAAGTCCTATTTCACCCGAAGGAAGCACGAGAAATGTCTTTCAAGGTACGACCATCGTGAAGATAATAATAATTATACTCAGGCCCGGGTTTACAAGGTTAACTTTAGGTTAAGGAAATTTTATAGGTTCGGCGTTTTACAATCCCACGAAACGTGGTTAACTATCAGTTAACTTAACCAACACCGAAAGTGTGGGTAAACCTGAAGTTAATTGAAGAACCATAGAATCATTTATATGTATATAACCTAAAATGTTTGTCTGATTCGAAAATTATTGTTCTGAAGAAATTGATTTCTCACAAAGCCCTATTATGTAATGAGTCAATGATTTCTCACCAGAGATTTGTTAATATGGATTTAATAGAATTTGATTTCAACGCTTTTAGCAGTGATGGAGAAGAATGCCGTAGACCTCGAGTGATGCATCTTAGATCAAATTTTTCTTGAAATTAACGACGATTATGATTTTTTTTAAGATTCAGATTATCTGAAAGCTCCGTTTTATTACTACTTATTCAGCGCATGCTGAATATTCTAAACCAAATAGAACCAGAAGGTAATTAAAATGCCAGATTTCCGAGGTGCATAGGTGTTATCGACTGCACACATAAAAATTCAATTGCCAGGAGGTGATCAAGCCGGACTATTCAGGAACCATTAACAAGTTTTTTTCCTTGAATATACAAACTGTAGCAGATCCATCTCCAAAAATTACAAACATTGATGCAAAATGGCCAGGTTCAGCACATGATATTTTTCAGAATTCTAGTCTGTGCGGATCATTTGAAAGAAAGGATTTTCCTCACAGTGTTTTAGCAGGAGATAGTGGCTATGGAATTGAGCCTTATATAATCACACCTTCAGCTAATACACGAAAACCTTCTGAAGTCTCATTCATCAAATCACACATTTATACAAGAAATCTCGTTGAGAGAAAGAGTGTGTAGAAACGTGGCTTTTTAGCCCTTGTCATGGGAATACATACAAAATTAGATACTATGTTAGTGGTTACAGTCATTCTTCATAATACAGCATATTGTAGAATCCACTAGTAATATTCATCTTTTAAAATTTCCTGATAAAAGGCATAATGCAAGTTCCTCTACTGCAGATACCTCCATTTATTTTAATTTATCTCATGTATACATGTACAACCAACAAACTGAGGAAATATTTATTTGAATTAAATATGAAAATTAATTGTATCAAATTCAAAATTTTAATATTCCTTTGACGTCTTACAAATTCGTGAATGCGTCCGACCTACTATTTTGATCAAAAGAACCATTATTTTCTACCAATTCAAACAGAACCCATAGTTACGAAACCTTAATCGGTAAAATTATTGTACGAGTTAACCATCGACCGTCGGTAACCTTCGATTGTAAAACCGGCCCTCAGAAACACCGGCAAAGCTGAACTTTGAAGACCGAAAACTTTTACCACTGGAATCTTGACTATCATAAAACTCTTATTAAAAAATTTTGACCATCAGGAAATTAAGTCCGCTCTTGAAAAGCCGCATTTATATGTTCGGTTGGAGAGGAAAAATTTCAAGTCCCGAATTCGACGGAATCAAACGCCTGCCTGAAAAAAAAGGGACATATGGAAGAGATAACGTCTTTGACTGAAGCGAAATTGGCTCGTTATATTTTCGCCATGCAAAACTCAAAAATAATTTTCTCCAATTCAGAATCGGATAGAGCTCATTACAATACTAAAACTAGTGCTGTAATGAACAGATTACATCACTGTTTTCAGTTATATTTTTCGTTATTCGTGGTTGTCAATATTGACCTCTCCAATCCTATCAATTTTCAAATCGAATCAATTCAAATTCCAAGTCTGTCAAATTTCGTTAGTCACACCAACTGCCAAGATACTATATGAAAGTCACTCATATGATGTAGATTATGAACTTTTATATTAATTTCGAGAGTATTTCACGAAACTTAGCTGAAATAGAAAAAAATCATCAAGTCCTCGTGGCAGAAGGCCATTCCAACACTCATGTGTTTTCTAATTTCGAATTGGTACATATTGGAATAAGAGCTCATTGTGTAACTTGTTTTAAAATAAAATATTACGTTCAAATTTAGAAATTGTTTCTCAATATACAGGATGTTTCTTGTAACGAAGTTCACTTGATAATATCGCCATGAATTACAATGTAAAACCTAATACGTGTATGAAGAAGAACAAAAACTTTTATTTTTCGGTCTTTTTAAATCTTCTGTTAAACTTCATCTTCGAGATCATAGTGCTGTTGATTAATTCTTGGAAAGTCGCCTATTTGCACTTGAAATGGTCTCCTGGCAGAGAGTTGCTGGAAAATTCAGACCGAAAAAATATTTTTCAAGAGACAAATCGTCTTTTTAGACGATTTTTCGAAAAGTGACTCCACAAAAAAATACTGAAATGGTGGTCCAAACGAGGAAAAGAAAATATCTTGGATGGGAAACACCGATAAGATAAAAGCTGATAGGAATTTGCATCTCAGTAATTAGAGTTGGAGAAAAGAGAAGACTTGATGCCAAGCTTTCAATCAGGCAAGTTCATAACGGGATAAATGGCAATGAATTTAAAATACGACCTCGTAAATGACCGTTTTACATTATTTCTTTCATCATAACTAAAAATTGACCAAATAAGATTCGTGTACAGGGTGGGCAAAATTGTTGATACTTGAACTTTTTAATCGTGAGAGATAGGGAAACATTAATGACACGTTACGGTGGTCTTTTTTAGAGAGTTATAGGCGAATATTGAAATTTGGGCGATTTCAACTTTGACCATTATCTCCGTTTCTGTTTGAGCTAGGATGTTGAAATGAACACTATACAGTTTTTTTTTTCAAAGCAATCCAGTAGCGTTCTTTGTTTTTTCCTAAAAGGTTTCCTTGCTGAGCTATAACATAAAGTTGTGTATTTTCTTATGGAAACAATAATTTGACATAGCTTAGAAAGAATCGTCATTTTTTTTTCGTTTCAGAAATATATCAAACATCATACATCGCTCTCAGATTCATTCAGATATCCTGAAAAATATAGTTTTTATTTGAAATTTGAATTATTGAGTATTAAGTAGGCCGAATCACAGAATAATATGTCTCTACGCATGGTGTCATTATTATTTTGCGATTGAATACTTGATTGAATTCTCCGTGGTTTGATCTCTGTTCAGAACAACTGTCAATCATTAGAATTCGAAGTCATTATTACCGGTAATATGGAAATATTCGAAAAAGAAAAGAAATATGATTTATTAAATTGTTTTTATTTTAGCAGCAATAAGGACTTCGAGTTGACAGTTGTTCTGAAAAGAGATCAAACCACGGAGAATTCAATCAAGTATTCAATCGCAAAATAATAATGACACTATGCGTAGAGACATATTATTCTGTGATTCAGCCTAATTAATACTCAATAAATCAAATTTCACATACAAACTATATTTTTCATGATAACTGAATGAATCTAAGGGCGAAGTTAAATGTATGATATATTTCTGAAACCGGAAAAAAATGAAGATTCTTTCCAAGCCATTTCAAATTTTCCATAAGAAAAACACAACTTTATGTTACCTATAGCTAAGCAAAGAAACCTCTTGGGAAAAAATAAAGTACGCTACTGGATTGCTATGGAAATTGCCTGTATAATGTTTTCATTTCAACAACCTAACACGAACAGAAACGGAGATAATGGCCAAAATTGAAATCGCCCAAATTTCAATTTTGACCTATAACTCGAAAACAAAAAAAGATAGAGGAATGGCATTATCAGTTTCTCTAAAAAAAGACCACCGTAGCGTGTCATTGATTATTCTCTATCTCTCACTGTTAAAAAGTTGTTGTTCAAGTATCACCAATTTTGCCCACCCTGTACACAAATGAAAAGTGATATGGAAATAACGAACATGTATCAAATTTTTTCCTTTTTACATTCAACCGCATTTCAACAGCAACATGTTAGTTATGGATGCATTATGACTTCCAGCGTAGACATGCTTCCCCACAAAAATGTAGAAACACTAGCGCCGTGTTGGCTTTACTCTCCTCTATTGAATTTAAACTTTAATACCTTTTCGTCCCAGGGTATCAACTGGAAGCGTATCCGAGTGAATAGTTTCCGGGGAAAATGTCACCCTCGTGAATAACCCTCCGCATTTCAATATCATCTATGGTTTCACGTCATTTCGTTGTGTAAAGTGAATTCGGTTCTCGGATTATTAATTCAGAAAGAATTATTCGAGTAAAAACAAGTGAGTTGTTGTAAAAAGCACCGTGAATGGTTTCCTAGGTGAACGTTCCAAACCGGAATAATTCCACTCATGACCTCAGTTGCAACTCTACCTACCTAATTTAGTTTTTACTATGGAAAATCTAGATTAAGACCAAAGCTTCACTCGGGTAATATTTAATTGTAACGGCTAAAGTACAAGGTATCTCAAATTATTTGATTTTTGATTTTGGCTGTTTCTGGTACTTATAGAATAGTCCTGGGGTCAATCTTTACGAAAACACCAAATTTTGTTATTTTAAATACGAACGCATTGTTTGAAATCTTATATCCTACAAAAAAATCATTCTGAATTCCTCCAACGTTTGTACCTATCTAGTCTAGAAATACCAGAAAACGTCAAAATAAAGCCATTTGGGACACCAAACTTATAATATACCCTATACTATATAGTATACGACTTTCCATTCGGTGCTATAATGTGCAAATTCTGTGCATCTGATAATAATAATAATATCTTTTATTTCAAATAATTACAGTTTTCACAAATAAAGCAAAAAACTGCAAATTAAAATAAATGACGTCACAAGACTATACAAAAAGTAATCAGCCAAATTATATGGTTCCATACTAACTAATAAATTTTTAACCTCGACTCTATATTAAACATATTATATACACCTACACATTTAATTTCATTAGGGAGTTTATTAAAAATTCTAATACACATATAAGTAGGGATTCTCTCAGTTAATGTTAGTCTATGTATAGAAAAATTGTAATTCAATGTACGTGTATTATAAATTGTGTTTACATTGTCATTTATGAATTAATCAATACAAATACGAAGACATTTAACTTACTCAAATACATCAAAATCAAAATGAGCCAAGTTAACATTTTCAGCTTTTTCTTTTTCAGATCTATTTGTATCAAATATAACTATTTTGTTTTTGTATTGTTCAAAATTAATCTATTTTGATTAAACCATAATTTGGAAGATGAAAATATATTTTCAGCTTTAGATATTAACTGCGGCATGTTTCCAGCACCCACCATCAAGTTAGTCATCCACAAAATTAATTATATTTCCTTCAGTGCTTTGTATAATCTTACTCAAGTCATTGAGGAATATTATATGAACAATAATGGACCCACAACACTTCCCTGTGCAATTCCTATTGAGGTTGATAGAATTCCTGATTTTGCATATTGATTGCCTTTTGTGATGGTAACTCTGTGTCTTCTATTAGACAAGAAGGATCTTAGCCATTCCTTTGCATTTCCTCTTATTCCCTGTAGTTCCAGCTTTTCCATTGAGTAATCAACACGTGAGCAACCAACATGAAGTTGAGTGTGAGAGAAACCCGCCCCTCCCTTGATAACGAAGCCTTGAAGAAGCCGTTACGTGATACTGAGATCCCGGGTACATTTGTATTTCTTCAACCTGATACATCTCGCGAAATATTCGTAAGAAAATAATGCTGCTGGGTGCATTTTTCATCACGAATACATGCCGCAGATGAGGATCACTTTTATTTTGAGATTCATTCATAATACGACATTATTAAATTGGTCAGACTTTTTGGATTACATTCTCTCATTCAACATTAGGATTGAGCTGTATGAGTCTTCTCCAGCGTGCTCCTTTTCTTCGATCTAGTTCTCACTTCCATCCTCCAGCCGATAATGATTGTTTTTTTTTATTTAATTCAGACAAACATAATCCACAATTTATATATGAATAAAAGGCAAATATTCATTATTTAAACGGCATCAATTCCAAACAACCGTACCTAATGTTCAATTCTTTTTTTGGTGTGTTCCTTACAGTCCAGGCAAGGTTTTTACAACGTAATATTTTAGGACAATAACGTACAAAAAAAATGCAAGCAAAGAGTTTAATTTATTACGATTTTTACACTTGAACAAAACGGTGAGGTTATGATATGTTGTGAATCGAAAATTGAGAAAATTATTATCAACCTCGAAAATCAATCAACTCCCAATCTTTATATCTGATGTTCAGCACTACACGTTTGGAAAATCTAAATCTGCTGCGTTATGATTGGACATCCAGAAGATGTCTGACAGTATGTGACACAAAGGACTTTCAAATAAGTTATATGAAAAAAAAATGCTTGTTCTACCCTAAATCCTAGAGAACAGAAAACTGTTTTCTAACAATAGGTACTGTTCCTAGCCCCTTCAGTCCAGAACAGGGCTTGCGATTCTGTTCAATTTGTTTTTTCTTTAGCAAAGAAAACCAAATGAAATGCTCTATATCCTATGGCATTGCAGTAAAATATAATTTAAATATATCAGTGTTAATGATTTGGTTGAGGCTTTCGCGGCCATCGTTCAATATCACACCATATTTCAGGAGATGTTCTCGCTGAATTTAGCTGCCTGAGTATGACGAGGACGCAGATTGTACGTACTTATATAACCTCGATCGGAGGGCGTGGCCGAGGCCTGACCGGTCTCATCCCGATCCCGTACTCGAGCCGAACTCCGGAAGATGTCAGCCACTCGAACTGAAAGAGTAATAACAGAATGATAGTATTAGTATTAGAAATCTCATGGACAATCCGATAACTTCCAAAGATTAAGGAGCATTCAAAACCTAGGTTCCGAACTTGGGTGTAATTACCCCGTAGGGGTCAATCTGCTATTCTGTGGGGGTAACGAAAAACCTAATAATACATACCTAATCTAATAAAATACCTAGCGTCTATCCTTTTCATTGATAACAGTTTGAGGTCGGGTTTAAACCATTTACTATAATGCGATACAGGGATAACTATATTGAAAAGGTTAGGAACCACTATTTCATCCAAAGGAGCGTTTTAGGACATTCGAAAATACTCAGAGTAGATGGCATTCACACTGTATGAGCTGGTCCGAACGACTCTTGATAATTCAACGAAGTCCACGAAGGTCAAATCAATAAATCAATAAAAACAATCAATGAAAACACATAAATAGTATATACAATATAACAATCGTGAATGATACTAACATACAAAAAAAAAATAATGAGAGAAACATGGTATAATATTTAATTAGAACACCACTGAATGAATTCCTCTTCATCAAAAAAACAATTCTCAATGAGGCATAATTTCAACCTTCTTCTAAATAGCCTGGCGTTCAATCTAGTGAAAGAGGACTTTAACAGATTATGCAACTTGACACCCGCATGATATGGAGATCGTTCGTGGAATATGTGAAAATGCTTTGGTATACTTAATCAACTTATCTGCATTTCTGGTAGAATAATGATGACACTCAGATCATTTCGTTAAGTTTTCCTCTCGTGCACGAAGACAAGTAAATAATAAATATAAACACAAGAAATGATAATATACCATGAGCTATATGAGAGCAGATCTAACAGACGATCTCGAATCGATGCCAAACGGCCACCTCAGAATACGCGTCTATGCCAGTAAATTTCTTTATATTTAAGAAAGGGTAGAAGCATTTGTTCAAATTTTTGCAGATTTTATTGATCTCGTCAGACCATTTTTAATGTTGTCCAATACAGTTCCAAGAAGGCCAATATGTGATGACACCATTAAAACGCGTTCTTTCAGCTTGAGTGATTGCAAAAAAGGTTTCCTATACTGATCGAAAACTGAGCAATCACCGTATTGCATTTTTCAAGTAAACGGTCACGGCGCCTATCGCTGACCACTATCAAGGTGTCATCCACATAAAGGAAAACCTTTCCTTCTGTAATATGCTCAGGTAAGTCGTTTATCAAAATAAAAAATAATAAAGGTCCCAAAACACTGCCTTGTGGGGTGCTAATAGACCGGTCTTTCAAAAAAGATGTCAGCCACTAATTCGAGAAGCCTCCCACTCCTGAATGCTTCAGCTTTTTAGACACAAAATCTGCATTAAGACAGTCAAATGACTTACGCATTATAATTATCATTCCTGCCATCTCACCAATTTCAAAGAATGAACTCGAAACCATGACCCAATATATACTCCAGATGTGCAAGAAAATCCAAATTCATTTTAATATATATATATATATATATATATATATATATACAGGGTGAGTCGGGAGGAACGGACCAAACTTCAGGTGTGTATTCTATAGCTCGAAATAATATAAAAAAACTCATATGTTGTTATCCGATTTTCATTTGTTATGAAACTATAGCGTCATTATAAAAATCAACATTTTCTATATTAAAATGGTTTCATTTATAGTATTATTTTAATAAATGCACGAAAATCCCGCCATTAACCTCGAAACACATTCGTCTGCGAAGGGCTTTTCTGATTGATTCGTGCTTTTCTTCAAAAAGCAATGCCGTATTTCTAAGGCGTCGAATTAGAGCATCCCGAGTGTCAACTTTAACTTTGTATACCTCTTTCTTGAACCAGCCCCACAAACAATAGTTCAATGGTGTTAGGTTTGGAGATCTTGGAGGCCAACTAATACGACCACAGCGACCAATTCAAAGTCCGAGAAACTCTTGATCTGAATATTGGTTGACCTTATTTAAATATTTTAATTACCCTATAGTTTTAAAACAAATGAGAATCGGATAACAACATATCAGTTTTTTGGAATTATTCCGACCTGCAGAATACACACCTGAAATTTGGTCCGTTCCTCCCGACTCACTCTGTATATATTATATATATATATATATATATAATATATATATATTCTTATGAAAAAAGAGCTAAAATAATACAATAAATGTTGAAACAAAAAGTCCCTAAGCTGAGGTAAAAAAAGAACGGGGTATCATAACATTCTTCGTATGATACTATAGAATCACACGATACTATCATCACTAGAATCATACGATACTCTACAGCCAGGGGAAAAAACTTCAGCCGAAAAAACCTGTCTCCCCGTGAAAAAAATATTAAATATCATGAAAATCTTGAAAGACATCAGTGTGATCATCTTCATGTTATCCGTCAATGGGCTCTTCCCAAAACGACTCGCAAATCTTAATCTGAAATGAAAAAAGACAAATTCAGAAAAGAAACCGATTATTCAGAATAAAACAAATGCATTTGTCGCTGTAAAAAACATGAACATTCAGATTTCTTGGTCAAATAATGTTCGCAGGTTTATAAGTAGACAGAAATGTCACAAAATTTGAAAGAAATGAAAAAAACTCCATCCATTTCCCCTTTCCGAATCTGTTGAAAATTACGAACTGATAAATAATTTTTTAACATAACAAGCTAAACTTGTAAAAAATCAATTAATACATAAACTTTCAACTGTCCTCTTTCCGAGGATTTTTTTCTGTTGCCGTATGGGTTTCTTGCTAATTTGGAGACGTAATCACACTTGTCTTTCGAAATTCCTTCGATATTCAAACTCAAAATCCACAAATTCTTGCTCTCTGGTCGTTACGGTTTTTCAAACCGGATACGACCATCCAGAGGATGATTTTTCGGCACTCCAGATGTTTGAAGACCGCTACGGGACCCCAATGAAAAGAAATCATCTCCCATAGATAAACCAAACATTTTATAACACAAGAAAACAGAATATTTTTCAGGACCAAAATCTACGACATTTTCCGAGAATTGTCAAAATGACTATTAATATCAGGCGCATTCAGATATTTCCTGAATGAGCTCGGATTAACTAGATGGCAATGACGTAAATGTACTCGCTTGGGTTCCAATCTTTCTTCTTTATATATTCTTTGGTTTATAGGTGGAAGAACAAAAGCAATGCTTTCCGAATGAAAAGACCGTACCGTACACTCAATGATGAAAAAAAAACAAAAATAATACATTAAATATGCTAAAACACAAAATCCTCGGAAGTTGAAAAAAAACTTTCTGTGATAAGTATTATGAGACCCTACTCAGAATTTTGAGGGGTCGTAAACCAAAATTCTTTGTCTGGTAAGGGTATATATATAAAATAAAATGAACGCCACATGCTCGATTTTCGAGAGAATTAATTTTGTGAAAACCGCAACCGCACAAGATCAACCGTTCTCGAGCTAGAGGAGAAAATTCTGAATGGCGTGAAGTGAAACGTTCTCATTCTCGTAACTTCCTTCAGTACAGATGCTATACACATGACACAAGAACAGGCACCTTTTCAGTAGCTATTGGTGAAAAAAAATTTCATATTGCCATTATTTCTGTTATAATACAATCTTGCAATTTTCAAATTAAACCATAAAAATTTGCATTATATAGCTGCTTTTATACCTTTTTAGGGATATAATATGATACATAAATTTTTTATTGAACTATAAAATACGTAAATTTTTCATGTTCACAAGATGAATCAAGCAAAGGGGCATCTTATATGACAATCAATATACAAAGAACAAGGATACCCGGTACACTAAATAGAGATGTGAATTTTTAATGAAATATAATTTGATTTCAGCAACTCTCAATGCAGTGTCCGATGGGATGAATTATGGGTGGTCATCGCCCATGCTTCCAAGGTTGAAAGAAGAAAATTCGCCAATTAAAATTTCAGATGAAGATGAGCCATGGTTGGAGTCAATTCTGTTGTTTGCTGGCGTGATTGGATTACCCCTCACCACCTACTTAGTCGACAAAATAGGGAGAAAACAATCAACATTAGTTGCTGCGTGCTCATCTGTCGTAGGTTGGACCCTAATTGGCATTGCGGATGACGTCATTTACCTTTACATTGCCAGATTCATCATGGGTGTAGCTGCAGATATCGCCTTCATTTCCTCGCCGATGTACATTGCGGAAATATCACATAAAAGCATCAGAGGGTATTTATCGGCAATTATTTATGTGATGTCTTACATGGGTACAGTTTTGATCTACATCATTGGACCCTACGTCGATTTCTACGTTCCTTCGGTTGTTGCCATTGTTTTTCTTATAATTCAGATAGTCTTTTTACCTTTCATGCCGGACTCCCCTTATTTCCTCATAAAGCGAGGAAAAACTGAAATGGCCCGGAAATCTCTGAATAAACTCAGAGGAAGTGATGAAATCAACGAGGAATTGATGGATGTACTTTCTTCCGTCGAAAATGAAAAACACGAAGAAAAAGGAAAAGTCACAGATCTTTTCACCGTGCCTAGTATCAGAAAGGCAGTAATAATTATGACGGTTCTGAACGGAGGACAACATTTCTCAGGTTACACTGCTATAAGTATGAATGTACATAGCATTCTCCACTCGGCCAACTCTAAATATTTCGACAAGGAAACAGCAACCATAATGTACGGATGTTTGATGCTTCTTGGTAGCATTGCTGCAACATTACTGGTGGACAAATTTGGTAGAAAAGTACTTTTGATTATATCAACTGTGACGACTGGAGCAGCACTTGTTACAATAGGAATTTATTTCTATCTCATGGACAACTACGATATGTCTTCCGAGAGTTGGCTTCCAGTGGCAGCCCTCATGTCTTTCGCCGTCACTTTCAAAGTCGGCCTTGGTGTGGTTCCTATTGTGCTAACCGCTGAGCTATTTCCAGTGAAAGTGAAGGCTTATGGAATGGCTTGCGCGGATGGTGTGTACGTGATTTTCGGATCCTTATCTGTGTGGATATACGATTACCTCCGGAAATATGCCGGTGGGATGTTCATGCCCTTCTACTTCTTCGCTGGATGCAGCTTTATCACTTGCATCTTCGCGTGTCTATTCGTTCCAGAGACAAAAGGAAAATCCTTAGAAGAGGTGCAAATTCTTCTCAAAGCGAAATGATTCATACTCATGGTTACAGAATTATCAACGGATATGATACGTAAAGGTGAACTTGGACTGTGGTTAGTGTGGAAAATGATTGAAATAAAGCTTCCCTTTACCAGATCACCATTGGTTTCGAAAGTTCGAAATAATTCAGCATTAGTGATTGAAAAATTCAGAAGCAGTAAGTCATTCATCATTCATCAAGATGTATATCATCTATTTCATACGATCTTTTGAAAATATCATGAAAGTAAATTGTGTTCCGAACAGAAATACTTCATGAGGAAATATTCATTTGATACAGTGTACAAATTTCAGATAATAAAATTATAAAGTTGGATGTTTTTTGTCTTCAAATACCTATACATATATAATTTCACACAAAAAAAGAGGCATCGGTGTAAAAAGTGTAGTGGAGAGCTCGGTAGCCATAGCAATGATGCACATTCATGATATGGTCCAATATAGTATCAATAAATAGGTAAAAACATAATAAATTGTAAAAAATTCATCAATTTCAAAATATTTTTTTTATTTAAGCAGTACGATGGTAGATCAGTGTCACTGTATGAGACAAAATTTCTTTGTATGATTTCATTAGACTCTAAATACACTTCGCGCAACAATTAAAGAAACAGAAATTTTTTTTTTTTTATTTTCAACAGTGAAAAATGGTTGTATGAGAAATAAAAAATTACTTTTGAAGCTTGAAGACTCTTGTTTCCTTATTAATCGGTCAACATTTTTTCGGAGTACCGGTAGAAATGCAATCCTCGCATGAATCAAGAAAAAAAATTTTAGACTTTTTCAACTTTTTATTTTTGCCCTACGCGAATAGAAAATTTTTTCGAGCTATACCGATACAAAGATCGTAGAGCCTGTTTATTCAACCTGAAGAAATAGAAAAAAAATTGCCATTTTGCCATTTTTTGGTTAACCTAAGCTTTCCCCCAATATTTTGACGTACCTAGATATAGTCCGTCAACCAAAAAATGGCAAAATGGCATTTTTAGCTCTATTTTCACGTCAACGATACATGCGAAAAAAACTTTCTTTAATTATGCATACTAGTTTAATGTAGGAAATTTTCTGCCGGCTCGGTAGGCGACCAGTAGCTCGGAGATATCGGCAGTTGAGTGTTTTTGCATTCAAAATTGGATATCTCGAAGATAAAAGGTGATAGTGGTTAATAGGTTAAAAGGGGTTACAGTCCACTGCAATTTAGAGCTGAATATTAATTTTCGTTGCGACCATTTTTCACTAAGATACAGTCTCTTGAAAAAACAAGAAATTTTGAAAATGAATTGTTTGAAGCTTTCACGACCGGATAAAGAGATATTTAAAGAGACTTCCGCGCTTATTGGCCCTGGTCCATTAGGAAAAATTTCACACAACGTTTCGCCTACAACACCGGTAGGCATCTTCAGAGGATTATTACGATTTCTGACACTGACGTGTTCGAATCGGAAGTGTTATCGACACGCTGGAAAAGGTGCTGATTGGCCCCATCGCTCCCGCTTCGTATCGGCTTGATCTTTGTTTTCTCTAAGCTCGGTAACCAGGCACAATAACCGATTTCAAGCGAATAACCAGTAATGACCGCGGTTATTTACGGTCCTGCCTGCGGTTATCTACGGTTATAGTCTTCAGGGATATTCCTTGTGAAATGATTATAACCTACAATGACCGAAGTCGCTTGAATGCAGTTGGTCCTAGTTGGTAATTACCAATGAGGACCAGGTTATTCGCTTGAAATCGGTTTATGTAAGAAAGGGGTGCCTTCTTTTCTGTTTATATTATTTTTGTGTTTATAAATTTGAATGGCTTCCATGTTCAGCCTGGAAAAGTTAATATTGATAATGGAAATAATCTTCACCGTTGAGAAATCTATGTTGTGTCCATATGTTCTCGTATTGATACTTCGCTTTGTTTCGCCAATATAGAGTTTGCTACAATAACAAGGTATTCTGTAAATGACGGCTTGTGAAAATGGGTATTCAGTATTTTTCAGAAAACAAAATGAAACTGAAAATTAATTAAAACTCAGCACAGAAACACAACGTGATGTACAAAAAAAATTCAATTCAAATATTTTAAAATCTTAATTTCTCAAATATTGTGAATGAATACTTCGAGCAACAATTAAAGGAACAGAAAAATATTCAAAATTTTTTGATGATTTTCAACAGGCCGTATCTCAGTGAAAAATGGTCTTACAGAAATTAAAAAAACTAACTTTTGAAGATTAAAGACTTGTGTCTGAATTTATTAGTTCACAATTATTAGGAGTAAATATGGTAGTCATGCAATCATCGGATGGAGCACGAAGGAAAAATTTTCAAAATTTTTCAAATTTTTTTCCTCTTCGCAGATGGAAAAGTTTTTTGGAGTTTGACCGATGCAAATATCACATAACCTATTCATTCAGCTCTAATTTGCTTTTGAAACTTTCACATATAACATATTTCGATATCCTGTTTTAAATGCAAAATGATCCTTTCTCGTTCAAATATCGATATCTCCTGCTCCAGAACTGCTGATCGCCTAGCGAGCCGAAAGGCGATATCTTTTTCTACAGAAAATTGACTTATTCTTGAAATCTGTTTTCTTCAATTTGACAGAATTTTTTTTTCACCTGTCACTTAAACGTGGAAAAAAAGCAAAAAAATGTTGTTTCACCATTTTTTGTTTAATGGACTGTATGTTCGTCAATATTGACGAAAAACTCAGGATATGAAAAAATTTTACAGCTTGATGTTTCCCGAAATTGGTAGATCCATCGGTTCAGCAGTTTTCTTGAACCGATTGGTTGAAATTTTTAAAAAATTCAGGCGAACGGGGTTTTTGTTCCTCAAACTTGACCTTATTTTCTTCCATTCAATAATTACAATATTTCTTTACTTTTCACCCATTTTTTTTCAAAAATCATTGAAAAATTTTCAAAATTCCCGAAATTTGGAAAAAAAATATTCGAAAAATTTTGTGAAATATTGTTCTAAAAGTAAAATAAGAATAAATAAAATTTTTAATTTCCGACTCACCTCCGTTGGAGCTATGGACACTGAATACATTCAAACCTCCATTTTCCCCAGATGAAAATCATGGAATGAATTTAAAGTTCATACCGTTTACTTACTCCTTGTGCGAAATTCTGAGCGACAGAATGTTTCCGTTTTTTGACACGTTTTGAAAAACACTTTTTTTAAACCTCATTCGGTAAATAGATCAATTTTGAAAGATAAGGTCAAGTTTAAGGATTTCTCCTCAACCTAAACTCTTAATTATTCCAAATGTTCAATCAATCGGTCCAAAAAACCGCTGAACCGATCAATGTACCGATTTGGGGGAAACTTTTGGGAACATCAGGTTGCCAAATTTTTTTATTACCTAAGCTTTCCCCCAAATATTGAAGATGTTACAGTCCATTAACTAAAAAATGGCAAAACGACATTTTTATGTTTTTTTTCAACGATTATGTGGCAGGTGAAAAACACAAGTAAATTGAACAAAACATATTTTTGTAGAGAATTTTCGCCTTTCGGTTCGCTAGGCGACCAGTATTTCCGCAGATAATTTGAGTGAAAAAGGATCTTTCTGCATTTAAAACTGAATATCTCGAAAGTCGTGAAAATCAAATGAGACTGAATGAACAGGTTATGCGTTTTTTGGATCGGTCTAGCAAGAAAAAATTATCCGTGAGCGTAGAGCAAAAAAATTAAATTTTAAAAATTTATTCTTCGTGCTTTATTCGATGATTACATTTCCACCGGTACTCTGAAATGTATTTAAACAATAATTTCACAATAAGTTCAGAAGTTAGTTCTTTATTTTCTATATGGCCATTTTTGACTGTTGAAAAAAAATTTGGAAAATTTATCTCTTTCTTCAATTGTTTCGCGAAGTGTATTAGCAAAGAGAACTTTTCTAAAAATGTGGTAAGTAAATAACACCCCCCTAAAAAAAAGCTATATCCACTCCTCCCCCTCTCTTGTATTGCGACCAGTAATTGTGTTTTCAAACCATGAACCTTCTGTTAAGCGAGTTTTTGTGAGTTGTTTTATGATTCACTTTGTTTGATTTGAAACCTGAACATAAGCTCATAGAGCCCGACATATGTGGAGTCGAATGAAATCATACGAAGAGTGTTCGGTCACCCTCTCCTCTGATTATGGATTTCGCAGATATAGGGGCATTTAATACTTTCAAGATGAAATTACTAGGAAATAACTTCGTTTTCTTTCATGTTTTGATAAAATTTTATAAACCTTAAGTAATATCTCAGTTAAAGCCCTCAAGGTGGAGTACTATTCCAAGAGACAAACTGAAAGAAGAAAACCATATTTTGGTCCAAATCTCTCCTTGTGTAAATGAAGATGATGAATATACATATCAATGATATTTTTGTGTATAACTTGTTTCTTCTTCAATAATAAACATTTGTAATCGTTCAAAGAATTTTTGGGTATCGTTTCGGGTACTTGCCGTGGCTTGAACGAATCAATGTTAATGAACTAGGCAAACTTTATAAGTTTAAATATTCTTAGTGACAAATATATATATATATATATATATACAGGGTGTCCTGTAAAGACCACGTCAAAAGAAAACGGAATGTAGATGAGAATGTGCTCTACCTGATGTGCAAAAATCTTTCATATGAAAGTCTCACAGTTTTCGAGATATTTGATGTTTTATGAAAATGTTGAATTTTTTCACTTAAGATGCTTCCTCTCTTGTGGAAGCTACAATTAAATACTTTTCGAATCAGTTTTTTTCTGTAAATATTGTTGAATGATTACTTCGATTCATGCAATGAAAAATAGCAGAAAATATTGTACAGGGATTCTGAAAAAAAAGTTAAAATTCATGTTCTGAAGGAAGTGTTTTTTTTGTACTGAATTCTATCTGACGTGGTATAAAAAAAGACACTAGACCTTTTCTGGATATTACCTTGAAAAGTTGCCCATTTTGTGAGGATTCCGAAAAAGTAAAATACAGGTGATAACCTTCTTCACGAAAAAAGATATTTGAATGTTTATCGGAAATGGAGCATTTCTATGAAAAACTGATTTTGTGTACTTTTCCACAAGTCCTTTCATTTTGCAAATTCTGGTGTAACATATTGAATAATTCTCTTGAAAAATGTCAGTTTGCCCTTAAAATACTCATAAAGTGAAATTATTCATTAATTGCAATGATATAATGTAATAACGCACAGAACCTTCAATATCAATAAATGTATTGTGAAGAAACTTTATAAAAATATCAATAATAAAAATTCAGGATTCGTATTAGAGCAAGTGCTCAAAATGACCACCTCCTTCGCTAATACATGCCCTGCATCTATTGAGAAATGACCTTTTCAAACCATACAAACTTCTCCCCTCTATTTTGTCTGCTGAAATACGAATCCGGTACTTTAGTTGTGCTTCATCTCTTATGGGATTCGAATAAATTTCATTTTTTAAAAAACCCCAGTAAAAAAAAATCCAAAGGATTTAAGTCTGGTGAATGTGGAGGCCACAAAATTCCACCGCCCCTTCCGATCCACCGGTGAGGATATATTTGGTTTAAATATTCCCTAACATGACGACTGTAGTGTTCTTGGCACCCGTCGTGTCGAAACCATAGATTACATCGCATTTCCAGTGGTATATCTTTTAACAGTAAGGGTACACTGTTCCTTAGAAAATTCAAATAGTTGGTGCCGTTTAATGATTGCGGCAATTCTGTCGGACCGAATATTTTTCCATCGTATATGGCAGTCCATAAATTCACCGTAAATCGATATTGGGATCTATCTTGCCTTATATTGTGCGGATTCTCGATGTTCCAACTATGAAGATTATGCAGATTGATGTACCCGCTTTGAGTACAGGAACACTCATCAGTCCAAAGGATATTATTGAAAAAATTGGGATTTTCTGTATGTTTCAGCAACATTTGTTGACAAAATTTTACTCGGGCTTGATAGTCTCTGGGTAGTAGTTGTTGAACCCTCTGAATATGGTAGGGGTGATATTGGTGTTTCCTCAGGATTCTATGGGCTCTTGTTTTTGAAATGCCTGTCATGACCTCTATCATTCTGGTTGATACTGAAGGATTATTTTCGACTTCATTCAAAATGGTATCATCCTCCACGATCGAAGGCCGCCCACTACTTTTACGACTCCTAGGAACTCTTCCTTCGACAATTGCATTACGGGTCCGGATGAAAACTTCGTAATTCGGATGTCGGCGATTGGGGTACCGCTCTGAATAAAGCCTCGATGCTGCTCTAGCATTAAGACGTACTTCTCCATAAATACGGTGCACTAAATGAAAATGAACGTTTCCATAGATACCTTAAGTACCTTAAGTTTGAATCATTAAATCGCATCACATCATATCAATGTTCGAGAGTTCTTTAGGCAAAGAAAAAGGAATGAAAAAACTTGAATTGGCATCTTAATAACATTTTATTGATTTGTTGATTTATTATTTTCATCAGGGAGTGCAAAATGAAAGTATTTATGGAAAAGGTGAAAAAATCAGTTTTTCACAGGAATGCTCCATTTTCGATAAATATTCAAATATCTTTTTTTCTGAAGAAGGTTATCACCTGTATTTTACCTTTTCGGAATCCTCACGAAATGGGCAAATTTTCAATGTAATATGCAGAAAAGGTCTAGTGTCTTTTTTTTACACCACGTCAGATAGAATTCAGTACAAAAAACACTTCTTTCAAAACATGAATTTAAAATTTTTTTTTCAGAATACCTGTATAATATTTTGTGTTATTTTTCATTGCATAAATTGAAGTTATCACTCAACAATATTCACGGAAAAAACTGATTCAAAAAGTATTCAATTGTAGCTTCCGCAAGAGAGAAAGCATTTTAAGTGTAAAAATTCAACATTTTCATAAAACATCAAATACCTCGAAAACTGTGAGACTTTCATATGAAAAATTTTTTCACATCTGGTAGAGCACATTCTGATCTACATTTCGTTTTCGTTTGACGTGGTCTTTACGGGACACCCTGTATATATATATATATATATATATATTATATATATATATATATATATATATATATATATATATATATCCGCTCTATAGCGTTAAACGCCTTGCGGTGCCCAGTCTCCATCTCTGTCTATTTTCCCAATCTCCTGGTCTAAGACCTCTTTCAGACATTGCTTCGATCACTCCCTGTATCCAAGTTACTTTCGGTCTACCCCGTTTTCGTCTCTCGAATGGACTCCAGTTCATAATTTGCTTCGGTATCCTTTCTTCGCCCATTCTCTGTACATGGCCATACCAGCTGAGTTGTTTGATTTTGATATCATCGATTATAGTGGTGTTTGCATTCATTATCTCCCTTATTGTGATGTTTCGTATATGTTGAAGTCGAGAGATCCGAGCTGATCGTCCCCAATAATCCATTTCTAGGGATAAAAGTCTCTGCATTATTCTTGATGTTAGTTGCCATGTTTCACAACCATACAGAACAACACTCTTGAATACAGTGTTGTATATTTGACGTTTATTTTCATGTGATATTTTATTCGACCATAATATTGAATTTAAGGCACCAATTATTTGTTTTCCTTTTATTATTCTTTCTTCTATCTCTGTTTCTGTTCGGCCAGTACTAGTGATTTTTGTTCCTAAGTATGTATACTCTGTTGTGGTTGGAATTAGTCTACCATCTTGCAGTTGAAAATCCTCTGTATCTGAGCCGACACAAATAAACTTGGTCTTCTGCATATTCACACTCAATCCCCATTTTTCATATTCCACTATCAAGCGACGAGTCATAAATTCTAGATCATCTTTGTCCTGGGAGACAACGACCTGGTCATCAGCGAAATGTAAAGTATACAAAGTCGTCTGATCACTCAGTTTGATCCCCATTTGATGACATGATCTTCTCCAGTGTTTTAGTGCTTCGTCCAAATAAATTCTGAACAGAGTTGGCGATAGGCTGCAACCTTGCCTCAATCCTTTCGATATATTGAAGCTAGAGGATAACTGATTGTTAACTTTAACCCTTGAACTGGAATTTTCATAAAGCTGTTGAACTGCTCTTATTAGGAGACGCCATTTCGTTCTACCCGAAAAAGTGAGTAACAAATATTGAAAATAAAAATATTGTCATGTTAGAAATCAATATTTTCTAAGATAGGACGGTAGGTATTGCTATTTGATTTTCAATTAGAAATACGGTAGTGTTGCAGGACATATGCATGACGGCTCTGCAATCATAGGAAAGAAGATAGATCTAATCATTTGTTTTAGAAAAACGAAAGTTTACTAAATTCATTGGTATAGTATAGAAGTAAAGAGCATCATTATAATCAAACTGAGTCTTTAATTGGGAGAATAAAAGGGAATTTCATGGAAAATATAAATGTTGATGTGATTAGGCGCTTTTGCATCTTCTCCACGAGTTCTGCTATCCTAGTACTAATATTGTTACTCAAAGCTACACACAAATCATCAGTCACTTTCAAACGATTTCTTGCGTTTTTAATTCCCAACAAAACAGAAAGTCCTTGTTCACACAAATAAGTCATCGGAAAAATCATAAAGTAGCTCAAGTCGTAAGGCGATCTCTCTATTACGTACATTGGTTATAGAGGAAGGAAATGGAAAACCTTACAGAAAAAATTTCGAGATTCTTGGTTCTTCGATTTTATTCCACTCAGCTTAAAATAGAAACTGTGAAGAACCAACCGATTCTGATATATATTTAATATATTCAATCAACTATCACTTCGAACTACATTTCGAAAAAATAATTATTTTGTAAAAATCTGATGATGCTCGAATAATTCATTATTGGATGTTTCGCGATTAAAATACCAGACTCATGTATTTGAGCATAGATATCTATTTCGTCATTAAAATATTTGATACTCCTACCGTTTCCTTTGTTTTCCGCATTTGTATTTTTTCATGATGAACCGACAAGATCAATTGATCTATAATGTAAATATATGATATCGCTTATCATCGATAACATTTTGTAGAATGTGTAAATGGAAATATTTCAGTTAGTTTTTTGTAGTGTCGAATACATAGCATGGAAGAAAAAAACGAAGGAGACGCCATTTCGTTCTATCCGAAAAAGTGAGTAACACGTCTGGAAGTTCATCAGAACGTATTTATAAATTATCAGATTATTTGGTTGAAATAATTTATATTATTGATGAAATTCGTTGAAGAATTAGGATTCAAAATGAACGATCATTTCGTCATGAATTTTCGAAAATTAAATTCTATTTATTTTTGTTCATTCCAATCTCATAATGTTCACTCTTTCTGGAAATATCATTGAACAGATGCCCGTTGAGCTGTCTATTGACTTACCGCGAAAAACCCCTGAACAAAGATCAGCGCAGCGACCGTAGTTATACAGGGCGTTTCAAAATGTTGACCCCCGTCTCTTGGATAAGGAGAAAATTTGGGGTTTGCTTAGTAAAAAGTTTTGTAACGCCATACGTATTCGAGGTCAAGGTCGTTGAAAAAGAAAAATTTATAAAACTTATATCTTATTTAATTTATTTATAAATTTATATCTTCTCGATTAGGTCTCAACCACCCGACAAAAAATATTCAATTCACGAAATGCATAATGATAAATTATAATAATCAATTTCTTCATCCTTACTCATAGGCGTAACGAGGTAGGGGAGGGTTAATTGGTTTTTCTGGAACACTCCAGGAAATATAGATCATAGGTATTGATCAAAAAAGTTCAAAATCATCAATTCCAAAACGCAGAAAAAAATGACGAATAGGAAGAAATTGTCAAAAAAATCTAGCAATTATATCTACTCTATTATAATATGTGAATGTCTATGTGTTTGTGTGTTTGTTTGTCCTCTATGGACTCAGGAACCAGATGACCGATTCTGATGAAACTTCCACTGTAATGTAGAAAATTTTCATGTAGGATTCATTCCTATATAATGAAGAAATGAGAAAAAATATCGAGTTTTTATGAAAAAGTGGGTAATTAAGCCCCGTCGGCTATTACGGCCAACGCTGGGTAAACTATAAGAGATAGAGAAACATGTGCGGAGGCAATTTTGTAGTTCTCGAAGAGTTCGCGACGACATATGTCCAATTGCTGAGGACAACCCACGATAAACCATTTTTAACATTTTCAGTACAATTCAAAATAATGTTCAATTTGAAGAGGGCTCTCAACTAGAATGGAATGAATTCATATCGAAATGAATGTCATTGTTATCTGTGGCATTCATTCTTAATGAAAAATGCTTTTACAGTAGTTTTCTTATTTATATTTCAAAAATTACCATAGGTTGAACGAATGCAAATTTGAGCAAAAAATTATTGCATCTACTTTAGATACGAGTAGCTTTATCACGTGGTCACGTGACTGTCTCACCTTCGATACGAGTTTATGAATGTGGGGTTGCGGAGCTATCAGTACCGAAATATTACGCGAGCGGAGCAGCGGGTTTGAGCTAGTTATAGTATAAATGTGAAATGTCTAACTCAATAAACCAATAATCTTGACACTCATATCCTATATCTGGAACACAGGATGCCCTGGACTGAACATGCTAAACAATGTAGTGGGGGTAATAAACAATCTCCCCCCCATGAGTATCGAAAACCCGAAAAAAAGGTAAGCAATGTGATGCACATTAAAAATGTCATACAATAGTTTTAAATTCATAACTTCTCAAATGTTGTCAATATATAAGAAATGTTTTTTATTGTCTTCTGGATCACGGGATTTTATATTTTCAACATTATTTGTTCTTTATTATCTTGTTGTAGAAGAAATTTTCATTTGAAAATATTTTAGTTATTATTAACTTGTTTTGAGTCTCTTTCATTAGAGTTTTGAAAAAATTACGTTTCAAAGTTTATCTGAGGTGATTAAATATAGTGTACCTGATTTATTCGTTCTCAATGTTTATCACAACCTACCCCCTTTCCCCTCGGAGAAAAAGCTATATCTGCACTCGATGAAAAATATCTTGCAGTGACACTGGAATTCCTGGACTTCAACATCTCACGAAATGGATGATTGATTTGGAAAAAACAGGCTGTGAGCCTACAAAATGAGGAAGAAGAAGAAGACACTGGAATTCCTACTATAAATTTCAACATGCATATATTATAAATCAATAGAAAAGCTAATATTCACTATTTGAACAGAGCAAATCAGACACAAAAATCCAAAAAACCATATACAGGGTGTCCGTGGAATAACTGTACATACTCTTACCAGAGATAGAGTTGAACTAGGTGATTACTGATTGACTATAAAAAATTAATTTCTGGATTTCCCTAGAAAACTACAGGGTGATTTTTCAACTTCATGGAAATACTTAGACCATCATGAAATATAAACTAATTGACGGATATTATTGAAACTTGAGAGGTTAATAGCACATGCTAAGGTCAAGTAAGAATGATATCAATTATTTCATTATTCCAGGGCCGTTCTCATTAAGCTTTATTTTAAGTGTTCAAGGTAAAACAAACACTTTGTATTTCGAATAACAAATAATTGATTCGCTTGTTAAAAAGTAGCTAAATTATGATTCAATTTGTGATATCGCTCAAAGTTGTCACATCAACAATTATTTTTTCATGAATTTTTGAATTTGGATAAACTTCGAAAAATTGAATTTTTCACCATGAAGAGAAGTGAAAATCTCATGTTTGAATATAAAATGCGAAAGTATTAGTAGAAAAAGTTCAGAAAAATTTAGAGCTTCATTAAGCACCTTCCATAACGAAACAATAAGAGTTGCCAAAATGTTTTAAGTTTATCACAGAATATGTTATGAGAATTCATATTTAATCTTGAAGGAAATTTTATTTCTATACATTTTTGAGCTTGAATCTTTGAATCTAGTAAGATATTTTGTTACATTCTCCCAAACTTAAAATCATATCTCCTCTTTCTCAGAGTACTTTATAATATTTAATATTGAATATGTGAACTTAAGAGAAACAGACTAACGAATTGAAAAATCACTACTCATTCTCCTCGATTTACTAATTCAGTTAGAGGTTTTTACATTGGAAGAAGTGTCACTTTGGTCTATATCTTTATTGTTGAACAGCCGGTTTACATACGAATAATTTTAAAATTGCTCATGTATTCCCTATACACTTCTCCATTTTTTTTCGAAATATACCTTCAAATATTCCATAGCAATGAGATCCGCGTCTGGGGGTGGCAACCCAGTATATCAACAAATTATTTTAGTCCTCCTCACCTTCAGTAACATTTTTAAGAAAATTTATTATTTATTTTCAACCTCTACAAGATGACTGAGTCATGTTCAGGTAAATAAATTAAATTTTTCGAACATTATCCAAATTCAAAAATTCATAAGAAAATAATTGTTGATGAGACAACTTCAAGCGATATCACAAATTGAAGCATAATTCAGTTTCTTTCTAACAAGCGAATCAATTATTTGTAATTCGAAATACAAAGTGTTTGTTTTACCCTGAACACTACTTCAAATAAAGATTAATGAGTCCGGCCCTGAAATAAAGAAATAATTTAAATAATTCTGACTCGACCTTAGCATGTGCTAATAATAACCTCTCAAGTTTCAATAATATCCTTCAATTAGTTTGAATTTTATGATGGTCTGAGTATTTCCATGAAGTTGAAAAATCACCCTGTAGCTTTCTTGGGAAATCCAGAAATTAATTTTTTATAGTCGATCAGTAATCACCTAGTCCAACTCTGTCTCTGGTAAGACTATGTACAGTTATTCCCCGGACACCCTGTATATGACCGATGATGATATATAGGTATGCAATGGAAACGACGTGATGATGTGATGAATTAGAATATATAAAACAAATTACACAGAATAAGATCCAGAGAATATGTATAAATGCTTCATGGTTTGTAATAAACTAATCCATACACAAGGATCTAAATACAAAAACATTTAATGGAATGGCAGAAGTCATAAATTGGGTTAGTTCAGTGTTTTTCAATCTGTGGGTCGCGACCCCTCAGGGGGTCGCAAAGCCTTTGTATGGGGGTCGCGAGAAGTCGAGAGAACAAGGTCCTACTTCGTTGAAAAACATCAATGAATTCTAATAAAAAAAGATTTATCAAGATTATACAGAAATACTGGTAATGTTATTCATACAAATGAATTCTTCGATTACTAGTTTACTTTACTGTGGAATTATTTTTTTTTCAGTGAGAAGATATGAAACAATTTATTCTTTCTTCACATTATTCGATACCATTTTCATTTCAAATATACCTGATGATTAAGGAAAGGAGTCTAGAAAATCGAAGTTTTGATACTGGGGTCTTTGGTAATTTTGTCCGAGGTATCGAGTGCGCCCATCAGATTTTGAGTTTAAAAGGCCCTTATATATGAGGCCCAACCTTGAAATTTCGAATACAAACCCAACTTTTTTATTGCAGATTCGGATGAAGTAGGAATTTTTTCATCTGAATTGGTTGAAACCAAAACATTTTTCGTCAATATTTGGGCCCTATGCAGCATTTTTTGTTCAAAAATCAAAGTTGGACCTCGTATCTCGAATAAGATCCCTTGGGGCCCAAAATCTGATTGACCTAATCAGTATTAGAATATGAATTTTCGTAATCTTTTCTGAATGAACGCCTCAGATTTTTGAAAAATAAATGAGGACGAAAACATTTTTGGTTTTAACCAATTCAGATGAAAAATTTTCCGCTTAATCCGAATCTGCAATGAAAAACATGGGTTTGCATTTGAAATTTCAATGTTGCTCCTTTTGGGCCCCAAATCGTCGATTCCTCGCACGGATTTACTAAAGACCCCAGTATGTGAATTGATGTTATCCCACTTCCCATTTCATCAATGAAAAAAGTCGGCTTCATTTCAATTCCATTAAGTTTTTCTTTTCCTATGATGACATTTTCATTTCGTCCTTGAAGACGTTTATTCAAGCTATTTGAATGCTGAAAAGCTGTATTTCCAAAAGAAATTCCAGGTCAAAAATGAATTCCAAGTTTACTGACTTTGCTTGCTGTGGAAAAAAGTCTTTTGTTTGTTTTTGTTTTTATACTGAAAGTTCAGCGTGAAGTTCCATAACTCTGGTCAGTACTTTGCTATCGAAAACTACTCTGTATGGTAAAGCAAATTTCAATGGGGTGAATCTATACTTGCAACACAAATGGAAATGATTTGAAACAGACGAGTCTGCAACTCTTTTCCTCTAATCGAATTTACAATATTATACATTTGAATTATTTCAACGTTAACATACATGGAAAAAGCCAGGGTTGGGGGGTCGCGAAATTTTTTTCGATGCTATGGGGGTCGTGTCATGAAAAAGATTGAAAAACACTGGGTTAGTTGAACAGAAGTTCGGGGTGTATCAGTGATGTGATATACCCCGGGCAAACAGAACCTCGCCCATTGTAATATTATTACAATATTATCATTATTGTTGTAATGAATTGTAACATTTTTTTTTTCAATAAGAGCCTTTATTTTTATAATGAGAATGCGCCATGATCTAATTATAAATGAAATTGTTGAATAGGTGAATAGGTACCTACCCAACCAGAGTAATTAGGGTTAGGAAACTCCAAAATCCTTACAACTCTCAATGATGCCTTAATAAGAAAATGGGAATCCATTGAAAAAAACCCATATTTAAAAATGTATATATGGGCAGGACCAACAGGAATGTCGTATTTTTTCTGCACCCAACTTTACAATTCAGGAGAAAGAAATCTATGACACAGAAAACATCAATATGATGCATTCTATGAAAAAAATCTTCAGGGGAGATAGATTGTATGAAATTGACTGAACCATCAATCAACGACGAAGTTGCCAGTCGAAATCTTAGATGTTTTTATTTTCAGGGCACATCATGCAGGTCATGACGAGCATGGGACGTTCTCATTACAAGATTCCAGATATAATATGAATCATCCCAAGAGAGGAGTAGCTTTAATTTTCAATCATATGTATTTCAACGCAAATCTGCCAACCCGACAAGGAACTAATAAAGACAGAGATGATCTCGAGTCCGTGTTGAAAAAGCTCAAGTTCGAAGTAAAATGTTTTAACGATTGCACCAAAGAACAAATCCGGAGTGTTCTGGTATCAGGTAAATATACATATATGTAGGTAAAGATGGAAAACCACACAATTATACACATAAAACCTTAGACTATATATACTGATATACAGGGTGTACCCAGTTCGACGGCCTACTAGGCGTTTCTGGAGAACTAGACTTATTTGAATTCTAAAAATTGGGATTATGATATTGTTTGACATTATCTACCGAGCTAAAATATTCTTGGAGCCTGACCACTTTCAGTTATACAGGGAGCGAAAAAAAAAATTTTCAAAATTTTTTTTTCTGTTTTTTTGTTTTTGTATTTGACAGAGTATGCAATTCTGAATACATTCGTACTCAAATCGTTTCATTCGCCAAAATACTTTCCAAAATATCGAGAAAAACCTGAAAAAAAAGAGAGAAAAGAGTATTCGGTATTATGTTTGTTATTCCTAATCAAGATACATTAAGCACAAACCGTTTTCACATTTTTGAAGTCGAAGAATGTGGAAATATTGTACATTTTTAGAATTTTGAAAAACTCATCACAGGGTGTTCCAAATGTAGGGTCAAAAATTGGGATCAAGATTTGCCCATAACTTTCGTTTTTCAAATAAGAACCCTATTTTTTCATGATTGCGTTGGATTGTACAAAGAAAAATGATGATAATGTTCTAACATGTTAATGCTCCTAAAATTTATAATTCTTGAGTTATTCAGGATTTTCTGATTTTATGTCGTGCGTAGCGTCAAATTCATTATACCTATCTGTTTCATATCAACTATAACCTTGGCCATAGAAGATAAATTATTCCAATAACTCACTAGTGACACACCTTTTTTTTCAATTCATTTATCATTGTTGGTATGAAACAGATTTTATGAATTTGACGCAACGTACGACATGGAATCAGAAAATACTAAATAATTATTAATTTTAGGAGTATCAACATGATAGAACATTATCATCATTTTTCTCCGCAGAATCTAACGCAATCATAAAAAAATAGGGTTCCAATTTGAAAAACGAAAGTTATGGGCCAGTCTTGACCCTAATTTTTAACCGAACATTTGGAACACCCTGTGACGAGTTTTTCAAAATTCTAATATGTCAAATATTTCCACTGTCTTCGACTACAAAATCGTGAAAACAGTTTGTGCTTAAGATATCTAGATCAGAAATAGCAAACATTATAACGAATACTCTTATCTACCTTTTTTGTTTAGTTTTTTTTGATATCTCGGAAAGTATTTTGACGAATGCAACGATTTGAGTACGAATGTATTCAAGTCAGTGGCGTAACGTACACCCCCCCAGCCACCCCGTTGGGAGGGGGCCCGCGAGGTCTGGGGGCCCGGTTGTTGAACTTTTTATTTAATTTTTCCTTTATCTTTTTAACACAGTAAAAACTTATTTTCTGTTAATAATATTTATCTTTATATAGATTTGATATTATTCGTGAAATTGTTGAGGTATTAGGCTTATAAGACAGCAAAAAATTATAAATGTTTGATATGATTGCTCATATTGAGTCTAGTTGAGTCTAAAAATTAAATTCAAATAACAGTTAAAATGATAAAATAGATGATCTTATGAATGTGATTCATAACTATAGATCTTTGAAGTATACAGAGTGACACAGACTCATGGTACACCCCCATTTTTTCTGTTGTTTCTGTAGCTATATTTCTGAAATTTGGAACATTGAATATACTCTCTATATGGCGCTTTTTGATATATTTAGAGAAAAATCCAATTTCCGGTTTTTCCGGAAATGACATCAACTTTGGATTAAACTGAGAAGATACTTACACTTGTCTAAACCCCATAATCGTGTTCGTATTGGTTATACAGAAAAATAGTTGATATGGATGGATACCGCACCGATGGTACTTTCGAATGACGTCAGAGTACCATTATGCTACCATTTGACAAAACGGAGTTTCGGGTGAAAAAAGGTTTTGGTTTACTTTTTTGACACGTATTTCGATCCACGATACTTTTTAAAGCGAAATTACTATAGTGTAGCATTATTTCGATCATTTGGAATAATTTTAGGGAGTATATGGCTCTCTAGATCGAAAAATAAAATGGGCGTTATGACTAATGATATATCAACTATGAGGTATCATCAGATTGAGAAAATTATGGAGATTTTAAAAATGTAATAATATACCGGGTGTCCCATTTGAAAATCGAAAATTGATGTCATTTCGGAAAAACCAGTAGTTGAATTTTTTTCTGAATATGTCAAAAAATGCCCTATAGTGAGTATATTCAATGTTCCAAATTTCAAAAATATAACTACAGAAACAAAGGAGAAAATGGGGGTGTCACACTGTATATCGTCTTTTTATTGCTTTTGCGAGAATATTTTTTTTATCTTTTTCACATGAATTTGAAAATGAAACGAAAAGAGGGCTTCTTGTGTACTTTTGGAAAATCAAGCGCTGGATCGAACATATTGAGAAAACCAATAATGTAAAGTGTGCTTTCTACAGTTCTACAATAGGTTCACAAAAACCCTGCAAATAGCCAAATTAATCTAGCCAGTCAATTTTTCGTTCCTCTCGATCAAATTTTCGAAAAAATCAAAGAATCACGATTTTTGCTATGAAAAGCTCATAATCTTCAGAAGATTTTCGAGCTTTTTAGACAATTTCATTGCAGATAGTACTTTCATTTCAAAAAAACGAAAAATTCGAAATTTTCAAGAAAATAGTTACCGCCGGCATTAGCTTTATACACTGAGAGAAGTATTCACTTGATATTATCGATCATGCGTTAAAGTTAATAAATCATTTATTGGCCAAATGGACAAATAAATATTTCTTTCATGGAAATAAAGAATTTATTTAAGTTTTCGCAAATCACCTTCACTCAATATTATATCACATTTATTTATGAATAATAACATTCAATAATACCGAATATAGACGCATTACACTGAAATAAATATATTTAGTAATAATTAACAAACTGCATGAATTATGAATGAATGTTAACGTCTGAGAACAAAATTGAAAATTAATGGCTTTGCAGATGGAATTGAATTCTGGAATAATGACCAGTCCGTGCAGGATTTGAACCTGCGACCCTCGAATTAACTAGTCCAATGCGTAACGAACTATGCCATTGGGAAGGTTGAAAGTTCCATCTGATCTTCGGTTGGCGACTCTCCCAGAATTCGATGTTAGTTTGTTAGTTTTAATTCTTCATGAACTATGACGCTCGTGAAGAATTCTTTGGAGAGTTAGGGTTGGAAGGGGAACTTATTCGCTATCGGTGGTCATCGATGATTCGATTTTTACCTTTCATCCGATTGCGTCATTCGCGATTTATCGGCAGGAGTCGGGTAGTTGAATCTACCGACCACCGAACAATGTTAACTAGCCAAGATGACTGAAACATGCCAAATGCGGTTTGTTCATTGTTAATAAATCCTGTATTTTGAGTAAACATATCGTGGAGTGGTGGAAGTTTAGAATCATTTAGTAATAGAAACCAAACGTTCGTTTATTACCGAATGAACATATGTTTTCAATTAATATATCTTATATTTGAAGAGAACTGCAGTTTAAATGAAATACATCATACCCAAATATATTAAATATTAACAAATACCGTGTAAATAAATATTTCGTTATATATGAATGAATTCTTTCAGAGGCAAGATCTGTTAGTTAATAAATAAATTAAAGATTAATAAGTGGATTTGTCTGTTAATGAATAATCTCGAAATAAATACTTTATTGATAAAAACAAATTTATTTCTCTCAGTGTACAAAGCGTACCGACCACATGTGTAGGTTGGGCGGTCGGATTTTCGCTTCTTTTTTTGTGTTTGTGTGTTTTTGTTTGGGGCATTGAGCTTTCGGAAAAAACATTTAACGTATAAATGAAAAGTATAGAAAAACAATTTACGAAAAGCGCGTGAAATAGGACGTATTAACTGTTCAAAAATCAATTATAATATAATAATGGAATGCAACGGCTGAAAAGAGTGAAAAATGATTAGTTATTCGACTTTGCTAAAGTTCTTCCGAAAAACAAAGAAAGAATAAAAAAAATTGAAATTTTTTTATAGGGATGGGGCCCGGAAATAATCATGGGGGGGGGGGCCTGGCTGAGAAACGTTACGCCACTGATTCAAGTGTGTGTCACTAGTGAGATATTGGAATATTTTATCTTCTATAACCAAGGTCATAGTTGATATGAAACAGATTAAATGAATTTGACACTACGTACGACATGGAATCAGAAAATACTAAATAACTCAAGAATTATTGATTTTAGGAGTATCAACATGATAGAACATTATCATCATTTTTCTTCGCAGAATCCAACGCAGTCATAAAAAAATAGAGTTCTAATTTGGAAAACGTTATGGGCCAATCTTGATCCCAATTTTTGACTGAACATTTGGAACACCCTGTGACGAGTTTTTCAAAATTCTAAATATGTAAAATATTTCCACTGTCTTCGACTACAAAAATGTGAAAACGGTTTGTGCTTAAGGTATCTAGATTAGGAATGACAAACACAATACCGAATACTCTTTTCTCTTTTTCTCTTCAGGTTTTTCTCGATATTTTGAAAAGTATTTCGACAAATGCAACGATTTGAGTACGAATGTATTCAAAATTGCATACTCTGTCAAATTCGAAAACAAAAAAACAGAAAAAAAAATTTTGAAATTTTTTTTTTCCCTCCCTGTATAACTGAAAGTAGTCAGGCTTCAAGAATATTTTAGCTCGGTTGATAATGTCAAACAATATCATAATCCGAATTTTCAGTTTTCAAATAAGTCTAGTTTTCCAGAAACGCCTAATAGGCCGTCGAACTTGCTACACCCTGTATAGTCTAAGCATAAAACAGTCCAGCTGAATAATTAAGTTAGTATCTATGAGTTTTTAGTATCACACATACTTTTGATGATCATAAATTCATGGGTAACATAGGCATAACCAGGGGAAGTGGTTTGGAGACTAAAACCACAACCCAATATCCCCCACCACCAGTTGATTAGAAGTAATAAAAAAAATTGTGAGAATTAAAATAATTAACAATTGAAATATTGGAAGGTGGTGCAATTGATAGGTGATACGGAAACACAGTATTATTTCGTTCGATATTGTATTACCATTATGATGTCTTACATTTTTTATTTCTGAATGTTCGTCACTGCAACTTTTGTTACGAAAATGTTTTGATGGAAACATATCATAATCGTGTTACTATGATGAATAGAAAAATGCAATAATATATAGGTAAAGAGTGTGCCATTTGAAATGACAAAGTAGTTACTACTTTTTGACATAAGCGGCAACTGAATATATTTTAGATCGATATAGCATCTGTTCTTGTCCAAGAATCCAAATTTTCTATGAATTCTGTCTTTCCGTTCTCCGTAAAAGTCTAACGTATCATCGTCCTTGGATCACATTTACTAGATGCCAATTCAAAAATTCATAACCTGCCAATAACCACCTTTTGCCAGATCCGGATTAATCATGTGGGGGGCCCTTAGGCAGTGCAATTTTGGGAGGCTCTTAGGCCGTGCATGTTTTGGGGACCCTTTTCAACCAACATCAGAATTTTTCTCCTCTTGTATGGAGCACGGGGCCTCTATCTAATGCTGGTGCCCTAGGCCTAGGCAATCGCCCCATCTGCCTTATGATTAATCCGGCTCTGCCTTTTTTCATTTTCACTGTATTTTTACAGAGAGAAAATATTTATTTTGTTTCATGGTAAACTAATGTTTTATTTTTCAGTTGCAGCAGACGACCACACTGACGAGGATTGTCTTGTTGTCGTTATTTTAAGTCATGGTGATAACAGAAAAATATTTGCGAGAGATACCCATTATTCCCCAGAATTATTATGGACGAGTTTCGATGGCATCCACTCGCCAGGTCTGATTGGTAAACCGAAGCTTTTTTTCATTCAAGTTAGTAATTAATAATCGATTCACTAATATTTTTATATTCTATAGGTACCTATATTATAATATTTGCTCACAGGCTTGTAGAGGTGATAAAGTTGATGTGGGAGTTCAAATCAAACATCATACTGCAGTAGATTCCACGAAGAGAGAAGAACGATTCATCAGTATTCCAGTAATGGCGGACATCTTAGTTATGTACTCCACCGTGGAAGGTAATGGGACTATTTTTGATGAAATTTAATCAAGTGTTTTGGCACTGCATGAATCTGTTTATCCAATTTCACCATGAGTTAACACCACATACTTTCAACATTGCATGTCTCATCTACGCCTATCACATTTGGTTTACCGTCCCTTTTATTTAATTTATAAATAATAACCGAGGGGTGAATTTAGTTATCATAAGCGTCAATTCTGCATGAGCAGAAACATTAAGAAATAGGTAATCCTCCGAGAAATCTATTTTATGAAAGTTTTATTTTCAGCATAAAAATACAAATGGCATTTTCGTAAACTGTAAATAAAACTCTTTTGATTGCTTCGCTGGCACTCCAGCGATTATAGTTCACTATTATTGCTAGAAAGAATGAATTCTTTATGAATTTGACAGCTGCCGCACACAATGTCTTGTCAGTTTCGTTAGATTCTTACAGTTGGGATTTTGAACTTCATTTATTGTTTTTTCTTCATAAATGGTGCCAGGTGCCATTTGGTGAAACTTCAGTCTTTGGGTGAGTTTCAGGAACGCTCATTAAAGTTGAACGGTTCATCCTCCATTGATCGGTTAAATGTAGGATTAAACTTTTGATGATCCATTAAATTTTAATGGCATTTCTCAACAATCACCTCTAATCATTTTCTTAAGAACAACTCCATGCTCAGGCTTAATGAGCGACTTGGAAATAATTATCACATTGAAGAAATTTGCTGAGGTGCTTCCATTGAATAGGAAATTTAACACTCATGAATACCTACCTAACTTTGGTTCAATGTGATATAAGAACTTTAATGAACAATTAAATTTAAACATAGGATTATACTAACTACCTGCTCATTGATTGACCATGTACGATTGAAATTCTTCCATCATTCGGTTTATTCATTAAATAGCCATGGCAAAATGGTTTTTTTGAACATCGAAATACCATTAAGGGTACCAAGAAACCACACAACAGATATTATATATATTAAAATACTATTTTTGATAATATTTCAAATGCTCCTTTATCATCATCATGATTCAATCCTATGGTATACAGTATACAGGTGTCAACAGAATAATAATATGGAAACATGCTCGCGTTTGTATATTTGCGTTATAGACTTCGTTTCTCTTAGTGTTGAAATCGTTCAGATTTCTCCCAAAAAGCCTTTGATATTTTCGGGATGAACTTCCTAAGCTTGAAAATTAATTTTATTGAATGTGCATGTGTTGGAAACTATGATCACAAATGCACTAACACTAGAGATGTGCAATAGTGGCTGGAGAAACATTGGTCGCATTCAGCGGACGAAGCGGAATACGCTACTGCTACGATTGTCTCTGACTGCTACCTATCGGTAGCGGTAGCGGTCGGAAACGGGTCGTATTTACCACCGCACGAAGATTCCGCTACCGCTTCCTAGCATAAATTGAAAGCGCTAACAAAAATGTCTACTGCTGCAGACCGTGTTGAGTTTGCGGTGCATGTGCCACCGGACGACTCCGCAACAGTTGCAAGACCTTCACGTCCGGTGAATGCAACCATTTTGAGCCATCGCTATCCAGCCCCTTATATTTTCTGTCAATTGTTAGTTTGCAGAGAAAGAAAAATAATTCCCATTCTCAAGCACAAACCGAATAATGTTTCTTCAAAGTTAAAACGTCTATCTGTCTGGTATTTATACTTCAACTTTCCGCTAAAGCAACCTAGCTCAAATTAAAAGCTATAGAAATACAAACGAAAGTTGAAAGCGCTCCCAAAACTGCCGCCTGCTCCAGAACGTGTTGAGTTTGCAGCGCATGTGCTACCGGACGACTCCGCAACAGTTGCACAACTGTTACGTCCAGTGAATGCAACTATTGCACAACTTGAAAGAGCTTTCAATTGGCCACCGTTCCAGAACGTGTTGAGTTCGTAACGCATGTTCCACCAAACGATTCCGCAATAGTAGCTCAGCTGCTCAGCTGTTACGTCCGCTGAATGCTTTTGTAGTTTTATGGCGAATATTTTTTACAATACGAGCCAAAAGCCGATATCAATCTTGAGGCATGGATATATAACCACATAAAGCTACTCTAGCTGTAGCCTATATCAGTGCTAGTTTCAATTGTGTACAGGGTGATTCACTTATCTTGGTAACCCCAATTTTCTCGAAAACGTCCTAATATTTTTTCATTCTGTGAATGGTGTTTTAAACAAGTCAATGTCGACTTGAGATGCGCATAAAAATCTGCGGAATTATTAAAGACGCCAGGCGTCGCGGCACTATCAAAAATTTTTTCTCCAGGGACATACCAGAGAGAGAGAGAGAGAGAAAATGAATTTATTGACCAAAAAAAAAAAAGCCAAGAGCCATCGACCTTAGGTCCTTCAGCTCAGTACAATTAATATACTTTAAACATTACTACAAAAAAAAAGTCTTAGATGTTTGTATTATTGTAAGCACTTCTCATTTCTTGTATTAGAGACGCCTTCGGAAATTTCCTCTTCGTTTTTGAGTTCCCGTCATCATGATAGAGATGTAGTATATTTTCCATATTTCGAAGTCTGCTGTAAAATTTCTTGTTCAGTTTTTGGAGTCTGGTTGAGATAGGTTCGATGTTCGTTGATGTGTACAGCAATTGGTTGGGTGGGTTATAAAAACTGATTTCAAGCGAATAACCAGTCATGATCGCGGTTATCTACGGTCCTGCCTGCGGTTATTTACGGTTATAGTCTTCAGGGATATTCCTTGTAAAATGATTATAACCTATAATGACCGAAGTCGCTTGAATGCAGTTGGTCCTAGTTGGTAATTACCAATGAGGACCAGGTTATTCGCTTGAAATCGGTTAAAGTCTGTTAATAGGGTGTCAGTCGCCTAATACTTCTGAGTGCTGTCCTCTCTGCTACTTCCAAGTTTTTGATGGCTGGGTTTCTGCAGTTCATTAGAATTGGATGTGCGTATGCCAGTATTGGCCTGCATGGATGTATAAATCTTCTTTGCATTTTTCATTGTTAGACCTTGATTTCTTATTACCAGTTTAGAGAAACATTTTGCTCGTGATATTGCTTTCTTTTTCATCAGGTAGGTGTGTTGATTGAAATTTAGTTTTTGATCTATGTGTACTCCTAAGTATTTGATTGATTGTTGTATTGTCTTGTGTTGGTTACATACTTTAACAATTGGGGAACTTGGTGAAGTTTTATGGTCAAATATTATGAACTGTGACTTTTTCTGGGTTGGGCTTAAGGCGCCAGAGGGACATACCATTTTTATCATGTCATTCGAAAGATAATTGTATTCCGGTTCCAATCCATTTAGTCTCGAATTCTTGATCTAAGTATCTCTTCACAATGGCAGCGTTGTGACATGGAGCCCCATCTTGTTGTAGCCACAAATTTCATCTTATTTGAAGAGGCACATTTACTAGACAACTATCCTTTTTGAACTCAAGGCACATAATCATATCTATGTCTCCAAATCAAGGCATACTACCTCAATCCAGAAAAAAATAAATGGAATAGAATTAACATAAAACACGCTTCAGATCGCTAACGGTTAGAAATGGATAAAAATTGTATTCGAAAAAAGTTCGGAATGAAATTATCACTCAAATGACATGATAAAAATGGTATGTCTCTGAAGGAAAAATTTTTGATAGCGCCGCGACGCCTGGCGTCTTTAATCATTCCGCAGATTTTTATGCACATCTCAAGCCGACATTGACTTGTTTAAAACACCATTCACAGAATGAAAAAATATCGGGAGGTTTTCGAGATAATTGGGGTTACCAAGATAAGTGAATCACACTGTACTTTTGAAATAAATTAAATAATATTCTTCAAAAGAATTAAGGCAAATTTCATCAATTGTCATGAATTTTTCAGATTTCCTCTCTTGGAGAAATCCCAAAATTGGTAGTTATTTCATCCAGTCACTCGTGAGGCAACTTTCTTTTCATGCTAAAGAGAAAGATCTACTTTCCATTTTAACATATGTGAACAGGGAGATCGCCACTGGGTTTTCTCCAGAAATGGAAAAAGACAGAATTCAGTGCTACGCAAATAAACAAATGAGTTCGATAGTAAGTATGTTAACGAGAGAGGTATACTTCATGAATTGATGTATAATTCTGCATGAAGGAAAGAGGAAAGGAAGAGTCAAAGTGCCATAATGTATATTTTATTTTCATAATTAACAGAAAGAAAATTAACAATTTCGTTTTCTGATTATATCTATATCTGTGCTATATCGTCATAACATCTTTATCATTCATAACTAGCTAGATAACCTGATGTACGATAAATAAATGTAATTTGATATTTTTTTAGTATCATTTATTATTTCTGATGAAAGACCTGAATTCAAACAAAAAGAAGCCGACCCTGTGTTCCGTTTCGAAACCTGAGTTTAGAATCTTTCTGTCAGACTCATAGATATAGATTACCTATCTATATCTATGTTCAGACTGTTGCCACAGAATATCTATCCTTACCCAGAAGCGACAGCTCGAACAAATTTATTGGGGACAAAATTACGTGCGCATGTCCCAGATCTGGTGGTATATCTGTCAAACTCAGCTTCATTTCTTCTTATATTGCAGTGTTGCCGAACCTACCAATTTTTCGTTATATCTACCGAATTTTCGTTTCATCTACCGATTTTTCGTTATATCTACCGATTTTTCAATTCAATTTCGAACATTCATTGTTGACCTAAAAACATATTATAAAAAACTGGCACCAGGGCCAACAAAATACTATAATTTAGCCTGTTCAACTAAAAATAAATTTTGTAATATTAATAAACTATATATTACAAACAAAAAGCTAAATCTCACTGAGGAAATGACAGAGGTTACGGCACAATTTTTGGTAGTATCAACTTTTACAACTTCAACAGGGACTTGATTATACGAATGAATGCTGCCGGGAAGCTAAATCTCACTGAGGAAATGACAGAGGTTACGGCACATTTTTTGGTAGTATCAACTTTTACAACTTCAACAGGGACTTGATTATACGAATGAATGCTGCCGGATAGGTGAATGTAAACATTTTGTTTTTCTTGCCGAGTTTCTTCTTAGGTACTTTTTTTTCCTGCTTCATATCAATGGAAATTTCAATTTTTTGTTAGTTTTGTATTCGATTTTAGTTTTTTACTTTCTATATTGTATATAACTTTGACTTGTTCAAAAAATATAATGTTCTTAATATTCATAACTTTAGTTTCTTTTTATAATTGTTCTGTTGGTGTGAGATAGGGGTACTGATATAAATATAGTCCTGACAATTTTATTCTGCATCCTTTGAAGTTTTTGTATGAGATATCCTGTAGCTGCAGCCCAGCAGGAAATCAGGTATAATAGATGTGGTTTTATAAAGCTGTGATAGAGTAGTTTTCTAGTGTTATCATTGAGTTCTCGGGAACTACTTCTTATTGCACCTGCCATTGGGGGTAATTTTATTCATTATATTTTCAATATGATTATTCCAGGTAAGATTATACTAGATGACAAGTCCCAAATACTTATACTCAGTAACCTCTTTCAGATACCATTCAGGCTTATTCTAATATATCACTCACATTTTGGGTATTTTGTTTAATTTTCATAGGAGGGTTAGTTGAACAGACGTTCAGGATATGAATACTCGGAACGAACTGAACCTCGCCCTCTATCAGTGTTGTAATCAATGTTAATACTTGTTGTTCAATAAAAGTCCTTTATTATTATTATATACAGTCTGATCGATATTTATGCTTAATATGTTAGTGTACAGCCACTTGAAATACTTTGCCAAATCATCATTTCTATTCTGTTCACAAACTCTTGAGCCTGGGCCAGAGAATACAAGCTCTGTGTCATCTGAATACATAAAGTAATGACATTTCAGATTCAGGAATTTGAACATATAATGGGTACAGTAATGGTCCAACGAACGATCCCTGAGATACACCAGTATTGACATTCTCCATATCACTTTGCAATGTCTTCTATCACTCAAGTGTGATTTTACCAAGTTGTACCATACTCCCCTAAATCCCATTTTTTCTAACTTATTCATCATTATCTCTGTGTCCACTGTATCAAAAGCCTTTTTCAAATCTATGAACTTCTTGAATATATATTTGAAGATAGATCTTCCGAAATACTCAAAGCTGAGAAATATCTATTCTCCAATCTCATAAATATCAGGTCATAATATTGAACCTTTCACCGATATCATCAGATACAATTAGATATTTCTTATAATTAATTAGATGCATAGACACGTTTTGAAATTAACAGTAGGTATAGGGAAAATTGTATCGTTGAAAGCACACTGTCGAATACTTTGCAAAAATATGATGAACAATCGTCAAACAAGAAATCATATAGTCATAAAACTTTTACTTGAAATTTTCAATGTTCATCTAACACATCAACATTCTATCCAACTGAAATATAAATTTGAAAAGTTCAAATGAACCATAAATGGTAATATTATAACAAAATATATTTTGGTATTACTCTAAACCTTCATTCCATTCAAGAATGGTTTTTTGTTTGCAGTGTATAGCTCAGAGCTCAGTGCACCTTACACACTTTTGTTTGGCTAGTGTTTGTGGAAGTAGTTACTCAAGGTCATTGAAAATTGACCCCTAAAAATACGTGAGCTGTCGCTTCTGGGTAAGGATAGATATTCTGTGCTGTTGCTCACAGATCACTGGCCGCCAGATGCATAGATTTACAAAGTACGTTATCAATTCTATGCTCAGCTGAGATGACATTTGACGACCTATACCAATATAACCTACAATGTTTGTTTATTTTCTTTTCATATAGGTAATATTTATGAAAGGAAAATGAGCAATTAAAATTCCTCCTGATAATTTTGTCTGTTAATAAAACTAAATTTGCAATGCCATCAAAATCGCGTATTGAACAAATAATTGATAGTATCAATTCCAAAAATGCTAAAAGAATAGCATTTTTCCTGGTCCTCATATTTGCTGCCTATCATACAATTCTTCATTTGAGATATGGTTAGTACTTACTAACGGTTCCATATCGTCAAATAGAAAGAAATCTTTAATTTGTAGGTTCAAATTCTTGTAAATGGTTGTTGTCGGATGGAAGATATAAAGGTGACCAAGAATGGCAACCTTATGGTTGTATGCTTCATCTTTATACAAAGATGTGAGTTCATATTATTAGTTCAGGAACATCACAAAACAATTTTTTTTTCTAGAGATACAAGAAGATGTTTGAGGTATCTTGCATTCTATGAAAAGAAAAGCTATTTCGCTTTTGTTGGCGATTCAAGAATTCAAGATCTCTATGAATCCTTTGTGGAACAGATACAAGTAAATGATGCGACAATCACAAAAATCCCTGAAGCATTTCACAAGTCATTTATTCATACTGAGGACAAACTCAAACTTAAAGTTGAATATTTTCGATATCCAGATGTCTCAGTTGAAATGGTTAAGTTATTCAGGTAAGTCTATAAATATTTCTGTACTTATTGAAATTGCTCTTAGGTACAGTTCAAAAATTATTATTATTGCTAACAAAAGATAATTCTAAGCTCTTTAGTCAATGTTTTTCTCCTTAATTCCTATTAAAGTTCTGTGGAATACTTACAAGAGCACAGCTAACATTTCCTAATTTTTTGTTGGCAACAATAATAACAAGTTATTGATCCTGTAGGATATGAAATGTCTGGTATTTGCATATTATAGCATCATTGTTCGTTAATATAAATTCTGATAAATAAATGATTTATTCTAGATCTTGGCAAAAAGGAAAGAATTTTCCTTCTATTATTGTAGTTGGCACAGCGTTACCAGCAATTAAGAGATCGAATGGATCTCTTAATACAATACATGAATATAGTGTCAATGTTACTAAGCTATATCAACCAATCAATGAATTGCGTAAAAAAAAACGTAAGAGTGCTTTGGACGTTACAAGTACCTGTAGATGAAGAAAAGCTCAAACATGATGACAAAATAATAACTAATTCCCTTATTGATCTATACAATGAAGCAGCAATTGAGGTAATTTATTAAAGTCATAATAAAAAATTTATGAAGTGGCCAAAAAACACTTGAATTTTCAGAATATATCAGATTAATATTAAGAATGACAAAAGGGTTACTCAAGTCCCAATAGATTATTTGATTGAAACATGTCTTCCTTTCCTTGTAGTTCCATGGGTTCAAGAGTAATTAATAACTTGTTCTGAAGCTATTGAAATTGAAAACAAATCTGAAACCTACGAATAATAATCAATATCCTCATCATGATGAAAAGAAATTAATCAACAAATTATACTGGGTTTTTATGAATTTGAAGTAAAAACATAAATGAGGGAATGATATCACAAATGAAAATCTCATAAGATAGGTTAGGAAATGCTTCTTCTTCTGTTGAAATTTGAATTTTTCATGAGTCGATTTTGAATGGCTGTTTTGGTTGGTTAACGGTTAACCGCTCGGTTCATAAATGACAACGTCGAACGAAATTTCGGCGAAACAGCTGATTCGAGACGTCACCAATTTGTCATTCGAATGCGGTTGGTCCAAAACTGTCGGACCAATCTATGAACCAACCAAGAACCAACGTGAATCGAAATCGCCTCTTTTTATTTCCCCAAAGTATCAGTATTGAAATCTGTCAAAGGTTTACATCATACAGGATCTTTCAAATTCTACAGATTTTTTTTTGTCTGAAGCATGATACTCTTTTTCCCTATTAATGGTGCGCCACTGGATGTTTGAAAATATAAGAGAAAGTATCTGATTTGTTTAAACACCTTGATTGTTTACAAGTTTCTGTTTGCTGTAGATTCTGAGAAATAATATTTACCGAATAATTGTGAACGAGATATTCTTGATAATGGTGTATTTGTTGAAACATTATTTGGGCTGTTTCCATTATCTATGTTGTTGGTTATTACCGACGTTTCGGCAAGCATTCGCCTGCCGTCTTCAGGGTGTTGTTGGTCCTGAGAAGGACCGGTTGTTGCCAAACTTGTTCTGTCTGGACTTGTGCGCTCCATACTTTTTCAATTTCGCAATTACAGTGTGGGGATTCGAACGCGAGTTATCCGAGGTGCAATTTCCGAAATTCCACTCACTCTAACCACTAGTCTACCAAAGCAGGTAATTACTATACGATTTAAGTTATATATTAATTATACTTTTTGTGTTAGAGGTCACCTTGACTTTTTACTACCTGCGCAGTTGGTATGCGCAGTAGGTTATTTTTAGGTCAGGTCTGGTTCATGTTAGGTTAATTGCTTCCTTGGGTCGGGTTCGTCCTCCTCAATTCAGATCTTAGTATGGGCACCCAGACATTCTTTATTTCCAGAGAGGGCGTGCTGATTGGGTTAGGAGTTATTGCCATGAAAGCTGCTTCTTTCAATTTTCTTCTTCTCCATCCCTCTTCCTTTGATATTATGGAAGCTTCATCCCATTTGACGTTGTGGTCCTCGTTCCAAGCGTGTTGGACTAGCCTGGATTTATCTGTTTCTCCCAGTTGAGCTAGTCTTTGGTGCTCTTTGATTCTGACCTTCAGGGGGCGTTTAGTTTCCCCAATGTAGGTTCTGCCGCATTCACATGGTATTTCATAGACGCAATCTTTGGTTCTCTGATTCTCGTTGTCAGGTTTCACCTTCGTGAGTTTTCCCCTGACAGTATCCTTGGTCTTGAATGTTGTTCTCACCTTGTATCTGTTACCAATTCTTCTTATTTTCTCGGATAACCCCTTCACATATGGTATGACAGAGGTAATCGTTTCGGTCGGCTCATTGTCTGTTGGTTGTTGCCCTACTGCCGCTTCCTAAGACCACAGTCTACAAAAAAACCAACAAACACGGGCCAATATCTCCACTTCGAATCCAACCACAATCTGAACACCAAATTGGGAGTAGCCAGATGCTTATACGACAGAGCAACCAAGATTTGCTCTAGTCCAGAAGATCGTGATGAGGAGTTCAACAACATAACAGAAACCCTCAAGAGAAACGGCTACCCCAAGAAGATACTTCAGAAAGCCAGAGAACCAAGAGAAGCGGCAGTAGGGCAACAACCAACAGACAATGAGCCGACCGAAACGATTACCTCTGTCATACCATATGTGAAGGGGTTATCCGAGAAAATAAGAAGAATTGGTAACAGATACAAGGTGAGAACAACATTCAAGACCAAGGATACTGTCAGGGGAAAACTCACGAAGGTGAAACCTGACAACGAGAATCAGAGAACCAAAGATTGCGTCTATGAAATACCATGTGAATGCGGCAGAACCTACATTGGGGAAACTAAACGCCCCCTGAAGGTCAGAATCAAGAACCAAAGACTAGCTCAACTGGGAGAAACAGATAAATCCAGGCTAGTCCAACACGCTTGGAACGAGGACCACAACGTCAAATGGGATGAAGCTTCCATAATATCAAAGGAAGAGGGATGGAGAAGAAGAAAATTGAAAGAAGCAGCTTTCATGGCAATAACTCCTAACCCAATCAGCACGCCCTCTCTGGAAATAAAGAATGTCTGGGTGCCCATACTAAGATCTGAATTGAGGAGGACGAATCCGACCCAAGGAAGCAATTAACCTAACATGAACCAGACCTGACCTAAAAATAACCTACTGCGCATACCAACTGCGCAGGTAGTAAAAAGTCAAGGTGACCTCTAACACAAAAAGTATAATTAATATATAACTTAAATCGTATAGTAATTACCTGCTTTGGTAGACTAGTGGTTAGAGTGAGTGGAATTTCGGAAATTGCACCTCGGATAACTCGCGTTCGAATCCCCACACTGTAATTGCGAAATTGAAAAAGTATGGAGCGCACAAGTCCAGACAGAACAAGTTTGGCAACAACCGGTCCTTCTCAGGACCAACAACACCCTGAAGACGGCAGGCGAATGCTTGCCGAAACGTCGGTAATAACCAACAACATAGATAATGGAAACAGCCCAAATAATGTTTCAACATTTACTGAATAGTTTAAAAAATGTTTTCCTGCAATGTTGGAGATTTGAAGAAATTTAAAGGGCTCCTAATATTTTTGAATAGAGCAAACATCTTTTGCTCTGAGCAAAAATTTAAACTTTTACTCACAGTATCTTAAAATCTAAGCGTTTGCAGATCCTTGTTTATGAAAAATTAATTCTTAATATAGTCCAAATAACCACCCCTCTTTATTTTTATCCCCAATTCCGAAACATCCTGCATAGTCCTTGCAATTGAATCATTGTCTATGATTGTGTTGAACATGTTTTCAGGTCTTGACACACTCCTCTGCTGATTTATGGTGGAGCACAAAATTGGTAGGAGAAGGAATGCTTTCTGAAAGTCCAGATGGCATTCACTTATCTAGAAAACCACTGAGACATAATGTGCAGATACTTCTAAATATGTATTGTAACGATTATATGAATTTTGATGATGGCACATGTTGTAGTTCAACTGAATCCTACACAACCGTTCAGAAAATTACTTTCCTATTTCTTGGCCTTTGGTGAGTGTTGCAGATAAGGTTAGAGTTACCATTATGACATTCATTGCAATGATCATTGTCCACTTCATATTCTGTATAAGCTTTCTTATGGTGTCTTTAATCGATCTAAGGCAAGGACATTCTGATGAATAGTGTAATGTGCCCTGAAACATATAAACTGATTTCAAGCGAATAACCTGGTCCTCATTGGCAATTACCAACTAGGACCAACTGCATTCAAGCGACTTCGGTCATTGTAGGTTATAATTGTGTGACGTTATGAATTAGCCCTTCGACGTCATCGTTTTGGACCGTAGATAACCGTATGTAACTTCAGTTTAAAGCCGGTTAAGACTAAGACTGTGGTCATAAAGAAGTGAGTATAAATCAAATTGAATAGTGCTTGGAGATGCATATGCGAATAATACAATATGTTTAAATGAATATCTAATGCTTGATTCACGTAACTTAACATATGTAAAAAGCGAAAATTTAAACAATAGAAAGCATACCAAAAATAAGAATAGAAGTGTTCCCAATTATATTGCGTAATTTCTACATTTATATTCGAATTATGGAATTCAAACGCAAAATTAAACCTATTGTGAATATTTTCATATGAATTCTGGTAGTTTTAACTTTGATTTTTCCGTATGTGTTAAGTTATTGTGAATCAAGCAATAGTCAAATAAAATTTCATTAGCTGAGATTACAGATGCAATTAAATCTTCAACACCTGACATGATTCACTGAAATTTCTTTGTTGAAGCAAAATCTGAAGCAAATATGAAATGTGTACATATTATAATATTATACTTGGAACCACATTGCAAAAGACGATTCAAATAATATAAAATTTGGTTATGTATTTGTTTTGATTACAACACTAACCTACGTCAACTTTGGACCTGAACCGTATCCAAACGCAATTTGGTTATTCGCAGTTATCCCTGAAGAGCTATAACCGTAGATAATCGCAGGGCAGGACCAGAGATAACCGCGGTCATTACTGGTTATTAGCTTGAAATAGATTATGTTTATATTTCTGACTAAAGACATAAATATGACATTACGAGGGTGGTTGTGCACACCAAGAGATTAAATTAAATTAATAAATTTGAGTACTTCGGTGTGAAATTGTTTTATTTGTCGAAAACCGAGCGCTTTCGGCCTAATTAAAAGGCCATCTTCAGGATTTTCCCGTCCAAGAAACCATCACAACATACAGGCGAAAACGGTCATCACAGCATTTAACGGACAAGATTCACAAAAGGGTGAATTTAAGACACTCTAAATTATTAGGCCGAAAGCGCTCGGTTTGCGACAAATAAAACAATTTCACACGGAAGTACTCAAATTTATTAATTTAATAAATATGACAATCATGCCTTCAAAACTAGATGATGATGCAATGATTGATATTAGATTTCACATCATCTTTGGCAAATCAATACAGTTAGTTATAATGTATTATTGCTAGAAATCATATTTAACAATCAGGGAGCACTGTATAAATAGTATAGCCAACAACCTACAACTATATTTTATATTATTTCATTTTATGGGAGTGAAAATAGCACTTAAATCTTCATAAACAATGTAAACCGCTATTAAGTGCTCCTCAACTGGCAAACCAAGAAAGAAAAAGTTTCATTGAATGATTCAATTGTGAATATTTGATAGTAGCAGAGAAATTTTTAGCCTCAACCTCTCATTTATCAGCAAATTAGTTGCCATCCATAAAAATCACAAAGACTAAAAAACAATCCCTGTGCCAAATTTTTTAATGAGAATGACATTTTTCAAATCTCTTCACCCTTTATGACCGCACAATAGATTTGTATATTATCCAAAAATATTTTATTTAACATCAAATATTTCAAATCAAAATATCCAACGAGACATTTTGCTCTCTAGGATCAGCAGTTATTATGCATGCATCAGTAGATGAAACCCCTTTGATTTTGATTACATTTTAAATTTATGTTTACAGCTTTGTCATCGCCATCATTTTGTATTTCTTTAAAAAGTTCATCAAGTGGAGAAGAAAATTCACCCATGAATATACCCTCATTACAGAAGAACATCAAACAGTGGGGATAGCATCCACTATGGAGACTTACTATGTACTCTTCAGTTCGATTGCCCGTATTTCTATAATAATGCTGTATTTTTTCATTTGTGATAGGACTAACTTCTTCATGAAAGAAAATAAGTACTACTCAGAATTTAGTTTTTGGCTTCCGATCGGTTACATAACAGTACTAGGTTTATTTTTCACGGAAAACAGCAGATTCACAAAAGTTTTACATCAAGATCAGCTAAATGAAACTAAAGGCTGGATGCTACTTGTCATTCTTGTATATCATGTGACTGGCGCAAACAGAATATTAACAATCAATATGCATATGAAAGTACTTATTTCAAGCTATTTATTTCTTTTAGGTTATGAACAGTTCTGTTATGTATGGCATCGGAATGATATCAGTACCAAGAGTTATTTCAGAATGATGTTTCAACTCAATTTTATGACTGTCACTTTATGTTTATGTATGAATCGACCGTACCAGTTCTATTATTTTGTTCCATTGCTGTCGTTCTGGTACATGATGATCTATTGTTTTCTTGCGTTTCCACCAAAGATCACTATGTCAACTTCGGAAAACAATCCTATGCAATATTCATACTTACTCATTAAGTTTATCGGTATATTCAGTGTGATAACAATACTGTACTTATCAGAAGTTTTCTTTGAGAAAGTTTTTGTAACTCGACCATGGAAAGCTTTATTTGTTTCCACTGACGACGATATTCGAGAATGGTGGCTGATGTGGAAATTAGATCGATATTCTGTTATACATGGAATGGGTTCGCAATTCTCATGCTACTTGCTCAAAAATATAATTTGTTCGATGACAACAATCATAGTAACCTATTCTCAAGAGGTATAACATTGAGTGCTACTCTTTTAGCTATTGTAGGCTTAGGATGTTATTTGACAATGACTTTTTTGTGTCAAGATGAAATGGAGTGTAGTGAAATACATTCCTACGTAGTATTCATTCCTATTATTAGTTATATAATTTTACGGAACATCTCTGGTTTCTTGAGAACTAGATATTCTAGTCTATTTGCTTGGTTTGGAGAAATCTCATTAGAACTTTTTGTTAGTCAATACCACATTCTTTTAGCTGCTGATAACCATGGAGTTTTGGTGCTATTACCGGGGTATCCAGTCATGAATATAATAATTACTTCTTTCATTTTTGTGACTGCCTCTCATGAGTTCCATAGATTGACCAAAGTATTACTTCCATTTGCTGTTCCTTCTGATTGGAAATTGGTGCTTCGTAATGCCATTTTATTTTTAGCTATTCTTGTCCCAATAGGTATCAACGATGGTATGTTTTGAAATTACCTCCAAAATGTACAATATTGGTTGCAATAATTCCATCCTGGAACTCCATATTTTTCTTAGTGAAGAATTAATGGTTGCTTAAAATGTTAGCTATTGCAAACTTAGTCTCCTTGTGCCAGTTGCAGAATAATTCCAAAACTCTTTTCCCTGAACAACGATAATGAGCAGAACTGGCAATTTATTTTGAATCAAATAAGAGAATAATGAGTAAATGAAATGAATGTCATCGTTGAATTTCAATTTTTAACATTATTCTTACGAGAAACACTGAAACTTATTTTCTTTGTATGCAGCGGACAAGTTCATATGTGTATATTATGATGTTGATTGTGTATTAAAACTCATCTGTATAAAGATATTTCTCAATTACATTGGTTCCTCATATCATTTCACTTTGTTATATAAAAGTGTACAAGATTTTGATAAATTATTTGTGTTTACTGGTATTTCTCAAGACTGAAATCTCAATCAATTGTACATAATATTATGTAAATGAAAGTACTAGGTGTAGATAGTAAGAATGATCTCAAAATATTTGTAAATAGTAACTACATGTAAGTAAAAAAATAAATTATTCACTTCTCATTGCTTTCCCTTTGGTTTTGAATATGGAATGTTCCAGTACAAATCCTCACTAATTATGTTATTTAAAAGGATAAGATGGGTGCATCCCACTTGGGATCAGAACTCTGCCACAGCCTTTCTACTTGGAATGTGTCAATCGACAATCTTCTTTGTTTATTATTTATTTTTACTTCTGTTATCAGTTGTTCTAACTCAAATCATATTTTTCAACTTTGTTTATTCCTTGATTTGAAAATGTCGCTGTTTTTTACTGATGGGGTACTATTTCTTGGAATCCATCAACAAATACACGAGAATCGAAATTGTATTCATTTTATATATTTTGAAAAAAATGTAACAGGGCAATCCCGCAATATTTGCTTCCAGAATCTATGCTCTCGAATCAATACCATTACAATTTCACTCATTAGAAAGAGAGAAATACATACTATATGAGATACCCTGGTCGAGAGGAAGGTTATGAGAGGTATGGTAAGCATAATGTCATTAGTTACATAGTTACCTGCGCAAAAAAGTGGTAACCCAGTAACTACATGCAACTATGGTTACGTAGTAAGTTGTGGTAACAGCGCCAAAATTTGCCTGTGGCGATATCAGTCGTAATGTTTGTGAGAAAAACGTCACCGATGATGTCATCATTCATCGTTTTAGCTCACGATTCGACTACGACGAGCCATCTCCAAAGGTGGGTTGAACTGAGTGTTCTGCTCAGCTGTCAACTTGTTTGCAAATGGCCCATTCCACTTGGATGTTCCATTGCAATGCTCGCAAGCAGGGATGTTGCGGATATTCGCATCCGCATCCGCGGAGCTTCCGCATAGATTTCTACTTCCGCATCCGCATCCGAATCCGCAAAAACCAATGCGGATTTTCATGCGGATGCGGATGTAATATAATTTGTGAGTTGTGCAGTGTCGCCATCTCAGGGCCAACAAAATATGTTAGTGTTTCGTTTAGAAAATGCTAAATGTATACTTTTTCAATTTTGAAAGTGTCAGAAAGATGCTAGTTTTTCACTGTTACTTCTTTCTGTAGCTATTTCTGAAACCGAAACATCTGCATCCAAGAGGGTGGAATTTCCGACGCACCCCTCTATTCTGTTTATATTCATACTGGTTATTCTCTTTTCGAAACACTTTCCAAATACATATTTTATTATACCATCTGTTTTTTTTCCCGGTAAGTCCGAAATTACAATCTCCTTTCTAACGACCGCCTGTGGTCCCAGTCCCAAGATTTCTTATCGCCCGTAATATTGAAATGTTATATTTTTGAGATAACCGTTGTTTCAGAAGCATTTGAAATGTTGAAGGAAAGTTCAGGGACCAAGCGTCTTTGAACATGAATTATGATTCGCGAATCGGGGGAAACATTTTCATCTGAATTGCGTATTTTTTGGTTGTTGCGGTTTTTTTTTTTTGATTTGACAGAGATCTCCCCAAGAAAAAGAGCCAGATGTTCGTCCGATCAGTGAGAATTGTCTACGTTTGTTAACCTAAACAACCCGGGTTGTTGCAAGCTCATAAAACGTTTATAGGGGCTCTAAAATTTGCCTAGTTTGACGATTTTTGGGCATCTGTTGATGATAAAGATTAAAAAAAATTCATTTTTACTTTCGGAATATGGCATATTGGAAAACGTAAGAGTTGCGATAAGAAAAAAATGGGCGTGTGCTCTTCGTACGAGAATTTGAATAATGGGAACTAAGAAATTGGTGAAAAAGTTCCGATGCGTTTGTTATACTTATTTATTGTAAATGAACCATAACGTGTTTTTTGGCCTTGTGGATTACTTGTCGAATAGTAAATTTTTGTGAGATTTTGAATAATATTGTGACTATTATGATACAGTTGATCATAGTGAGGAGTGTACGTGTACTCGTATTATTGTTTTTTGGTAAATGCCGTTATATTTCTCCGGTAGTACGTTTCATTGTTTACGATATTATCACCGATAGCACGAAGAATTTTGTCCAATCCACCAGGCAGTGGGAGCGCGGGTTTAATTTACGAACCTCTGCGTAACCGCCTTGAAGCAGAAAAGGCGGCAAAATTACTTTTTAAAAAGTATAATGCTCCAATTTTTAACTTCTCTTACTAATATAAAAATAAGTAAGTGAAGTTAAAAAAAACATGTAGGTAAATACTTACACTCGATATACTTAATACTAATTTACTTCAAAAATGTTAATAACTGCTTTATCGTATACTATTTTTAAATAAGATCTTAAACATCCGCATCCGCATCGCATCCGCATCCGCGGATGTGAGTTTTCGAAAATCCGCATCCGCAACCGCATCCGCGGATGTGAAAAAATCGGCATCCGCAACATCCCTGCTCGCAAGCTAGCGGAATAGGAGATCTGTAGTTGTGAGCGAAATCGTTTTGATTACTTAGTGGAAAGTACTTGATTTGTGTCATACATTTGAATGAGATATTTGTTATATGATAGTTCCAGTAGTTGAAATTCAAACACCTTCGGAATAATAAATATAATGTTCAATCAGAAACCATCACATGATAATAACAAATTTACAAATCTGGGCGTACACCAAATCCAGGACCTGGAGGATCTCCCTTCAGTGAAGTTGGTTCACCGTGAGGTTCAGAAGCGAATCTTCCACTTCTATAAAATAAAAATAATATGACATAATAACAGAATATATCATGTTCTTAGATTTATCATTTGTAGTGTTGTGTTCTATTTTGCAAAAATAACAAAACAAAAATCTTGTGGAAGGTATTTTAAACTCTAAAGTTAAGCGCTCATACAATGGCATCGGACAGACGGCACAGAACAGAAAAAAAACCTTTAATGAAATTGAATGGAGCATCGCATATATTATGAAGTACCGACGGAAGGCATTGAATTTTGAAAATCCAGCCTTAACTGAGGAACTAAAATCAAAATTCAATCAGTAATTGCCGCTGATCGTCGGCATTCTATAAGTTTCTGCCTGAGTGACAGAAACTATATTAACCACCAAAAAAAGGGGGAAATATGGCGGAAAATGGCATAACAAGTACGCGAAGTAAAAAAGGAAAGTATTTCCATCAAAAATTAATTCATTTTGTTGAAGAAAATTTTAAATGAACAATGTCTTTTTGAGAAGGGAAATGAGCAGCTTCCAGTTCCAAGTAATAGAGCACGATATTTTTGATGCAACACATACAGGTTATCTTCAGTCCAAGAGCAAGAGTCTTCTCTCAAATCATTATGTAGTACACATATTGCTTTAATTTATTTATTTATTTATTTAACCTTGTACAAGGGTTGAGGTTGATCCTATAAACCCAAAATAAAAATAAACATGAAAATGAACAACAGTGGAATTAAGAATGAAAACCAACATGAGAATCTCGAATCAAAGAACAAAAACACTTTCAATGCGACTTCCATTCGTCCAGTCTATTCTTGAAGGTGTTGACTGAAGTTGACTCCACAACAGCATCTGGCAGCCGATTCCAAGCGTTGAAAACCCTGTTTGGTAGATACATCTGACGAGGCGATGTTTTGAATGGTTCTCTCGACAACTTCAAGCGATGGCCACGCAAGCTATTGGTATTTAGCTGAAAAACATTTTTCATTTCATCACCAAAATGGCCGTTCATCGCACGAAATGTAAAAATAAGGTCACCTCTTGATCGACGCTCGGCAAAGCTGGGTATGTCGAAAATAGTTAGACGTTCCTCATAGGATGGGCGGATGTGTGAGTACGGCATACGTGTGACCCAGCGTTGTACAGATTCCAAAAGATTTTTATCGAATTTAGTCGAGGGCCACCATACCTGTCCAGCATACTCCAATATCGGTCGGATGTATGTCTTATAAAGAAAAGCCCATGTTGACACATCGGAGGACTTGAATGTTTTGCCAAGGAGGTAAGTTACCTGTTTTGCCCTCGCCGTGATCGCCCCCACATGAACGGACCATCCCAGATCCGAACAGACAGTGACTCCCAAATCGGCATGGTGAGTTTCGGGTGCCAGTCGATGGCCATCGATAGAGTAGGATAGCTTGGGGTTATTCTTTCCTATGTGAAGAACACAACACTTTTCGATATTTAAAGGAAGCATCCAAGTTTGACACCATTCAAAGAGGACATCCAGATCATCCTGGAGGGTGCGACCATGAAGAAGGGGCAGATTGAATAATTTGGTGTCGTCAGCAAACGAGTACATGCAGGACCTGATAAGAGGGGGTAAATCGGAGGTATAAAGTAGGAAAAGAATTGGCCCAAGAACAGATCCCTGGGGGACACCAGATGTAACAATTCCCTCCTCAGAGTAGGCATCACCGACTCTGACGCGATATCTGCGGTTGGTCAAAAAGGCCTTAATCCAACCCAAAAGTCCACCTCTTATTCCCAGATGTTCCAACTTAGCAAGAAGACGCCGGTGAGGTACTCGATCGAATGCTTTAGAGAAGTCGAGGTAAATCACATCGACAGGAGATCCGGAGTCTAATGCCCTTGTCCAGTCACCAATAGCAGATAATAAATTTGTTGTGGTTGAGCGGTTGGGACGAAAGCCGTGCTGGGAATCCGGAATCAAACTCATCTCAGAACAGAACTGTAGCAGACAATCACACACAATCCTTTCTAGGACTTTTGAGACCGAAGAAAGTATGCTAATAGGGCGGTAATTTGAGGGATCAAGTTTATCACCCTTCTTGAAGATGGGAGTGATTGATGCAGAAAGCCAGTCTGAGGGAATACAGCCTGAAGTGAGCGATTTGGTGAACAGGAGGTGTAGGGGAACAGCAAAAGCACTCGCACAATTCTTGAGAAGACGCGTAGTGATTCCATCGCGGCCGGGAGCCGTATCCACCTTTAGGTCAGACAGATACCTCTCAACAGCGTCCCGAGTTACCTGGATATTAGAAATTTCCCGCGTCACGCGGTCAGTGGATGGAATAGGAATATTACCATCGGGTTCAATACAGAACGAAGAAGCAAAGCTCGTAGACAACACATTAGCGGACTCGCCATGACCGTCACATATATCCCCGGACTCATTTCTAACAGTTGGGATGCTAACTTTGCTATTCAATGAGGCTCTCACATACCTGAACAACCTCTTCTAATTCCGAGACGTAACTAATCTCCTCTCATATGAAGTCCTTGTAGTTTTCACAGATTGAGAGACAAAGTTCGAGAAGGACCGGTGATTTTCATAGTCGACAGGCGACCGGCCGCGAAGAAATCTTCGCCAAAGTGATTTTTTTTGCCTAATGAGTTTCAGAATTCGCTCGTTGATCCACGGCTTCAGTGGGTTCTCCTTGGTGGTTCTTATCTGCTCGCTTGCAGCGACAGCCCTTCGAGTCTCCGCAAGGAAGACTCTCCACGCGGAATCGATATCAGAGAGGTCCATGGCATCAACCCAGTCGACAGCATTAAGGTTGGTAGAGACTTCATCGTAATCAATGAATCTCAATGTTTTCTCTCGTCTGGGTGCAATGGGTCTGAAGTTTAATTGAATTTCTGACTTTAACACTGAGTGGTCCGATTTTCCCAAGGGGGGCAAGTAGTTGATATCTGAGATAATGTTGAGGTCTGGGGCAATGAAAAGATCTAGCAGGGAAGGGACCTGTCCCGCCCTGAACCTCGTCGGCTGGGACACTAGCTGTCGACATCCGGAGTTAAGAATGAACTCCGCATATGGATAAGAGGCTGAACTCAGTGGAGGCATAACTGCAAAGGTCCAGTCGATGTCTGGACAGTTGAAGTCACCAGTAATCAAGAAGTTGCGATGAAGCGAGGAAGCTCTATTCAGAAATTGTATGCAATCAGAGTCCGAGTCACAGGGACGGGGTCGGTAGACACATCCAACAAAAATCGAAGATTGCTGATCATGAATGTGTAAGAAAAGGTTGTCGATGCCCGGCCAATCATTCTGAACTAAGTCCAGTTTGAAAATTTTAGAAATTTCATCGCTAATGAAGATGCAGACACCGCGATAACCCACAGCTTCGGAACTATCACATCTATAAACAGAAAAGCCTGGGATCAGAATAGTAGAATCGGGAATCGACGGTTTTAGCCAAGTCTCTGTGATAAAGATGATTAATGGTTTATGTAACTGAACCACAGTAATGAGTTCATCAAATTTGGAGCATATTGACTGGATATTGGTGTAGAGAATTGGCCAGACTGTAAGGTCGTTTAGTTTTTTGTACCTCTGGAATAAGAGGGCTGCTGTGGGCAATTCACAATTCTGGGAGTGTGTTGGATATATTTGATGGTGAGATCCTTCTCGCTACGCTTTTGACGCTCTCTCAATTCCTGTCTGACTGCGTTTAGTGTAGCCAGCTGTGTTTTGGTTTTATCATCCTGGATTGATATGTCTCGATATTCTGGATGTGCACGTAGGGAAGCCTTATTGCGAAGTATGTTAGTAACAACTTCTGGGTTGGAAAACACTAATCTCATCCATCTAGGCTTGGAATTGGAAGTGGCCTTTGATCTAAGTCGGGATACACTTACCAGTGAAAGGCTTGATGACCTGTGGATGTGCTCCACGATACCAGATGCCAAGCTCGTATCCCCTAAGCTATTGGCGCTCTCCGGTGCGTTAGTTATTATAAGGTTATAAGACTTCTTTACTCGATCCAGAATTTCAGAAGATGATAGGGCATCCACGGTCATTGGTGAACAGCCTCCAGCAATGGAGGATTCAACACCGGCCATCCTGTTAATGATGGATGACAAATTATCGGATAGTGCAGTCTGGCTCGAGCGCAGTTCACAAATCTCCCCCTTACAAAATCTCAACGCAGTATCATGATCAGTCAGTGTTTTGGCGTGCCTTGTGAATAGCATCGGAACAACTGGACAGCTGTTTAAAAAGGTCATCCTGGCGTCTTTCAATGCGTTCCATGCTGGAAGTTAGATTTCGCATCTGATCCATTAACACCTCGAAGTGTTTAACTGTCATCATCATCTCACCCCCACCAACATCCCCGTCCAAGCGCGCCGCGGAAGACTGGGACAGACATCGTTGCCCCTGGGAGCCACTACGAAGCTGCCTCACACCGGGCGCGCACGCAGAGCACGTCCATCCCTCCCGATCCTCCCCCAAACTAGCAACATCGTCTCCTGACAGATTAACGCAATCATAATGGAAATGCTTCTTACATTTCACGCACCGAATAAACTTCGCAGTGCCCACCTCACTACAAATAGTACAAATGCGCGGCATGGTTGCTGCAACCAGTATTCTCTCTGAAACGGGATGGAAAGGAAGAGACTTTTCACCTTCACGGACCTATGTGAAGGGCTTTCACAGAATGGGAAGGTCACGGTCAGGAAAAGGAAGAGAAGATATAGGAAAAACAGAGAATACCACTTCAGGTAAACACAAAGAATGTAAACCAACTATAAATTATAAATAGTGAGCTCAACTACAATGCAATAACGAGAACGAGGATATTGAAGGGTTAACTGTCAATATTACAGACTGAATGTGAAAAAGACGGCGGAAGGCGATCTACAGTATCGAGCAGACTGGAACGTGGGTACACACCCCGCGATCAGAGTTGCCGGCAGAACGAGTTCGGCTCAAGGTCAACCGACGCGGTGTCGAATAAGAAAGAATGTAAACAAAACTTAAAAATGTTGAGTTTAGCTACAATTAAACCAAGAAAATGAAAAAAAAACTATTTGAGGGGTTAGCAGGCAACATAAAATAATGAATCTGTAAGTTTCCAATGAAAAGGTTGCGATTTACCAGAGATTTTCGAGAATATATTGCACAGCAGCACACACACGTCCAGTTTGTTCAGTGTTCATTACTACTTTTGATCATTATCAGGTTGTGCTGTCATAATTATAGATCTTCCGAATTTTTTGAACTAACATCCCGAATGCATTTGCATTTATTGAACGAATACCACTGTGTCTATATTAAGGGAAGGGTTGTTTTTACCACATACCACCTTAGTTTAAAACACCCCTGAATTAAATTAAGGGATGATTTTCATTTCATTCAAACTAGTAACAAACAACAACTATGCATATTTTTTTCCAACAACATTGGAAAAAATAGATAAAACAAATGTTTTGAGAGCCATCTTCGAAAGTTTCTATGTTTCTTTTAGTTCATTTTGAAGAAATATTTTATTTGGATTTTTGTTATATTTTTCATTGCTTCATATGCTCTCAAATTTTGACCATTCATTTCAGAATACAGGGTGTCCCAACTGGTGTAATATCTAGTGAATCAAACCTCACATCATGATAGAGAAGACTAAGCACTGTTGAATGACACCCAACTTAGTTCATCGTGAATGTACCGTTTCCAAAATATTTAGTATTTCATCAATATACATTATAACTTCAGCTCAATTTTTCAATGAGAATAATTACTGGAACCATCCAATCTACACCTATCCAATGGCTACCAGTGCTATCGAATATAGTTCCTCCCCATATTCGAAGACAGTCTGCAACTTGGAATTCTTGGAATAAATTCAATTCATTTCCGGATTCTTTTGCGATACTTTCCTACGTTCCAGAAAATAGAATTCCAAGACTGAAATCTCGTAAACCTATTTGGTCGAATAACTTTCTGAATTCGAACTTCAGCTACAACGAAATCTGGAAATCCGAATGGGATGTATGTTCTTTATCTAATAAAGATCCAATATCTGATCCATCGAATAAAGTTCCTGGTTTTAACCTTCCCAGGAGAATATGGTCCCTTCTTAATCGAATAAGAACAGGTCATGGTCGTACCAACAGCATGCTTTTCAAGTGGAATTCGGTTGATAGTCCTATTTGTGAATGTGGTGAATCAGAGGAAACAGTTGAACACCTAATTAATAATTGTTCGATTTATAAATTCCAAGATGGCATTAGAGCCATACACAATATATCAAACTCATTTTTGCAATGGGTTGAAAATTTCAGATCAATTTGATGAAGTATAAATTGAATTCTCTTGCTGTTCTGGCTTTTTTTATTTTCAGGTTGGAGTTTGTGTTTGGAAATCCTTCTTCCGAAGAGCCGTCCCGCTGATCGTGATGTCCTTCTATATAGAATATTCAGATACAACAATTTTATTTTATTTTTTTAACGGGGAGACAGGTTTTTTCGGCTGAGGTTTTTTCCCCTGGCTCTATAGTATCGTATGATACTATAGTATCATACGAAGAATGTTGTGGTACCCCGTCCTTTTTTTTACCTCAGCTTAGGTTCTTTTTGTTTCGACATTTATTGTATTATTTTAGCTCTCTTATTCAAAAGAATATATATATATAATATATATATATATATATATATATATATATATATATATATATATATATATATATATATAACTTCAGTAGTCCAGGCAGATAACGTTCCGGTATCTGCTCGGATTACTCGGACGCAACTACATATACTTGTGAACCAGAAATGAAGGATTGATGATGCGGGAAGGAAGAAGAGGGAGAAAAAGAAAAGGGGAAACAAATTTTATTTTTGTTTTGTTGTTTAAATAATGGAACTTTTCGTTTTTCATTCTGTTGAGTATTGTTCACTCACCAATTATCACAAACTATAGCTTGTTTAAAGCTCATAAAATGGCGTCACGTACAAGCGATAGCTTCTAGCTAAAGCTTTGTGTTTCCATTTACTTGTTCACCTCCTTTATTTAACAACTTATGAATTTATGACTTAATAAAATGTAGGTTTGCTTGACTTGGTGAATAAATATTATTATTATTTGTTGTAGAAATAGGTTGTACATCGCAACCTTAAGTTCAGGGTGTTCTGCTTTTAGAATGAATCTATTTTTACCCACAAGAATAATAGGAAAAAAATTCATTCATAAAATACTACAAGATTTTATTGGTATTTCATATTTCTACTTGTTCCTTGAAACGATTTTGTAATAAGATCCTTTTTTATCTTTCTTTATATCCGGCACTGTTGACACTGTTGGAATACCAAAATGCTATTCAATTTGACGTGCACTTTCTCCTGCATCATTGTTATTAATATTATTACCTTTTCTGTGAGTTTGTCTTTGTGATAATTTGACTGGAGCAATTGCGTCTGGCACGCTTAAAAGACAAGTGCAGAATGAAAGATACTGCCGCCACGCAGTTTGCAACCGACATGAAACTGTGTTTTATTTGTTTAGACAGGAAAATACTATTATTTTGCATAATGAATAACTTAGCGCCCGGATTTCAGAGGCATGAATTTCAAAATGGCCGAATCACAGCAGTGTCCTGATTACTAGAGTTACTAGTTAATCGAAAAGCTGAATAAATGTAAATTAAAAGAATTCATTTTCCCACATAATTTGTATTACTCTGAATTAACCCTGTCTGGTTCAAAAAAATTATACTATTTTTGCAAATTGTTTTAAAAACTTCTCCATTTTAGGAGATTCAAAATTGGTAAATAACATTAACAATATTTACCAAACCTATTATCTGGCTAGAATACAAGAGAGATTCATTTAACCGTCTTTTCGGCATGAAGATTCGTCACTCCATATTACCGTGTTAAAAAAATTGTGATTTTCGTCAATTTGAGACATGATGAGACAGAATCGAACACGTGTTGCGTAATCCTGGGGTTCCAATGTCTGTACCTGCTGGACATGATAAGGGTGGTACCCATACATTTTTTATATACCAGTTCGCCGCTCAATCTTGCGTGTAGAGGTGTTAGGCTCTTCTTCAATTATTTCCAAGACGTTTGTGATCTCTCAGGTTGATGACTATGGCCAACTCCAGACATTTTACCAGCTCCGTAAGGTTCGTGGGTTCTAATATATATAATCCCTATAAGTTGGATGTCGGTGGTTTGGATAACGCTGAGAGGAATTTTTTTATGAACACTGGACTTTTCGATACTTAACGATCCAACAATTAATTGCTGATAACGATTTAGTATTAACTTGGATTCTGATTTATTGTGTGTGAAATTACTGTTTATTAACAATGGAGCGAGTGATTCACACTGCAGAAGAGTAGGTATGCAGATATGCATCTCATTTAGGGAGAAACCCGCTTTGATCGCAGCAAGGATTCACCCTCAGCGTTATTCAAACCGCCAAAATCCCGCTGGCGTCTTTATTAGAACCCACCAACCTAACTGAGCTGGTAGAATGCCTGTAATTGACCATGGTCAGCAACCTGGGAGACCACAAACGTCTTGGAAATAATTGAAGAAGAGCCTAACACCTCTACTAGCAACATTTAGCGGCGAACTGGTATTCTATGATCTACCACCCATAGAATATTAAAAATGTATGGGTACCACCCTTGTCATCTCCAGCGGGTACAGACATTGGAACCCCAGGATTAAGCAACACGTGTTCGTTTCTGTCGCATCATGATAGCAAAAATTACTGACAATTACAATTTTTTTGACACGGTTATATGGAGTGACGAATCTTCGTGCCGAAAAGATAGCTACACTAATCTCTCTTGTATTCTAGACAGATAATAGGTTTGAGAAATATTGTTAATATTATTTACCAATTTTGAATCTTCTAAAATGGGGAACTTTTTAAAACAGTTTGCAGGAAAATGTACAATTTTATTGAACCAGACAGGGTTTATTCAGAGTAATACAAATTATGTAGAAAAATGAATTCTTTTAATTTATATTTATTCAGCTTTTCAATAAACTATTTAGAATAATTTTAATTAGGTATGATACGACAATAATCTAGGATTAATATGGGCTAAAATCGCTATCCTTAATAACATAGTGGCCCTATGATTGAAAAAAAATGTTCGAAAATCGGCAATTTTAGGTATATTCATAAAATACTAAAGAGGTATATTCATAAAATACTGAAGATTTTGGAACGGTACATTTTCGATTAATTTTCAAGTCATTTGATAGTACATAGTTGGTCTACTCTATTGTGGTGTGATGTTTGATTAACTAGTTATGGGAAACCCTGTATAAAGCAATAAGAATATTCTAATATTAGAGTCCAATTGAATTCATAAATTATGTCAAGTTCACTTGTGAGCAAGACTCACCTAGGACCTGCTTTTGGTTTCTTGCCAGCCTTTAAATCATTGAGGATTTCATTCGTGTCATTCACTGTCAAGTCCTCCTGGAAGACAATAACACATGTTATAAATTTTACACAAGAAAGAATGAAAAAAAGGGAAATTAACCAAATCTAGATATTTTGACCAGCATGCAGATATAAATAACACATACAGGGCGGGTTTCACAAAGCTTTAATTGTACGATTAAAAAACCTTACCTAAATTCGAACCAATCGAATCACTCGTTTTGAAATTTCAACGAATTGCGTTGGTTCCAATTAATTTGAGGGTACAATTAAAGTTTTGTGAAACCGACCCCTATACTAATATCATAAATACTAATGTGAATGTCCGTGTGTTTGTCCTCTATGGACTCAGGAACCAGATGACCGTTTTTGATAGAACTCTCACTATAATGTAGAGAATTTATTTTGGGAGGTTTCCATGTAGGGTTCATTTCTATATAACGAGGAAATGAGAAAAAATATAGTTTTCATGAAAAAATACGTAGTTATCACGGTTTTTTCAGGATTTTACAGCCGACGCCGGGTAAACTAAGAGGATGACAAACGTAGTCAGATACAATTTTGTAGTGCTCAAAAAGTTCTATGAAAAAGTCCGCGACGGCATATGTCTAACTGCTGAGAACAACCCACGATAATCATTTTTAACATTTTCATTTCAATTTACAACAATGTTCAATTTGAAAAGGGCTCCCGACTGGCATGGAATGAATTCATATAAAAATCAATGTTATTGTTATCTGTGGCATCAATTTCTAATGAAAAATGCTTTTTACACTATAGTTTTCTAATGGATACTTCAAAAGTTACCGAAGGTTGAACGACTGCGAATTTCAGCAAGAAATTATTGAATCTACTCTTAATCGCTTTGTCACGTAGTGCCTGTCGCTGTTTCCATTCGAGGTTATGAATGTGGGGTTGCGGACCATCAGTACCGTTTTAAATTGAACTATTACGCGAGCGAAGCCGCGGGTTTGAGCTAGTACGCCATAAATTTCACACAACACAGAATGACAGAAATAGAAAATTGTTTAGTTCTTTCCCTCTTTGCAGCACTTCAAACTAAGCAACTCAACAGTCACAAAAAATTATTTGAAATAATTTTTCATCATCTTTTCATATACTGAATATATCCTGAATTTAAAAACGAAATTAATGGTGAGATTAGAGCTCATTTATCTCTTTACGCTACTATTAGACCAAGAGCCAAATTTCTGTTGTCATTTTAATGTTCAATATCTGCTTGACAAGAGAAACTATTTCTGGCAGCCCGCAGTAGCGAATTATACTGAAATTTCAAAGAGGGTAGAAAATAAGGATGATTTTCGTTACATTATCAGTCATGAAGTTTATGCAGGATATTTTTGAGAGTTCACTGTATGTATAAAAAAATACGCCAGAACATTTTTTTCCTAACTATTATCAGAACGCAATAAATATTGATAGAAAAAAGGTTATGTTTTGTTATTTCATTAGTCTTCAAATTTCAACACATTGCAGAAAATATGTATAGATAATGCATTACTGCATGACAGAAATAAATTTCATCATGTTCCTGTGAGAGTGCGGAGAAGACCGCTAAATTCGTATCAATCAGTTGAAAATGCATTCAAAAAGCAATTCAAATATTAAGTTGAATCGCCTTTTGTAATTTTACAATCTTCAGATTCCAAAAAAAGTATGTATAGATAGGTATATGTTTTCAGCCAGTTTATCATCTTCCACAAGGATTCTTTGCAATTTGGAGATAGGGGATGACCATATTCATTTATTGGCCAACATATATTATCGTTCTGTATATTGTTGTTGCAGTTTTTATATCAATGCCTTGGTCCTAATATGTTAAAAATTTGAAATGTTTAGCACTAGTGATGGCTTTTTTCTTATGCTTCAGGTTGGCTTTGTTGTCTATATGGTATTTTATTGATGGAGAAGGTTTAGCTTTTTTATTGTTTACAGAAATAGATGGCCAGTACCGTTTTAAATTGAACTATTACGCGAGCGGAGCCGCGGGTTTGAGCTAGTACACCATAAATTTCAAACAACACAGAATGACAGAAATAGAAAATTGTTTAGTTCTTTCCCTCTTTGCAGGTTGGTTAACTTTGAATCTCCATCTAGCCAACCACGCTATGATGTCATCTATATGGAATTGTAGCATTGGAGTGTGTTCTCATGCAAAATAGCCATTGCGTCATCTGCATATTACAAAGTGTACTGATTGTTATTTAATGTCGAGCCAATAATTAAATAAAACTATTCTAATATACAATTTATATTAGAATGTCAACTGAAATTTTTGAAAAGAAAATTATTTGAAAGTTGATTTAGTATATGAAGGAAAAATTACAAATCAATTGAAGGAAAATGCAAAATTCAACCCAAATGAGATTAATTTATACATGTGTTAATACCCTTTCAACTCATTCCTATGTCAAAAATCTTTTTGGGCGGCACATCTGTTTCCAAAGACTTGGCTTCTGCACAATCTGGCAACATTTACATATGACACTGTTTGCATGTGCACAATTTGGTTCTCAATTCCTAACATGCAGACAGTACAAGATTTCAAAACAAAAATTTCGGTTTTTATCATTTTTTGTTATTACTTAGATACATAACTTACCAAATTTTTATAGACGAATGTTCAAAACAAAAGTTGAATAGTGTTACTTACATAATAGTCATCATTTATTTGCATCATTGGAGCATTAACACAAGCTCCTAAACATTCAACTTCAGAAATGGTGAACATCATATCTTTAGATGTTTCTCCAACTCCAATACCTAAATTTTGTTTACAAGCATCCAAAATTTCATCAGATCCTCTGAGCCAACACGGAGTAGTGGTGCAAACTTGTACATGATATTTACCAGTTGGATTCCTGAATCAAAATTATAACTCTCAATAATTTTTGATAACCTCTGATTGCATCAAGTTCACCTCATGAACATGGTATAAAATGTAGCTACTTCATAAACTCTCATTCTTGGTAGATTTAAAATTTCAGCAACTTTATGCATAGCTGATAACGGAAGCCATCCATACTGTCTTTGAGCTAAATCTAGGAGAGGGATCATAGCTGCTCGTTTATGACCTTCAGGATATATAGCAAGGATAGCATCTACCCTCTGAAATCATTACATTAAAAAAAAGATTGTATACTCTGGATTATTCTCATTGACATCAATAAGTTCTCAAAGCCAATGTCAAATTTAATGTACCTTTTGATTTTCGGGAGTGAATTCAAATTTAATGTCAGGGTTATTCTCTGGGGTGTCCCTGTGGACGAATAAACTATCATGATTAAGGGAAGCTGTTGAATGGAGGGACCGAATTCCTGCCAAGCGACTCTACAAAAAAAATTTATGAAATCATAGTATGTAATTCTAAAACTTTTTAAAATATACCAACCGCGAATTTTCCAAAAACTTCCAGAGTTTTCAACATATTGAAGGAGATTTTTTATAATTAGCAAAAATCTGTAAGAAAGAGTAGAGTCCTTTGATTTTTCATGAAAATAACATCAGATGGTAACTAATGTATTTCGTAATGTGACAATTAAGCACAGAATATCTATAGGATAGATATTCTGTGAATTAAGAAGGACCACAGAACACAATTAAAAATTCCCACAAATCTCAAACCACAGATTCATAGAAATTGGCCAATCCAACTACCGTTGAGGGCGCTGTTAATTGTTTTCTAGGTTCGAAATTTAGCCACCAGCCTGAGTGGCGCTAGGGGCTTTTTGTAAATTTTTGAATGACAACGGGATATTTATATCATTTTGTGAAATAAATGAATAGATTTTCATTTTAAGAGTGATTTAAAGGTTTTCCAAGATGGTAGTGTGTGTGAATGCATTTCTGATTGTTCATTAATTGTGCCGAATTCAGAAGAACAACTCGTTTTCACCACGAATGATGAAAAAATTTTATGCAAAGATATTTAATACTTGTAAGAACAATTATTTTGGTCAAATGATTATGTTTTACACTTGTTGGGATTACTCAAATGACGTAGAATAATATATTTGAAAGTATTTCCTAGATCCATGAGGTTCTGCAGAATTCGTAAATGAATGGTACTACCTCGAAGTGATATCCAATTGAAGCACAATCATTCGTGCTGCACACAGGTTCAAATGAATCTGTTGAATTTGGAAACATACGACTTCATTGTTTATTAAAGTTTTCCCAAATCAATTTTGAAAGTGGGTGCTCCCTTTCATGAAGTTTACGAACAAAATTTGATTGAGAACATTTCATTTAATCATTTCTTCAATCATATGTTGCAAAATGAATAAACGATTCTGAAATTTTTTCCGGTCTTTATTTGTATTTTGTTTGTAATTTTAAAATGTAAATTGTATATATCTTTCATCACACAATATTAAGATAACAATCAAATATAGATAAAATATTTGTTTACAATGGAAAACTTGCCAGAGATGATACCAAAAAGTCAGAAGAGATGTATGTAATTGCCAAGTCAAAGTGAAATGACTAAAACAAAATGCTGACATAAATATAGAACAAACCTTTGAAAATTCATAATTGTTTGAAAACTCATAGGGTCGGTTACACAAAACTTCGATTGCACCGTTAAATTAATTGGAGCCAACGCAATTCGTTGAAATTTCAAAACGAGTGATTCGATTGGTTCGAATTTACGTAAGGATTTTAAATCGTACAATTAAAGCTTTGTGAAACCCACCCATAATCTTTCAAACCCAGTGTTTGCAAATTCAGTCAAAGAGTTCAATTGTTTCTTATTTTTAATGGCATTAGCAAAATTTCACATCAAATCACCAGTGTTCACTTGTCTCATTGTCTTCAGATACTTCCTCTGCATTTTCAAATCTCACAGATTGCATTTTGAATAGCACATGCACAGCAGATTGTTCCTCTTTACTTAAAGCAGACAATATTGCAGCATTTTTTTCTTTGATTTACACACCACTTTCAAAATTATGGAAATAAGTACACTGAGTTGTTGATTGAGAAATTATATGTTTATCCCTAAGAGTATCATTCCTGGATTCTCTCCTCAATTTATGTTGGGCCATACAAGCCCTATTCATTTCTTCTGGATATTAACGACATCGCAAGTTTCGAGAAGTCACAGCAGTAGCTTTAAGCTCAGGAGCTTTCATTTGCTGAAATTTTGAACCTGAAAAGATATATAAATAAATATTATGAATTATTCACAAAATTTTTCACAGCAGACCTATGACAAGATTATCAATCAGAAAATGATGAGAGAAAACAATAATTTTTCCCATCTTCAATCTTCTCACCCAAGCTTCTCTTTATTCAATATGTATATAAACGGCATTATAATTCATTCACTCATAATGGAAATATTATTCCATTGGCCAATATTATTCAAATGAATCTTCTTATTCTGCTCAATTTCAATATAGCACCTAACCTGAAATTTAACACATGAATTTGAGAATAATCTTATGTTAACGTATAATATATACCTTTCGATAGTTTCTCAGCATCAATTCTACTATTTAGAAAACCTAATAATTTCACCAATCTTCGTATATTAAACGAAAATATCACTAATTTATATTAAAAACCATGTATTTTGAACGGGATTACTCCAAAGTATACTTGTTTGCTTAGGGCGATATTTCGCCGCTAGAGGGAGTTTAGATTTTTGGATTCGCCAATACTAACAGATTAGAGATCCACAATCAACATCTTGGGGACGTTCCACTTGGCGATCACAACGATCAAAATGTTCCTTTAGCCGTTCCACTTAACGACCGCGGTCTTTGTTTGTGAGCGCGGCAAAATCATCGCTCACTCCAAGCTCAAATCGACCCACATATTTCGATGTTCTGTGACGACCTATCTCAATAGATGCGTGAAAGTGAAAATGGACGTTCAGAATACACTTTAAAAATATATTTATTTCTATATCGTTTCTTTATCGTTTAGAATGACTTCTACTTTTTTTCAATCTTGTCATTTCTTTCATGACAGCCCAAAACGCCCAATAATCCGTTCCACTTGAGTTAACATATTAAGGGATTTTTCCTCGAGCTAACTACAACAGTGTAGTTAGTCAACTTCATGACGTCATGGTTATCTTCGTGCCCTGTGTGGTAAGTTATGGCGGATGAGTGCAAAGGAAAGTGTCAGTCCCTCTCTCTCCGTTTTCAAGTAACTACACAACAAACCAGATTGATCTATTGGTTTACTGGCGTAGTTAACTGTGACGTCATGGTTCTAACTACGCCGCGAAGCAATTCGTGTAGTTAACTATGGTATGCTTTGGTTTGGTGTGGTAAGCTCGAGGAAAAATCCCTTTAGCGCTAGCAAGCAAGTGGAATGGGGAAAAGAGCGGTCGTGAGCGTGAGCCACAGATAACTAAGTAGAGTGAGCGTTGTGATCGCCAAGTGGAACGCCCCCCTTGAGGTACGTTCGATTTGGACGCTCCTTTCACTCCTTTAACTCTTTTCGCGCCGTATGCGTTCGCGATTGGATTCTGGAGTAAAAAGAACTTTCATTTTTGATAGCGTGGGGTAAGTATAGATCATAGAGATAGTATAGAGTGAATGGAGCTCGCTCCTGAAGCCGCACCTCGTGAAGACCGTGTACCCGGGGTGCGCCGCTCTCACTCCACTCCAACTCTATAATTACAAATCGAACGTAGCTTTGATTGTCTCTGGTCTTGTTATGAAGGGTCTTCCATATCTCTGGTCTACGGCAACGTTTGACACGTTTGTATTTCTATGGTGACAAAAGACAATCCTGTGTTTTGATCATTGACATCAAGTGGTTTTGTTTTGTTTTGATAAAAGATAGAATTCAGGATTATTTGATGTTAACATTTGTAATTTTAATTGATAAGAAATATGTCTTCTTCCATGAATACTGATAATTATTTTAATTCATTGAAAACAGCCAGCGATTATGCAAAATATCTAGATCATGACATGGATAAAAAAGTAGAGCCAAATTTAGTTAGTGTCATATGTTTACTTGAAAGTTTTTTTTTCAGTTATTACCTCTAAACCTATTGATAAATGGCATGAAGGCTAGATTAGATCAATGCCAAACAGTTGTAACGATTAGTCAAGAAAATGTACAAGAATCAACAAAGGCTTTGAGTTCTTTGGGATATTGTAATGAAAAACTTCATGAACTTTGTTTGAAAATTGATACTGTGGAGAACGTTGTAGAGCACATCAAAAGTAATTTGACCAGTTTAGAGGAAGAGATTGAAAAGGCTGAGCAGAAATTTGGATTGAACAATGACAACCTAGTCGTTAATATTCTCAACCCTATACTCTTTGTATGTATAAATTTCCCTTGTATTGAATTTCTGAAGTGAATCTTGACAAATTCTTCCAGAGGAAAACTGTAGAGAAGAAGAATGTCTCTGTTAATAGGCCACTGTTTGATGCAAATGAATATTTTGTTGCTGAAAGATGCAACGAAGAAGGATTATGATGTACTTACTTACTCTTTATGAGAATAATATGATGCAAATTAATTTACAGTAAAAATGAAAATTAACAAGTAACCGAGCATTTTGCTGAGGATTGGCAGAGTCCGATCATAGGCTAAGTTTCTTCTCAAGATACCTACCACAGCATTATCTGAAACATTAGATAGGTATCTAATGGACCTTGGCTGAAAAACCTGGAATTAATTTTAAGTGACATCCATGCATAAAAGCCTTGATAACTATATTAAGTTGACTGGTTCATTCATCAAACACTTAAGCAGAAATTGCAGCATGATATTTTGCTGAATGGTTATATTTATGGTCTACTTCATTTTTGATTTGCTAATAGTTGTGAATGAAAATGAATAAATATTTTAAAAATAATTTTTTTATCATTCATACTTGTACATATGAATTTTCAAATCAGTAAACTATAAATTTTATATTACATCAAATTTGCTATTCTTCAGTGTAAGGTGCCTCCTCCAGGCTGAACCGAGGTCTAGTGGTTCATTTTTCCTTCTCATGCAGTTGAAGACTCGAACCCTAAGATACGCTGACAGAAATGTCATGAGTTGACAGTGAGGAATTCCTCTCAACATAGTAATAGTAATAGTTTATTCATGTTAATACATGAATGTTTACATACGTCAACTTAAGAATAAAGATAATTGAAATCACAATTCATTACAACGTGGAAAAATCATGAGAAAAATATTCTTCTAGAGAATAAAAACATTCCTTCAACAAGAAATTTTTTAAGCAGAGTTTGAATGGTTTCAATCATAGAGATAGTATATACTATCTCTATGGTTTCAATGATAGCATCTTCACCGTGGGTGGCAGGTTGATCATTGATCAAATTTATAAGCCTTAAGCTTGTGAAGGAGAACTTCTCTAGAAATGCAATCAAATGCCCTGGTCAGGTCACAAAATAGTGCCCCAATATACTGACCACCCTTAAATCCTTCATTTATCACTCTCATGAGCTCAGTAATGGCAGCTGTCGTTGAGAGACCAACCTATAGTAATAGTGGGTGTGTTGTCCTTAGCTCATTAAGGTTACTACAGGTGGACAGAATGCATTGAACTGTTTTATTTATGTTCCTGCACTAGCAACACAAGGAATAGCCAGTTAGTCTCATCTTAATTGAATATTTCTAGGGTGCTTGGGAAAAGGAGTATAAGTCAAAATTGGTGGTTTTTGGTAACTCAAGTTTCTTTGTTTTTTTGGGACTGTTATCTTAATATATAAAACTAAGTCGGCCATATTGTTGGTTTAACCCAAAGACCTTTTATCCTATGATAAGTCTATGGTTAAACCATTTATAACTCAAGTTTGGATGAACTGTTTGTTATGGAAAATTTGATGAAATCGAAAAAAATAGGAAATAATTTTCTTTCTTGCGAATAATGCCGCTACGGTTATTAGCGTTTTCGTGAAAGTATTATATTTGATATTAATTCGGTGGACTACATTTTCTGAAAATATTAACGCATCTTAGTCCATGTGTTATTACACCTATTACATCTTTCATCCGAACACTACGGAAAATTTTATGATGAAATATGTTGAACAAATCTCCATTCTACAATTATCGGAAATGTAAATAATTACTGTGTGTTTTGAGTTGCCTATACTTGCCGATTCACAATAGATAATCAGCAATCTGCCCTATTTATTCTCGCATTCTCGGAAAAAAAAACTAAAAATGTTGTTCATCACAAGGTACTTGAATGAAGGAATTGTAAAATATAAAAAGAAGTTACTTCTTTACCCCTTAAATAAAAAGAATTCTTTTGATGTATGAATAATAATGTAGGTGATTGTTTCTAAATACGGTTTTCAACACTTAGAAATAAAAAGACTTAATAGTGATTTGATCTTTCTTTTCAAAATCTTGAACGGTTACTTCGATTCTTCTGAACTATTATCGATGGTCTTGTATCACGTCCCTCCAAGGAATACCAGGAATAGGCAGCTACTTGCAATACCGTTTCATAGAACAAATCTCGGTAAAAATTCTCCATTGACTAGAATGAGTATTGTTTTCAATAGGTATTGCGAAAACGTGGATGTGTTCACGATGAGTTTACACAATTTTAAGAGGTCCTTGAAAGATATTATCAGGCTGAATTAGTATATAGATCCCTTCAATACTATTTTTGCTAGGAATTAGATGTTATTTTGAAAATTGTATCTTTATATTCTGTATCTGAACACCGTTTTGTTTGTTTAATGTTTTGATTTGTTTGTGGTTACTGTAGTGGGATTTTATCCTGTTTGTATCCCAAATTTGTAAATAAATAAATAAATTTTACTCAATATCTCAGTTAATATTGGTCGTACAAAAACGTTTGAATGTGCAAATTTGAAGTATTTTTCATGGCGGGCATTCAGAATTCAGTACTAAGAAGTTCATGAAGGCATCGAAAACCTGAAAATTTGTTGCGAACTATTGTTTCTTAGAGAATACACACCCTGTATTTTATTTTTCTATTCGGTAGAGCTCTTTCTTCTGATTCCTCGCCTTCACACGGAATTTTTGAGGCAAACAAAATTTGAAATACTAATGGTCGAGATATAATATTTATATTATAATGTACCCGGCCTTCAAAACTCAACCCGAAGGCACATTCAGGAGAATATCCGACAGCAGAGATGATAGAATACCGCTCTCTGGACGTCTTCTTGCCTCTCAATGATCGAATCACCTCGAGGAGTAATGATGCTGCGAGCCGTAAGCGGAGACCCCGCTCAGCGAAAGAGTCTACGTGTATCACCATTTGGCCAATGTAATAATAATAATATATATAATAATATAATGCACTCTTCATATCTAGAAATGCAGCTAGCCTACAGTCTTTGATGTAGTCCGTCTTTCAATACTGTGCTGATGCACCCAGTGAAGGCAGAATCTACAGATTTTCAGAGCTGGTGTGCATGATGTGAAGAGCGAGGTGAACGATTGACTGATGTATTTTCCTACCAACTTCCCCAGACTCTTAGCTAAAAACTAAAGGCTTATTGGACGTGAGTCATGCGCTCTTGTATGCGTTGGTTTAACATTTTGGGTATGAAGATAACCCACCCCCTTCATCCAGGACAGTGGGTAAGTGTGAGATCTATATTCGCTCGAAGTATATAGAGTAGCAGAGAAAACAACAAGTTAAGTCCTTCAATAAGTAGGAACAATGTCCTAACCAGCAATCTTATAGGACTCTAATCTATTGATAGCTGCATTCGAGAGTGAAGCCTTCTTCCAATCGTTAAGTGAGTCACTCACTCTTCGTGTTACCACGCTCTATGACTCCCCGAATTAGCGCCTCTATGAGGTGTCTCAAGCTTTCTTTCTCTGAGGATTTTTCATGCCCAGTTGGGAGTTTCAGACGGTCTGTGCTCCGGAAGACAGTATTATCTGGTATCATCCTCCCTCAGCCGGTTGGCTTCAGATGTGTCGCTGCAAAAGCGGCTCAAAGATTCACGCTTGGTGGTTCTTATTAGTTCTTTCATCTCTATTCAGGGCCGATCGATATCCCACCCATAATCAAGGTTATATCTCGTTGCCTTGTCGAAGAAGTGACTGATAATGAGTGACAGCTCGTGACAATATGTAATGGCGAGTCACATTAGAAAAAAATTATTATTATAGATCATAGATCGAATATTTATATTTTTTTTTTGAAAAAGTTTTTGAATTTGCGTCAAATTTACTGAAAAGATATAACCAATTTTTTTCATCATTTCCGCGATTTAGTTTCATTAGTTTCGTCAAGCCCCCGAAAAGAACTCTTATCTTCAACTCTAGCATCAAAATTTTGAATTTCACTTTGACGCGCATTGTCTTTTGGTGTGTCGATATTTTGTTTATATTTTCTCATGTGCTCATGAGTTTGCAATGCAGTTCGATGAAAAACGTGAGCATTCTTACGTGGTACCAATAGAGTCCGATAGGTATAACAACTTATTGACAAAACTCTGCGGAATACGAATATGATGCAGGGCCAACAAAGTAATTTGTTCAAAATATATCCTAGTATCCGTAAGCCAGTAGTACTTTTCATACCATGTATTTTGAATCTCGATTTGCTTTTTCGGAACCACCCATAGTCACGACATTTACTTAGAACAGGTCGCTGTCCTTTTTTAATTATACATATATAAGATTATTTCTGATTTTATTTTTCTGCCAATTATTGAAACACAGCTGAGTTTCTCTGTGGAAAGAGATTTGGTTTTATTATTTACAATATTAACAATTATTACAAATTCTCACCTGTGGAAAGAGAAACGACATTTAATGTTCCTTAATTGCAGAAATTTCGTATCGACTATTTAAAACTATAAATGTCAATAATTGACACGTCCGCTTCTCACCACAGAACACGAATAATGCTAATTAAAGAAATACATTTTCTTTACTCATATATAACTTATACTCAAAATAATTACTAGAAAAGTGTTACTGATTCATCAAAAGATTTATAATATTAAAATACAAGTACCTCGAATATTTTCATTCGCCATGGAAATTTGAAACGAATCACTCAGTCCCGCTAAATCCATCTTGTCTCTTTATAGTAATAGTATATTCTAAAACAAGTTGCAGAATGAGCTCCTATTCCAACACGAATGCGAAATTCGAAAGCGTGAGTGTGGGAATTGCCTTCTGCCACGAGCATTAGACAATGTTTTCTCTTTTTCAGTAAAGTTTTGTGGAAAACTCTCGAAATTCAAATAAAAATTCAGATTAGTGACTTTTTGTATTTTGGCAGTTGGTGTCACTAACGAAATTTAACAGATTGCGGAATTTGAATTGATTTGATTCGAAAATTGAGTCGATCGGAGGTCAGTACTGACAACCACAAAACGAAGAATATAACTGGAATCGATGCAGTAATGAGTTTCATTACAGCACTACTTTTAGTGAAATAGAGAATAGTATATTCTAAAACAAGTTGCAGAATCAACTCCTATTCCAACACGAATGCTCTTTCGTCGCTCGTTTTCGAAAGCATGAGTGTTGGAATTGTCTTCTGCAACGAGTATTAGACGATATTTCCTCTACTTCAGTAAAGTTTTGTGGAAAACTCTCGAAATTAAAAAAAAAATTCAGATTAGTGACTTTTGTATTGTATCTTGGCAGTTGGTGCTCCTAACGAAATTTGATAGATTGCGGAATTTGAATTGATTTGATTCGAAAATTGAGTGGATCATAGGTCAGTACTGACAACCACAATGCTGTAATGAGTTTCATTACAGCACTACTTTTAGTACTGTAATGAACTCATTATGATACTGAAATAGAGAAATAGTTATTAAGCGAATAAGCAAACTGAACAATTAAAAAAAAACATCACACGAACACAAAGACAAACTTATATGAGGCACAGCAAACGCAACACAATAAACCTACCTACCCCCATTTCCCGCTAGTGAATAATAATTACCGATTGGCCAAGAAAGGAAACGATCTAGGATCCGAGGCATGCTTCGAATTCATCTAAATTCGATAACTTGAGTAGAGGCGAATTTTGGCGCTGTAACTACAGGTTACCACGTAACCGTAGTTACATGTAGTTACAGGGTTACCACGTTTTCGCGAAGCTAACTACGTAACTATGACGTTTTCATGACGTCACGCATACCACAGCACGTAACTCTCCTCTCGAGCAGGGTAACTCGTGTAGTATGTATTTCCATCTCTTTCTAATGAGTGAAATTGTAATGGGATTGATTTGGGACCATAGATTCACGAATGCAATATTGGGATAACGGCCTGTTAGATTATTCAAAATAAAAGATATAAAATAAAAGTAAAATAAAAAAAATTTCGATTTTTGTCTATCTGTTGATAGATTCCAAGAAAAAATTCCCTACCAGCAGAAAAAAAGGGACATTTTCAATTTTTTCGACATCGTTGGATCTATACCTAATTAAATACTAATCGAATGCAAGTTATATATGAAAAAGATGGGTGAAAAATAAGATTCCAGTACGAAGCAACTGATAACAGAAGTAAAAAAAATATTAAACAAAGGAGATCGTCGATTGACACATCCCAACAAATGACAGAAGTAACTATGACGTCATAGGTTACTAGTAACTATAGTTAGTTGTAGTTACAGCGCCAAAATTCGCCTTAGGTTAACGTTGGGTCGATACAGATAACGCGCTAGACAAAGTGAGATGAATATACAACAATCTCGAGAATGAGCTTGGATGTTGCACAAAACAGAGACCGGTGCCGTACCGTATGAGGGGAAATAAAAGAGAAATAACGGGATGATGAAATGTTTTAATAATAGTATACTCTAAAACAAGTTGCAGAATGAGCTCCTATTTCAACACAAATGCGAAATTCGAAAACGAGCGAAGAAGAAGCGTGTTTTCGAAAGCATGAGTGTTGGAATTGCTTTCTGCAACGAGTATTAGACAATATTTTCTCTATTTCAGTCGACTTTAGTGAAATTCTCTCGAAATTCAAATAAAAATTCAGATTAGTGACTTTTGTTTTGTATCTTGGCAGTTGACTAAATTTGACAGATTGCGGAATTTGGATTGATTTGTTTTGAAAATTGATAGAATCAGAGGTCAGTACTGGAAACAACAAGATGGAAAATATAACTGAAAACAATGCTGTAATGAATTAATAACAGAACTACTTTCAGTACTGTAATGAACTCATTACGATTCTGAAATAGAGAAAAAAGGTATTCGATTAATACGTATAATTTCCGGAAATTATTTGGTGAGGCAGTGCCTCATAGGAGAAGCCGCCACTGCTAATAGTACGTCCATTAGTTCAGGTGACCACTATTTTGATTGACCCTATATTGTCTGAGAAACTGAAGCCTACGAAGGCTAAATAGGTTGCGATTTTAGACTGTTGTAGCTTAACTACTGCACAGCCGTCTTTAGAAGGTTGTGGCTGCAGCAGTATTGAACTCTCTTGTTGTATTCGGTATAAGGTGTTTCTCCACCGGGTTATCTGAGAGGTGCGTCAGGTATCTGGACAGGTCTGATGTCTGATTTTGCGGATTCCTGAAAATTTCTGTATCCTTAAGTGGAAGCGCCCACCAAAGTAGCGTGTCACATACATTACAAGTACCCATGCGTGGATTTCCCATAAACGTGTTGCTGCGTAGTGCCCCATGATAGAGCAGAAACCACTTGTTCAGTGTTCATTCCCTGGCCAATATTGAGATTGAAGGCTCATCGAATGTTTTCGTTTCTGAACGAAATAAATTTTTTCGGACGAACAATAAGAGGAAATTGTCTATTATTACATATTTGTTACATTATTTCCTATAATTATTATTGTAGAATAACTATCTAGTAACCTAAGCGTCATATACAGGGTCTTTCACGAGGAACCTCACCCATATTTATACGGAAAACTACTGAACGTATTTTCATGAAATGCAGCACTTATAAGTATTTCACGATGCTGATGAAATCTAAAATATTTTCAAGGCATGAGCACCTCCGGTTTTTCCGGAAATGACGTCAACTTCCGTTTTTCAAATTAGAACACCATTTTTTTATTCCAGAAATAGATTCCTTAGAAAATTTCAAGTTATTTTGATGTAACATTTTTCAGTTTTGGTTGGAAAATTCTCTCTGAGCGGGAAAATTCGAAAAAAAAAGCGAAAATAGAGCTCCGCTGAATAAAGAATAACTTCGAGGTTTTTGGATGGAAATTTTTCATTTTTGGGATTTTTCGAGATGTAAGATTGAAATCGAATCATCATAGCTTCGCAAAACTCTGTTCTCCTGACGAAATCAGATTTCTTCAAATGCTGTACCCTATTGAATTTATATGGGTGCATTTTATGTTTTTTTAATATTTTCCAAACACTCGATTGAGATAATCCCAGATCAATCTCGGCATCTTTGAGAGAATTTTGAGGATTCACACGAAAATATGCAAGAACTGTAATTTCGTTGTTCTCATCTTCTACTACACTTTTTTCTCTGTATATAGTTTTCTTAACGAAAGATCCGACATTTCTCAAGTTTGTCATGGTTCTGTTGATGGTATCTCTCGTTGGTCGGGGTCGGTCAGGAAACCTCTCAATGAACAGTCGAATCGTTCTATCTACAACTTTATTACATTCTCCATGAAGTAGAATGAGATTTAAATAATTTTCATTGGTAAAAATTAGGCATAGTGATCGATTTTATAATTTGATACGAATTATCACCAAATCAATAGTAAACACAAAATGCTACTGAATAAAGAGTAATTTGGCAGATGTAATTAATGATATCTATCATTAAAAAAAAAAGAATGTAAGACATGGTAAGTTTTTGCATATGGTTCATGAGGAATAATTTATTTATCACTGGAGAGAAAACCGATGGCCGATTAGTTGAAATAAAGAGGTTTCCGATACAAATTCGAATCAAAAGTCGCCATCTATTTAGGAACAACCTGTAACTTTTTTCTCTTGCATATTAGGGTAGTATAATCTAAAACATGGTTTAAGTAACAGTTCCTGAAAATTTCATCTATTTGGCGTGAAGGGAAAAGAAATAGCTGATATTTCAAGACGAAAAACAGTTTTTTGTGAAAAACTCAGAAAATATCCATTTTAGGGCAAGGGTTTAATGCATACACTCACATTATTTTTCAACGTAGATTCAATATCTGCCATAAAAAAATGGGGTTCTAATTTGAAAAAAATGATTTTTCACGATTTTGTCATCCCTAACTTTGAAAGCGATTTTTTCACCCCCTGTATCATGAATCGCGATTTCGATTTTCAAAGTGGATACATCAATCTTACATCTTGAAAAATCCCAAAAATGAAAATTTTCCATCCAAAAACATCGAAGTTATTCTTTATTCAGCGGAGCTCTATTTTCGATTTTTTTTCGAATTTTCCCGCTCAGAGAGAATTTTCCAACCAAAACTGAAAAATGTTACATCAAAATAACTTGAAATTTTCTAAGGAATCTATTTCTGCAATAAAAAAATGGTGTTCTAATTTGAAAAACGGAAGTTGACGTCATTTTCGGAAAAACCGGAGGTGCTCATGCCTTGAAAATATTTTAGATTTCATCAGCATCAGCATATTCCCGAACAACAAATTGTACAAGACTATTAACCAGAAGAATATTTTACTTAGTGCGACTCTTGATGACGTTGGAGACAGGACTTTGTGACGTCATAATTTTTTTTTTGTTTTATATTGGATATACTTATACGTGCATAATTGTATTTCTCTATTTCAGTATCGTAATGAGTTCATTACAGTACTAAAAGTAGTGCTGTGATGAAACTCATTACAGCATTGTTTTCAGTTATATTTTTCGTTTTATGATTGTCAGTACTGACCTCCGATCGAGTCAAGTTTCGAATCAAATCAATTCAAATTCCATGATCTGTCAAATTTCGTATGTCACACCAACTGCCAAGATACAAAACAAAAGTCACTATTCTGAATTTTCATTTGAATTTCGAGAGGTTTTCACAAAAATTTACTGAAATAGAGAAAATACCGTCTAATACTCGTTGCAGAAGGCAATTCCAACACTCATGCTATCGAAAACTCGCTCCTTCGTCGCTCGTTTTCGAACTTCGCATTCGTGTTGGAATAGGAGCTCATTCTGCAACTTGTTTTAGAATATACTATTACGACCTGCCATGAAATAGGTATATTCATAATTTTTATATGGTGAATAATAGTATATTCTAAAACAAGTTGCAGAATGAGCTCCTATTCCAACACGAATGCGAAATTCGAAAACGAGCGAGTTTTCAAAAGCATGAGTGTTGGAATTGCCTTCTGCAACGAGTATTAGACGATATTTTCTCTATTTCAGTCAAGTTTCGTGAAATACTCTCCAAATTCAAATGAAAATTCAGATTAGTGACTTTTGTATTGTAGCTTGGCAGTTGGTGTGACTTACGAAATTTGACAGATCACGGAATAAGAATTGATTTGATTCGAAAATTGATTGGATCGGAAGTCAGTACTGATAACCAAAAAAACGAAAAATATAACTGAAAACAATGCTGTAATGAGTTTCATTACAGCACTACTTTCAGTACTGTTAAGAACTCATTACGATACTGAAATAGAGAAATCTATTTATATGCAGCTTGTCAACGAATCATCTCTCATGATAACCGATAGCACCTGAAATATAGGAAAGGAATTAAACAGACGCTCCTTATGTTTAACATTTTATTTTCATTATATCATTCCATTAGAACGATGAATATGATTTCAAATTGCTAAAAAATCTTATAAATAAGGGCACTTCTACTTCTAACGATAAGTCATTCTTGTCTTTCTAATAAAATATCTTATTTCGGTTCTGGTGAAAAACTACAAGTAACATATTCACAAGACACCAGAATGTGTGCGATGATGTAGTAGGTACTTACAGTACCGTATGCAATACGTACCGTATACGAATATATACCTACTGTAATATTGTAATATACATCCACTTTTGAGTGGATACATCGGTGCTACTAAGAATTTACAATATTGCTGAATGTACTTCAAATATCAAACATTTTTTCAACGAGATGAGATGATATTACACGAAGAAAAATATCTGGGAATGGATTATTCAAAACAGGTTTCCCAAATCAGATTATTTATTTTTTTAAAATAAATGTGTACCTACTTCGCTATGGACAGAATATGCCAACTAAAAAGCAGCACCCTATTAATATATAAAATTCACAAATTTGTGACCCTATGCGGGTCAGGCTTGTTTGAGGTTGGACGTGTTTTGATTTTATTTTCAGCTCGCCTCACGAAAGAGAAAGATTTGAATGTGAGACAATCAATGTACCTAAATTATCTTGTTATTTTGTCATGAAGCTTAGGGATAATTTTGACAGTTTATAGGTATGGTGTGTAACACTCTCTTCGTCCAATGTTCGATGAATACTTGAGTGTGAAGTACTGATGACAACCAATTCAGTAAAAAAATAAACAATATAAATGATTTAGTTGAACAGGCACACTTTACTCGATATCGAATAGTTATTGAAAACCTTTTTTCCTCTTTCCAAAACAGGCGAGTGATGAACAAGCTCAGATCAATAAAGAACATATCGATCTGTGCAATGAGTGAACGGCACGGATCAACTTTATTCTAAGTATGGAATAGAATCCAATTCAATGATGATTTCATATATTTTTGGAATTAAATTTTGTACATTTGATACCAATAAATGTTTCAGAGAGGAGTTCCAATTTCGGTTTCTCGCCAGTTCGCTTTTGATCACAAATAAAAGTTATTGATAGAAAATAATTTTTAAAAACTTCAAAATAAAATTCCAACGACTGAAAATTGATTCCAAATTCAGAAATAACCGAGAGAAACGATAAACTAACAAGAAACCATTCATGTTCACTGTTCACTGACAAAAACTCTAGCCTAGTTAGATAAATGAATTACCAACAATCTAGCAAGGCGATAATTCATATTATGGAACTATGCTTGCAATTTCGGAGGTCGTCTCACCAAAAGATGACAATATTTCCAATGAACCATGAGTTATGTATAGACAAATTTTTTTGTGGCAACAGTAAAAATGGGCTCCATACATTTGCCACACTCTGCCAGCGTGAAGAAATATTCAGATCAAGAATTCTACTCTTACTATTAATTGAAAAGATATTGATATAAATTGAAGTAACATAATTTGATGACTGGTTTTGTAATTGAATTCAGAGAATAATGGACAATAGAAAACTTCTGGAGAAAAAATAAAGCAGCGACATCTCTTTTTGAGCAATTTTTCGATTTCTACCTCTAACCTGGAATTGATATTGTAAAACAGCTACAAATAAGGCCCCTATTGCAACATAACAAGGACATTTACTCTTCGATACGCCCGTGTGTGACGAGACAGGCATGTTATCATCATTGGCGTAACTAGCTTTGAGTCTTGGCGGTTCACCCTACCAGTCAATATTTCAATTTTTAAAAAAATATTCCATTGCGAAGAATAGTCCTGTACTGGTGATTCACGTATCTAGTAAACCCGATTTATTCGAAAAACTGCAAAAATTTTTCACTCGGTGAATGACGTTTTGAACGAGTCAATATTGTCTTGAGATGCACGAAAAAATCTGCGGAAAAAATAGAAACGCCAGGATTTTTTCGTCCAGGAACATCCGTTTTTTATCTTGCCATTCGAAAGGTTTTTTCATTCTGAATTTTTTCTTCGATTACAATTTTTTCCATTTCTAAATGTCAGCGATATGCAGGATGTTTTATGTTAATTGTATTCTATTTATTTTTGTATGAATTGTGATAGTATGCCTTTATTTGGAGGCAAAGATATGACTTTGTGTTTTGAATTCAAGAAGCCTAGATTACGAGAAAATGTGCCTCTTCAAATATGACGAAATATGGGGCAAAGGCAAGAATGGAATTCGTACATACCTATCTCACAAAGCTCCTAGTGTGAAGAGATAGATCAAGAATTCTAAAATGAATGAATATTAGGAATAAATGGACCCCTCAGATGTCAAACTAAATGCCTACGGATTACTTTCTGAGAGGTATATGGTAAAAATTGATTCTAATAACTTAGACCATTTGAAAATAAAGATGAGAAACGCATGTGCCCAAGTAGACCCTCCTCTTTTGACCAGAGAAACTAATAATGAAATTGGGATATGATCAACTTAATGTATGGTTCATAATGGCCAGTATCCTGCATTGGACATCTCGAACCCTAAGACGGGGTGACCCAATGACTAATATTTTCACTCTACCGATACCTAACTCTCATATAAATAATGTTAGTTCAAGAACTGGCCCGGTGCCGGCCTCTAGGTTATTTAGCCTTTTCCCTACTTCAGGGCCACAAAACAATGACATTGGTTCCTAACCTTTCCGATCTGGATACCTTCGAGAATTACCTATTATAAGAACTTATTCTACCCCGGCCTCAAAATATTATTAATGAAAAGAATAGAAGCTATAGTCCATACAACGAGAAGTGATAGCGAGCCAAAACAACAAGGCGCAGCAAAATTCATCAGGACCGGATTTAATGCAGCGACCGCGCAACCGACGCCCACGCAAGCAACTGAAAATTTCATATAAATCACGTGATTGTCGTAATACAGATCTGGAGAAGACGGCGAAAGCACTAAACGGCTGCCAACATTTAGTGGTTTACTGGTGCTGTCGCTTCTCGTTGGAAAGACTATAGGCATTTCATTGGATTAGGTCCATGCTATTGAGATAAATGTTGAGAAGAAGGCAAATGCTTGTTCTTCTTATTGCATCTCAGCGATTATTAAAGATGAAGACATGCGATCTTCCCCACCTGGTATCACTCTTTTGTTAATCTATTAAGGCCGCTAACAGAAATTTCCTAACCACTTTTATTTTTGAAATACAAGGCGAAAATGAAAATGTTCACTTCTAGAGATCTTATCAATTCTCGGGTCCTGTAATAAATTAATTAAGAAAAATGACAACTGCTTTTAATGGATATATTTACGAAGAAGTCAGTTTCGTATTTATATTAATTTTAGAGCATGAACACTTTAGAATTGCTCTCTTGGCGGTTGCGATTTTTCAGTAGCAGAAAAAATTAATATTTTATATCCATGTTAAACTTTTATGCATATGTGAAAGAATTAATGGCTTGCTATAAAATGAAAAAACATAGATATGGATTTTTTCATTTTTGATGTTAAAATTTATTAAAAAACAGGTTGTGATACATCGATGAATTGAGAAAAAATTCGTCAGAATGTACAGTCTGTTCTATCCAAAGAATACCACGCTTGTATCCAATCTTAAAATAGTGCTAAAAAAATTCAGATACGCCACTGAATCTTATGTCAAACTATCTATTATTTTATACAGGTCCTGAGAAATAACACCTCCGAAAGTTTACATTTTCGTCTCCGCCATTTTTTTAAAAAACAGAAGTAGTTGGAATATTTCTGTTTGTGACATTTACGAAGAAGTGATATGTGATGGCGAAAACCGCAGGTTTCTAGTTTTAATAATAGCTGAGATACAGTGGTGTTTCGCCCAAAATGGGATAAAGCGTATACGAATATGACTTCAGAATAATAGTGTCAAGGTGTTTTACAATCTACAAAAAATTTCTATATTTCAATTGAATAATTAAAGTTGTGAAAAATGATGACTCGTAGGTCAGAATAGTTGAGATTGAAAATATATGAGTCACTCGAACATTTTTCTCCCATTTGTGATGTACCTACTTTTTGATTTTTCACTAGTTCTTGGCTCTAGGACGTTCAAATCTGTTAAATAATTCTACAAAAGCAAAATCTACTTATTTACACGGAAGAGAATTCATGCAACGAAATATCCCCTGAATGATTATCCAAAGATTTCATCAATCGATAAACATGGATTTCAACAAATTCATATACATATAGATAGGTATATATCTTCAATTCTAACCTACTTTGGGTGATTTTTATAGAATTTGTGCTACTTTTCAGCTATTTCCTTTCGCTTTTGAATAATTACATAGGTACTCGTATAGGTATCTTAAAATCTATTAAATTGTTTCGAAATATAAAACAGCGACCAGCGCTTAAAACGACCTCTTAAATGTATAAATATCTCTATTTTTTCCAATAATTTCAATCCTACTTGAGCACTGTTATATTCAGATATGGGTTCAACAAATGTCTCGAAGAAGAACAAAGGATTTATTCTATTTTTAAGTTATGAATTTTCAAATGCTCAGATGTATGAAATCGAATGTCACGGTTGCACGATGAGATGTGCACCTGACTCGGAGTAGAAAGGTTCTAGACTCAATTTTTCGAATTAAGAGTATCGTTCAAACTAAGATATTTAGTGATGGTTGAACAAAGAACCAATAGTGCAAGTGTGGTGTAAAACCCCAGCAACAAAGCTTGCATAAACAAACAATTGATGATGAACAATCGATGTGGCTTCTTTAGAAAAAATATTTCAAGTTCAATCATTTGAATACGAATTCCGAATAACCTTAAGATCCTATAATAATTGCATGAAGAAGAAATTCTTTGTTCTCCATTGTCTTATTTCTGAGTGGAATGAACAGTGGATTCTTGAAAGCGCTTAAAAGTCTAACATGCGCTAAACTTCCTTCAATCTATCACATGATAAATATAAATTCTCTACAAAAACACATCGTTTTCACCAATAATTTTTCATGATTTCGTCAATATCATGATTTCATCAAACGAGAAAAGGTATCATTTGGAATAATAACTCATTTATGGGGCCGTTCCACTTGGCGATCACAACGATCAAAATGCTCCTTTAGGGCTCGTTCCACTTGGCGACCACAACGCTCACGCTCGCGACCGCTCTTTTCATGAAAGAAATGACAAGATTGAAAAAAGGAGAAGTTAGGGGTTAGGTCATTCTAAACAATAAATTTAATTAAAGTGTACAACAGTTGGAAATCTAAACTATATTCTGAACGTCCACTTTCACTTTCAAGCAACTATTGAGATAGGTCGTCACAGAACATACCTTTGGTCACAGAACATCAGAATATGTGGGTCGATTTGAGCTTGGAGTGAGCGATGATTTTGCCGCGCTCACAAAGACCGCGGTCGTTAAGTGGAACGGCTAATATATCTTACCAACAATAAAATCTTGCATATAGATTTCTTGAACAGTTCTAACTTCTAACCCACTGCAAGAAGCGGATGGTTCCATCGACAATATCTTAAAAACATGAAAAATTCTCGAACAGATGTACAAAAATACAAGAAGTTTTCCATAAAATATTATCTTTCACAAGATAATTAAAACAACAACGCATACAAAAATTTATGCGTTTTTGACATCATTCATTTGAACTATTTATTCACTTTGAACATTATTGTTGACAAAGTTTTGATTATGTAGATACCTACAAAACGACTGAAATTCATTCAATGTTTGAAATCAATTACTATTTCTGTAACTAATCATCAACAACTAATTATGAACGTGATTTTTTATGAGTGAGGGTACCCCCACAATATTGAAATTTCTTTCATATTTGAACATTCCTTAATGAATTTTCGCAGTTATTGCTCCTTCTATCGTAAGGGTATATAAAAAAATATGCTCTTCCTTCTTTCCTTCACGAATAATTAACTTATACTGGAATTAATGAAATAGGATGTCACTTAAACGTTAGGGCAGTTCAAAATGCCGCTGTCAGAATCAGCAGCCATTCGTTATTTGTGGATATCGGGAGAAAATGCTTGCAAATTTCATATGTTTCAAAACTATTGGTCTATACCTCATATGAAATTTTGTAGGGATGGTTACCTCAAATTTTCATGTTTTCTGTAACCAACTATACTTTCATCTCAGTATCTACTACCAGAGGGTTCAAAATATCTCATTGCAAACATAACCTGATTACTGAATGAAGTTATATTCAAGCATTTTTCCACAGAATTTGTACTTCAATAAGAAAGAAGAAAGAGTTTTTGTTTATTTTGGGCTAGAATCAACATGCGGATATTGCCTTGAATACTTCTTAACTACGGTGTGCTATAAGTCCTCGTCCTCGTGTAGGGCTAGTGGTACCGATATGGGTTTTCTGAGAGATCTTTTCGGCGATATCGGAGGGCTTCCCTGCGGAGTGGAAGGTGTTGTTCGAGAACCAGAACCTCCAACGGAGGATATATCCACTCGAGAACTGGATCTAGAGGGTGGAGTTGATCCTAGAAAGAAACACCTGATGACATATTAGGATTAAGAAATATTTAATAAAAAATTCAATATTATTATACTGTGAAGAAGGATTTCAAAAAAGAATTATTTGTCATTTAGTATTCGATCGCCATTACGTCATAATTTATTAGAAAGCTTATTATAAAATAAGAAATGTATCATTTTGCCCGATCAAACCAAATTGAATTCAAAAACCAAGTAATTTTCATTAGTTTCACAGAAGGTATCTGAAAAGACACTACCCACTAGTTTAAACTGAAATTCAGATTTATTTCAATTCAGATCGAAATGAAAATCTAAAAAATGGAAATTCAAACTGAATGAATATTATCGCGGTTAGAAAAAAAAATTTTCTCACCCTCGTGAATGAAAAAACGAGAGTTGAAAAAGCTTGAAATTTTGTTGTTGTTGGTTTTTCTAATATCTATCAAAAACTACTGACGATACAAAAAAATTTGGATTTCATTTTGATCCATTAATCCTTTAGTCCCGTAGTGCATTATAATATCAAAAAAACGAATTGCTTTATTTTGAAACGATATATAGGTACTTCAAATAATTCGTTATAAATCACATATTCTATAATTTCAACTGTTATTTGATTATAATTTTTAGACCTAGCTAGACCCAATTTGAGCAACATTTATAATTTTTTCGTGTTCTATAAGTCTCAACATTTTCACTCATAATTTTAAATCTATATATAAATATATAACATTAACAAAAAATTAGTTTTTACTGTTTTAAAAAGATAAAGAAAAAACTGAATAAAAGGGCCCCCAGACCTCGAGCCTCCCCCCCCTCCCAACGGGTTGGCTGATCAGAGAAGAACTGTAAATTAAAACTAAAGACGAAATAGTACTCGAACAGAAAGAAAGAATGGTTGAAAATTTCGACGAAACAGAAAAGGAAAACAAAAACAAGGATAATGAATACAAGGATATTAGGAATATAATTAAGAACAACGGACAACCAGATTAAGAAAGTGGATGAGACCATCTATATTGTGCTGCTTCAGAGGTATATCAAGACATTAACAGGTGCTCACCGACTTAAATAATACATTGTTCTCGAAAGAATACGATTGCCAAAGAAATGGAGGTAAACTACGAAAAAAATTTTTCTCCTGCAAACAATTGGAAATATAAAATTCTGATCTTTATCATGGAATGAAAAATCGTGGGTCTCAGAGACGAATGAAGCAGAACAATCAGGCTGCCACGTGACTGGTTTGTCCTCTTGGTGACATCCGAAGGAAACGCTGAGATCAAGAAGTAGAAGTACTTGGATCAATTTTTCGTATAATAAAGAAGAGAAGCCTGATATGATTTAATTGGTATTTTTATTTTCATCATTATTTTGGACCAATGACATACACCTCAAAAGTTATTGATGCCTTTTTCATAGGACACAAGTTGTTGAATTATCGGAAAACAAAATCACAATAACAAGGGTAAATGAACGTACAGTTGTATGTTTTATATTCAGTGAATTCGATGTTCATATTGAGCACCGTATCTAATATTGTTTATTCAACCTGAAGTAAACACTGAACACTCTGAATGCACTTTGCAAGATTTCAAGTGGCAAACTCCTGACTTTTTGCTTTGTTCAAACTTTCAATACAAATATCCCACACCCTTTCTGGGCACCCTGTATTCACAGGATAATTCAATTGCAACAGAGTTCACTAATCACGTATTATTTTGATTTCTGGAATAAGTTCATCAAAAGGTTGGTTTTTCGTGTTTTTCGATTATCCGTAAACTGAATACACACCAACAATATTTGCCTGGTTTTAGGCTGGCTTTCATAATATAGGTCTTCCTCTATTCTATTTTGCGATGTTCCAAAGGGAAAACCATAATTAAGGGATTCGAACAAACTTGGATGATCCAGATTGTTAAAAACGAGTTTGGCGTTGTGCCATAGAAAACAACCGCCGAATGGAATTCCATTTGAATAAGGGTGAAATTCAATGGGAAGGCACAGGCGGTACGTATATTTATTTTCAACTTCTACTAGCACTAAATCCTAGGAGTATATCATTTCTCACGAACTCCATGAATAATTAAGGGAACACAGTTGTCCTCCATTAAATAGGTTCTTCTTCCCGTCATTGAATGAACAGATGAGGAAGTGTATTGACAAATAAAATCTGCGAGATGAATGGAATATCAATTCATCATCTGAAATTCATTGATACACGGAAACACTGGTTTATTCAATTTTGAGTCAAATCAATTTTTATTTTAATGAATCAATGGAATTTGGAAAAAGTTTCCAGCAGGGAAATTCCAATAACTTCTAGATCTTTGTTACAGGAAATGGCGGATTCAAACTGTATCAAACATTCATACAGATGAATTGATTGTAGGTTGTAATGAATTATTTCCGGTAGGTTGGGTGCCTAGACATTATGACAATACAGTAGGCGCTCGACAATCCGTCACCCGATTTTTACTCTTTATGCCGGAGTATCGGAAATGTCGGATTATCGAACTTGCACAGGAGAAGAAAGCCAAGTTCATATGATTTTCACCACTATCCAACTTTCTCAAAATTTGACCGGGGACGCAGTGAAACAAGAGAAAACAAATACGTGACATCACTGTCGAGGTTAGGTCCGAACGGGAAAAACTACTCGAACCGCTTGGTAGTCCGGCGTTCAGCTCTATAAAATATCGAATTATAGAGCGGGTTGCCTGAGTCCCGAAGTGACGGACTACGGAGCGTGCCGGATTGACGAGCGCCGGATTATCGAGCGCCTACTGTACTTATATGGAGTGTCCTAGAAGTCGACGTCAAGCGAGAATCGTGTAACCTCAGAAAAATATTGGAAAAAATCAAAATCGTGTAATCTTCAAATTATATTGCATTTTGCATTATTCGAGGAAATACACAACCTGCGACGATTCTTCTCCTGTTGCTATATTTTTTACTTTTCAAAGATTTTATTTTTCCTGTGTTATTCCGAATAGTGCTTCTGTAACCTGTAATCTTGAATTCCAAGCCAATTTTTCCATCTTGAGAAATAATGCCACTTCTTGCTGAACCAAATATTTAAAATTGATATTCGGACCAATTTCAACTGAATGTACTGAAAAAAAATGGAGAAAAGAATCAATACTAAAAATCCATTCAGACAAATATTTGAAACAAATGAATAATTCACTCGAAATATTTCATTTTCCAAAACAGAATCAGGTATTCATTGTCACAAATCCTGAATTTAAAAAAATTGGATAAGCTGGAATAAACTAATACTTTGAAATACTAGTAATAGCAAAGAAATAGGCACCAAAAAACAATAAATAAGACTGAACCATCTAATCCTGACTCCTCAGCTATGGGCGAACATAATTTGCACTAAACAAAAAGGCCCCTTGCTCTTCTCCTCATCGGGAAATTTGGCAGAGCTGTTAAAAATTCGGAGATGGGTACTTGTGGACAGAAGAACCCATGGAGGTAAAGAAGGTGGAGGGGGCATACCGTTTGAAAAGTGTCACCTAACAAATCTGGATTTGGCACCCCCAGATAGCCGACCTCGAGATATTTTAAACTTTTGGTTCTGCAATTTTGGGCCTATTGCAGTGGCGTAGTGAGCTTAATTTGCGCCCGGGGCAAAAATCCTTTTCAGCGCCCCCCCCTTCTAAATTCATAATGGCATATAATATTATATGTGAAATATACTCGCAAGTAACCAAATCAATTAAGTAAGATGAACAAAGTCATAGGCTCAAGCAAGACCTTGAAATGAAGTGAAGAAAACAAGAACAGATTTCGTAATGTATAAAGGGTGTACCAAGTTCAGCGGCCTATTAGGCGTATCTGGAGAAATGGGCCAATTTGAAATCTGAAAATTGGGATTATGTTATTGTTTGACATTATCTACCGATCTAAAATATTCTTGGAGGCTCACCACTTTCAGTTATATATTCTGTTTTCGAATTTGATAGAGTATGCAATTCTGAAAACATTCGTACTCAAATCGTTACATTCGTCAAAATACTTTCTAAAGTATCGAGAAAAAAACTGAAGAAAAAAAGGAATAAGAATTTTCGGTATTATGTTTGTTATTCCTAAGCTAGATATCGTAAGCACAAACTATTTTCACATTTTTGAAGGCGAAGACTGTAAGAATATTGTACATTTTCAGAATTTTGAATATCCCGTCACAGGGTGTTCCAAATGTTGGTTCTAAAATTCGTTTTTCAAATTTGAACCTTTTTTTTGATGATTGGATTTCGTGAAGAAAAATGATGATAATGTTCAAACACGTAGATGCTCCTAAAATTAACAATTCTTGAGTTATTTAGGATTTTCTGATTTTATGTCGTACGTAGCGTCAAATTCATGAAATCTGTTCCATATGAACAATGATAAATGAATTAAAAAAAGAGGTAGTCACTAGTGAGTTATTTGAATAATTTATCTTCTATGAGCAAGGTCATTGTTGATATGAAACAGATTCTATGAATTTGAGGGTACCTACGACATGAAATCAGGAAATCCTGAATAACTCAAGGATTATTAATTTTAGAAGCATTAACATGTACAATATTTCCACAATGTGAAAACGGTTTGTACTTTTTTTTTCACTCCCTGTATAACTGAAATTGGTCAGGCTCGAAGAATATTTTCGACCGGTAGATACTGTCAAACAATATCATAATCCTAATTTTCAGATTTCAAATAGGTCCAGTTCACCAGAAACGCCTAATAGGCAGTCGAACTTAGTACACCCTGTATATATGATCATCTAGAATTACTTCAAGATATACTTTATTCATTCATTCGTTTTATATACTATACTTATGAAATAATATTAATAGAAACGCAGTTTTAAAACTTTAAGAAGGTTTATATCAAGGTTAATATTCATTATCTTCAAGTAGATAAAAATTTAATAATAATAAGAATATACGAGTTGTACATTAATATAACTTAATACTATGTATGAATTTTCCTTGCTTTTGATTAATCAAATTCATCAATAATGTCATCAAAGTTTATCATTTCAAAATTTTCTCTTTCAACATTTGAAACTGCCAAGTCACTTGGCTATCTTGTCCCATCGTTGATCGTAGATATGTCAGAAGTAATTTGAATTGATCGTTGCAGCTAGCAATTGAAGCTGAGAGAATAAGTGAAACTCTCATCAGGTTTGGAAATATATTCTCCATGCCAGCTTATAAAAGTCAGAAATTCGAAAGGAGATCAAGATTGAATTTCGTTTCTAGTGCGGGGTTACATTTTGCTATCACCTAATTCGTTGAAGAATTCTATTCCGTTGAAACAGTATTATAAAATTCACCCAAATTTTTACAATTTTCTTCAAGGTCGTTGTCAACATTATCTTTGTTATAAATTTTCAATATCTAGTAAAAATTCAAATTGTATATCGGAGTCACTTAATCGTAAACATATTTCTTATGGGAGACGATTAAGAATGCTCTTCATAACGCGAGAAATTTCTCTTTCGGCAGAAAAACCAACATCTCTAACTAATTCTCTGGGTATTTTACGGCATCTTATCACACAATATCCCTCTCCGCTTTTATTCTGGCGCCCCATTGTATTTCAGATTCACGTTTGACGGTTTTTTTTTTCACGGCATTTTTTTAATTTTTCCATCGTGAGGAAAACGAATATATGTTTTCGATTAGTCCAGAGTATGTCACAACGATTGAGTCTTATTTAGCTGCAGTAACTCCTACTTATTCCAGCAATTTTTTTTGTTTTGCTAACCATTTGGCGCCCCTGTATGACTAGCGCCCGGGGCATGATGCCCCCCCTTGCCCCCCCCCCCCCCTCACTACGCCACTGGCCTATTGGTTTTGGCAGTTGTATGTAGTGGAAAAACATGTGAAAAATGGTTTACTGTACAGTATATTCTGATTTTTTGACGTTTGGAAGTACGACATTGTTTAATTATTGTTGCAAACTATTTTAATTGATATAGGTACACGAGATAATTCGGTAGTGATACCTATTTGTTTCATTAAATTTGTATGTACATACATTATAATCTGCTTATAATGACATCGAGGAGAAATGAAAAATACGTCACATGAAGCAGAATTTCAGCAAAATTGATATTTTTCTTGGATTCAGTTTGGGAAAAGAACGACAAATTCAGATTTTGCTTTATTGAAAAAAGTAGCTTCTCTTACAACAAAAACTAAATATAAAGAACTTCTTCATCTTTTAGAAAAATAATATGAAATTTTTAGTTTGCGTTTGTTTTTTTTTCGACTTGAAATGATAGCTTCTTACACCATTGTACAACTTTAAAATGGCTTCAATGGATGTCATTTTGTCCACAACACACCAATAATCTCTTCAAGGATCTGGATTATACTAAAAAGCATGTCGGCACGCGTATGTCTCGTATCGTATCAAACCTCATCGCATTAAAAAGGGTAGGGTGGCTTCAGGAAACGATCGAGCGGTCACTATAACCGGAAAATTTTTCGAAAAATCATGTTGTTGTATCTGAAATCATGTCATTGTAAGCGACATGTCATTATGAGCGATCTCATTAACCCTTAAATGCACGATTTTTTATTTTTCAGTTCCGAAAAGCTCATTCCCCTCGTAAATCAGTGGAAAATAACAGAAAAATAATAAAAAAATCCAACTTTAAAATTTCATTTACTATTTAAAAAAGTTCGGTTTGTTGCCAGATGGCTACATTGCACAAATTTGGTTTGAATAAAACATGAACATGAAAACATGGGATCAGTGGTTGTGGAAATTTTTGAAAGAATTATTGTTTTTATTCAAGCAAAGAGCAACACCACATTTTTCGCACTTTCAAATAATTCACGAATCACTCAAACTTCAACGCATGCGTAAATGTCTTTACAGTTTTCGCGATTTTCAAGTCGCAGAACAATAGAGACAAGCCGCGGATATAATTACAGGCCAGCACTGTGTTGCCACACAACAACATGGCGAAAAAACGAATAAATAGTTTTCTGTATTGAGAGTACAAGCTGAAAATTGGTATGTTGCCAAATGGCAACATAGTGCATTTAAGGGTTAAATCCGGACCCTATTGTAAGGAGTTTTGAATGAAACCAAACATAGACCTGCATTTGCGTCATTATAAGCGATTGGTCAGTATAGCTGGCGTCATAATAAACGGATTCTACTGTAAATTGAAAAAAAAAAAAATATATGATTAGTAGGTACAGGATCAAATTATTCATTCCGTACTTAATTCAACTTACCAATTCATTAAAAGCAATAGTTTATGATACTTTGACTCTTCGATTTGTTTTGATCATTATTTATTCACCTTTTGGTCATTAAATGTAAACGAAACAAACTTCGAATTGTGAAAATTCAAATATACAAAATTCTCGCCACACATTTGGCTCCGCAACATGGCAAATTTTTGGTGACACTTTCATAGCAAGGGAAACCTAGGATATGCTACCTCCCCTTCTTCTACTTTCATGGAAGAACCCACGCAAAGACTTTTTTTTCATTAAGTTCACCGGGAGCTTTCACTAAGAGTTCTGAACCTGAACTATAATTGGCATAGTTTCTTGCACCAGGAAAGCGCGAAACCAAGAGCGAAACATTTTCTACAACAAAAAGTCCAGCTCATTTGAAATTTTGGTCTTCATTGAACTCGTCCAAAGTATCCCCGAAAACGATGACTAAGCAGATTACTTTAAAAGAGAATGAATAGAAATATGTGGGTTGAAATATTTGTGATTTCCTTGCTGAACTGTTGCTCGGATTAATTGTTGTAGCAAAATATTTTGCAAACATGGGGTGCATATACTAACGGTTACTGCAACAAAAGTTTACAGTTCATAACGAACATGGATTTTTTAGGTTCGAAATAACACGTTAGGATTGCTAACTAGCTAAACTTATTTCCATATAGGTGTTGCCATGCCATTCTTGAATGTGTGATGAATTGAGTGGTGAAAACCAAATGTCACTGAACCTAATAGTAGCTCCATAACAAGTCCATATTACAAAATTCATTTCTCCAATTATGTGTCAGATCCATACATTCCGCTACATCCCGTAGAACAAAGCAATGTTAGAATATTTAATTCTTATTGATGACATCATGTTGGCCTCCTGTGACAGATTTATTCAATATCTGTCCAATTTTATGAGATAGAAAAAAGTTTTTTTGAAGCAAAAATTACTAAACGATATTTACCGCAATATTTTATTAATTTCGATAAACATTCAGCGAATTGGAGAAAATAATGAATGATACTCGTACAGAAGGATCATTCTAACACTCGTTCTTTCCAAAACACGCCGCTTCGTCGCTTTTTTTTTGTAATTTTTAACTCGTGTAATATTATCAATGTCTTCTGCACTTGTATCATACCTAGGTAAGTACCTATGTTAATGTCCGAGAAATTTTTTCAAGCATGTGTAATGCACATTGAGACCTTCCGAAATGTAAATATTTATGTAAAGGATAATCCAGTTTCATTATGAAATTAATAATTGTTGACCTCAATTACGCTACTGACTAGAAGAACGAATCAAACAATCGAATAAACAAGACAAGGAAGGAGAGATTCCTTGTCTTGTTTATTCGATTATCCCTTGGATTATCCCTTGCATTGCTTGAGGGTGGAATCGAAGTGGACATATAGTAGACCTTCTGTGACTCATTATTTTTTATGTCTTTCGAAGGAAGCTGACTCATGTGATTCAGTTTTGCAGAATGGTTTTCTGTGTCCAGTGTATGTAGTGCATAACTCACAGCCTGTATATTAGGTATAACTCACAGCGTGTTTATTATATTGTATATGATACGTAACAATGTTTATAAATGAATATGGTTTTTGATAAACATGTAAACAACTATCTACTCATATAAGGTGAGCAGATCCTGAAAATGCGAAGAATAAATAGTGACTTGTCAATGTGATTTAACCTTACCGAGAACCCTACCAATACCATCCCTGGTGATCCACCACATGTACTCGTAACGAAAAATGAGAGATTTGAATAATATTTTCTTATCGGTAAGTTATTACTCAGATTCAGTCCAAAATGATAATAAAATCCCGGTAACATAACCTAACCTAAGGACCACCCATAGGCATAGGGCGTGGGTATTAGATTAGGAAATCATTTCGATTTGTTCGATACTCCAAAGTTCTTTCTACGCGTTATTCGAAATTCTATTTGAAAATTCAAGTTGCTTTCGAGTCATGGTCGAAATTCGTAGATGATTTTTATTATGATGATATCTTATAGTAGCCCTCTCGATAAGCAACGAGTTGAAGAATAGTCAAAGATGGTATGGTAAATAAGGGAAATACGAAATAAAACGAAACATTCTGCCTACCAATAATTTCACTCCGTGATACTTTTTCAGTTGATGTTATTGAGATTAGAGATCAAGCCGACATTAATCATCAAATTTTTTCACCCATTTCAGTGGGTTCTGCATATTTCATATGGATACTCCATATATCAAAGTGGGTATTTATTTCATTCTCCGAATGGATGTTTGATTTGTTTTCTGAGTTGCATCACTTTTGAAGTGAGGGTGCGATATATTGTATTATCTGAATCCATCACAGACAGCTAATTAATTCTTTTTGAATCCCAGTTTTCTTGGGATTCCAATACCTTTCTTTATCCAATTTACTTGAAACGTGCTCTAATATTCGGAAAACTTCATAAAAGGAACTCAATTTGGAAATGATAACAAAGACGCAAATGGACAGGGCCAATGATATAAATACTTCATCATAATAGCTATTGAAAATTATTTTCCTACAGACTTCACCGCAAAATGAGAAAAATTGGCAGCCATATTGGTAGACCTTCACAGTCGCAGATGCCTCAATATTTCGTAATGCTCCTTCCTCTGTTTTTGATTTCATGTTATAGAAATAGTAATGATTATATAATTTCCAAAAGTATGCCGGGTGTTTCAAAATTTTAGGAGCCAATTCTAGACCTCAAAAGGATTAAATTGTTTCATATGAATATGAGTCAGTAATTGAGCCGTTTTGTAGATATAGCGATTTACAATTTTCGAAATATTCACTACTGATGCAAGATGCAACTACATAATACGATAAATTACAAAAGATATTCGATTTATTAATGACTTCTAATCTTTCACATAATTTGTTCCATATGACCACTTATCATGTCAATGATAAGTGGGTGTACCGTTGTGTATATACGCACAGGTTGGTCAAAATTGGGAATACATGAACTACAACAAGAATGGGGATAATGACCAAAGTTGAAATCGCCACAATTTCAATTCTGGCTTATAACTCGTATGTACAGGGTGGGCATATTTCGATGTTTTAGCATTACAACTTTTGAACCAGAGGAGATAGACAAAATCTGATACCCCATTCTCGATCTCTTTTTCGGAGAAACTAACAAGAGTTTTATTGATTTTTGGCTACCTTCTTTTGTTTTCGAGTTATAAGCGAAAATTGGAAAAATGGCGATATCGGAAAAACTGTATATCTCCGCTAATACTGATGATAGAGCTCTAAAACTGAAACATTAAACAGGCACTTTTTTACCTAGAATCTAGCGGCATGCTCGTCTTTTCTGCACCATTTTCAATTACGGAGCTACGATCCAAAGTTATGTTTTTTCAAATGGGAACACTATATTTCTGTGACATTTTCTGAAAGCTTATTTTTTTCTGATTTCAATAATATATAACATCGTAGAGTTTGTATCAATATAAGTATAGAAATTGGTCAAAAACCTATTTTCATGTGAGTCTTAATACTTTCTGTGGTTTCAACTGTTGATGAGCACAGAAAAATGTAGCTTCCTATAACAAGAGCATAGAAATGATAAGACTACTAGAAAGAAATTGTGGTAATTATACGATACTAAATTTTTCGTGCTTATCGACAATTGAAACTATAGAAAGTATTGAGACTCAGATGAATATTGGTTCTTGACCAATTTCTATACTCATATTGATTTTTTGATACGAACCATATGATGTTATATATTTTGAAATCAGAAAAAATTAAGCTTTCAGAAAATGGCAAAGAAATCTAGTGTTCCTCTTCAAAAAAACATAACTTTTTGTCATATCTTCGTAATTAAAAATTCTGCAAAAAAGGCGAGCATGCCACTGGATTCTACGTAGAAAAGTGCCTGTATAATGTTTTAATTTCAGAGCTCTTTCATCAGTATTGGCGGAGATATAAATTTTTTCCGATATAACCATTTTTTCCAATTATCGCTTATAACTAGAAAACAAAAGAAGGTAGCCAAAAATGAATACTACTCTTGTCAGTTTCTCCGAAAAAGAGATCGAGAATGGGGTATCAGATTTTATCTATCTTCTCTGGTTCAAAAGTTGTAGTGCTAAAACATCGAAATATGCCCACCCTGTTCATACTCTTTCGAAAAGACTCATTAATAATAGAACATGAATTAATGTCACATGTTGAGCCACATGAAACATCCACCCCCTTAGCGGAATGCAAATCCATTAATTTATGAAATTCCATCCAACTGCACATGAAGCTACAAATTATGAAAATCTGGAATGATGTATATTTGAAAAGCTTTTTTGTACAACATGAGGTCAAGAAAAGATACTATTCGTATTTTTAACAAAGAAGTTGTTTGAGTATATTGTCGTATATTACCAGTAAAAAAGACACTACTTACTTTTTGACGTTTTTAGATATTCTCGAAATCGAAGAGGTTGAGAAATTTGTTGGAAATCGACCAAATATTAAAATTTTATTCTATTTTTAAAATGAATGAGGATATCACGTAGAAGTATTCACTTATGCAATTCTCTGGAAAATTGAGTTATATTTCAGGATATGTTCTCCCTGAATTGAGCTGATTATGAAGATCAGGCAAAATAATTAATCAGGCAGCTCAATTCAGCAAGAATATCGCCTGAAATATAACTCCTGAAGATGCGAGACAGTCGAACTAGCGAAACGTCGAAAATGAATTTATGGATCTGGCATCTTCAGAAATTATATTTCAGGAGATGTTCTCCCTAAATTGAGCAGCCTGATTATAAAAATCAGGCTAAATAATTAATAAGGCAGCTCCATTCAGCGAGAACATCTTCTGAATATAATTCCTGAAGATGTCAGACATTCAAACTAACGGAACGTCGAGACTGAATCCACGACGACGCCCGAAATGCTCGAGAAGAAAGGTGACATTGAACGAGTCTGCGAAAGCCTGAACCAATTCAATAAACAAACAGTTTTGGTTTCCCTGTATACTAAATGTAGCCAACCAACAAACAGTATACATCAATGTATCATTGTTATTTCAAATTCAGAAATTATCCTACAACCAATTGAGGATTCAACAGACGATAATATGACGTACTTCACAAAACACCAAAAAATAACGATATTCCTTAACGAATGATACCTAATACAAGATTAAAACTAAATATAAAAGCCCAAATATGTCCCGCGAGTCGTGTGTACTGGCAAGTTTTGAAAATTCCCTTTGATGTGTATCATGAATTCGACTTCTAGGCGAACCCAGGCCAACGCTCGCATTGCCTTTGGTTTGCCATATGTTTTCCATACACACCGATGTTGGTCGAGACTTGCCATGTCGTCTGTAGCCGCTCGAATCCTGGCTAACGCCAGCGTTCGCCTTGCCTTGCCATATGTTTTGCATACACACGATGCGCCAACGTTGGAACGAACGGATGTTGGCCGAGGCTTGCCCAGTCGTCTGTAGCTGTAGCCGCCTTTAAGAGAAATACAGGTAGACGTATACCTAAGTACTGAATGAAAGCTGTTCTCTTACACTTCTAAGCTATGTTTGAAACTTTTTTCGATAACTTTTCTAGTTTCTGAAAAAATGAAGAATTAGAAGAAATTCAAATACCTCGTGTAAGAGAATATTCGAGAACGTCAAAAGCCCCCTGAATAAAAGCGATAATGATAGATCTACTGCCCCTTAATAGTTTTTAGTTTAGAAGGGGGTACAGTCCATTGCGACTTTATGGTCTATTGTGCCCCTTACGAAACTGTTCTCACCACGTCATCTACAGCTCGCCTTCCAGTCCCAGAGTTCTTATGAAATCCAATATCTCAGAAGGCTCCAGTGAGGCAAATTCCTCAATCCTAAGGGTCTCTTGACCAAAGCATTGTTTCCTTTGGCTTACAATGCCAAAGCATTCTGTGACTAGGTGAATAGGAGTTTTTTCTTCCTCCCCACAGCGAGTGCTTTCTGAGGCGGCAATGCCCCGTGAGGAATCCACTGTAGTGTAGTTGGTTCTTACTGAGATCCAACTATCTTTTATTGGAGTAATCCAATCCTGTGTTTCTCTTTCAGTTTTTTCTTCTCTATAAACTCCTTTTTATATGTTCATTTTCCCATACTATAGAAAGGTTCTCGGCCAATAAGTGATTTCCAAGCACCCTCTCTGGCAACTTTATTGGCCTTTTCGTTACCAGTGATTCCCGAAAGACCAGGAACCCAGATTAAAAAGTCCTTATTTTTTTGCCTATCTCATTGAGTTTGCTCCGGTATTCTCATGTCAACTTTGAGTCGATGACAAAGGAGTTCAATGCTTTGATAGCAGTATAGTGTATAGCTATGCCGCAATTCTTATAGTTCTTCTCTAGATTGATAATAATATAATAATAATAATAATAATACCATATATATAACCATCGTTTTACCATTTAACAATATTTTCTTTGAAATTTTGGTCTGTGTAATCCCGCTCCTATATTTTTGTTAATAGCATCGTACCTAAGTTTTCCTCAGTACTAACTTTCTTGACAATTACATAACTAGAAGTGTTAACAGATGAGATTCAATTACTCAAGGAGCATCAGACTCTCTGAGGCCTGATTCTCTCATTACCCGCTCATACTCTAGATATTCTGAGGATGGCCTCATGGGCCACCCTGCCAATCACCAGATGTAGGGGTGTGGGATCTATTATGATCTCAAGTGCTCTAGTAAGGCACGTTTTCATGGCCCCCGTGATGCACACACAGGCAAGCCGCTGTACTTTATCGAGCAATTTCCTCGTAGTTGTCTGACTTGCCTAAGCAAACCAGACTACTGAAGTGGCTTTTAAACTGTCAATTGATTATGCTTGGTGAGTGGAAAGTAAGAAGAGAACCTTTAAATAATCGGTGAAAACATCATCACTCTATCTCGGTTATGTATTCGATAGGCTCTATCATATAGAAGTTTTTTGGACTCATTAACCTCTGATAGCTTAAACTCATGTTAACATATCTCTTTATTCATTTGCTCATCAAACGCCTTGTATATGTAGGCCTGGTATATGTTGCTCCTGGTTTTAATGAGAGACCTACAGTTATTATGATTATAAGATTGACTTTATCCTACATCAGAGATAATTTAGATAATTCACAAACTACGAGGATATTAAAAATTAAAATTGATGGATATGAGAGTATATATCAAAATAAACGAGGTAGAGGTGAAGGCTTGGGATTGCTTGTTAAGAATTGCTACAATTTCAAGCGAATAGAAAATGAATATACCAATAACTCAAACTTCTCATCGAGGGAGGTCATGGAGCTTAACTGTTTGTTGAATTCCATGGGCTTGACTCAAATTATCTCCTTTCCGACTAAAATTACATCACAAACTGAAACTTTAATTGATCTTATCATTCTGTTTGACAATGTAGAGGAAATCGAATGTGACACTAAGGGTCGGTTTCAAAAAACTATGTTTGTACCGTTAAATTAATTGGAACCACCTCGATTCATTGAAATTTCAAAACGAGTGATTCGATTGGTTCGAATTTACGTGAGGTTTTGTAATCCAACAATTAAAGTTTTGTGGAACCGACCCTATACCGTCAATGTTTTCAGATCACGAATTCATTTTCTGTGAGATTCAGTCGCCCGCTGCGAGAAAAAAGGTGGTATACAGAGAATGTAGAAATTACGATTATATCAACATACATCAGTTCGACCAAAATCTGCGCTCCATTCCATGGCGAAACATTTACGATATAGGTAACGTCGATGGTAAGGTAAACTTCCTAAATGAGATTATAAACATCCTACTTGACATACACGCACCGAAAAAACGATCAAATCCAAAGAAACAGCCTTGGCTTGAAAATGTCAAACATCCAATGAAATTACGCGATAAAGCTTTGAGCAAATATAAAAAGCACCGCACAGAAGAAAATTGGGCCCATTATAAATCAATGAGAAATTTAACTTTCTATACAATAGAAAAGCTTTTCTATGAGAAAAATTATCAGCCAATAATAACTTCTGGCGAGACCTGAAATACTATTGCGGTAATCCTAAAGGTGATCACGCACAGCTACCGGACAATTTAAGAAGCCCTAATGAGGTAAATCAGACATTCGATTTATCAGTCTCATATAGTCCGGTTAATCCAAGCGATGCCATAAGATTCTATTCCCAAAATCAAAAAGGATCGTTGAACTGCTTGCTCAATTTCAGTAATGTCTCGGAAATTGATGTACTCAAAATCATCTCACAGATAAGATCTCAGGCTTGTGGTATCGATAGATCAATACATACGTGTTACATTTTGTGCACTCCCTTCATACTACCATATATCACCTACCTAATTAACTATTGTATAACTAACTCGGTATACTCAACTGAATGGAAGAAAGCCTTAGTGATCCCCAAACCAAAAATAGCTTTTCCTGAGGAATACAATGACCTGCTGCCTATAAGCATCTCACCTTGCATATCAAAAATACTGGAAAAAATAATATACGAACAACTTATAGAACACATAACAATATTCTTTCTGAAACGCAATCCGGTTTTCGTAAATTTCACAACTGCTCTACCACACTTGCCGATATCACGGACTATATTTTTCGAGCCACAGATTGTAATGAACTCAGTCAACTTCTCCTCCTAGACTATAGCAAAGCCTTTGACACCCTTAACCGCCAACTATTGCTAGCAATACTCCACTATATAGGACCTGATGAGCACGCTGTTGCATTTTTTGGCAGCTACTTTGATGGAAGAACTCCCAGTGTCGAGAGGAGTTGAGCAAGGATCCATACTGGGGGCAATTCTGTATATAGTGTACACTTCCATATTGGCGAACTCCTTCAGTAGGTGCAAAGTGCATTTCGATACCCAAGTTCTAATATCCTTCAACAAATCTGAAGTAAACTCCGCCTGCATGATCGGAGGGTGGATTGAGTACATCAGCGGTCATGCTGCCGGTCCTAAGCCCGGAAAAAGGAGGAAGGTTCCCAGACCAGGTTAGCTCCCTATCTGGGATAAAAAAATACTGCCAGCTCACAGAACCAACACTCTGCCTCGGAACAGGACGGATTCAAAGATGACGACCCATGCAAGAAAAAGGATACGAATTTGGAAGACGAAAAATACGATGAGAATGGCTACATGGAATATAAAGTCATTCAACAACAGAGACCAAGAGACACTAAATGAACTAGAACATCATAGAATAGATATATGCGCTCTTCAGGAAACAAAAAAAAAGGAAAAGGCCAAAGACAATATGGTGAATATCTGGTTATATACAGCGGCGTTGACAAACATGAGAGAGCAAAAGAAGGAGTAGCGCTAGCAGTCCATGAAAAGTATCAAAACAATATTCGCGAGTGTGCCTACATAGCATCAAGAATTATATCCATTGGATTCGAAACGAAAAATCAAAAACTGAACATCATATCAGTATATGCCCCAGAAGACAATAAGCCAAAGCAGGAAAGAGAATCTTTCTACGATCAGCTTCAAGATACCATTCAATCGCTACCACAAAACCAACCATTGATAGTTCTGGGAGACTTTAACGCCCGAGTCGGAAACAATGAAATTCCAGGAATCAAACAGAGGTTTAACGAAGACATACTTAACGATAACAAGGAGCTAATGATTAACCTCTGCACCTTGAGTGAAATGCGAATTAATAACACGTTCTTCGATCATAAAGATCAATACAAGTACACATTCACTAACAGCAGAGGATTTGAATCAATTATTGACTATATCGTCACTTCCAGGCATCTTCACCCAAAACAAATTCTTGATGTCAGAACGCTGAACTCGGCTAATGTGGGAAGTGATCATAGCCTACTGCTTGCGAAGATCACTTTGGAGTGTACACCCAAAAACCAACAGAGACCATCTCTTCAACAACAAAAAATCAACAAAGAATCACTATGGGACACCTCAGTAAGAAAACTATATGAAAAAAGGCTCGAAGAAAAGATTGAACTTCTCAAAATAGATGAAGAAGACAGCATTTACATCAGCTGGGAAAAAATAAAGAAAAACATCAAAGACGCCGCCAATGAGGCCTTGGGAACGCGAATTTCAAGAGGAAACAGAATCACAAAAACCCCTTGGTTCTCTCAAGAAATCAAGGAAAAATGTAGAGAGAAGAGAAAGGCCTACCTTAATTATAAAACACTCAGAACACCGGAATCATGTGAAGGATATAAAAGAATTAGAAACGAAACCACAACACGTGTAAGACACTTGAAAAATCAGCATTGGGAAATTTTTTCTAAGCGAATGGAAAAAGACTTCTACGGACTGCAAAAACAAATGTGGAGACTAATTCGAACACAAAGAAAAGAAGTCAATGAGCTTGTAGAAACAAACCACATAACCAACGAAGAGTGGATACATTACCTTAGTGAGCTTTTCAAAGCGGATAATGCCGAGATCATATTGAGGACACCTGAAATAGTCGAAAGCGAAAATATAGAAATCGAAACCATAGATATCAACACAGCACTTCAGAGACTAAAGAAAAAGCCCTGGAGAAGATGGCATCCCAAATGAACTACTTAAATACGGTGGTCATCGCCCCACAGAGGAGTTGACAAAGCTGATTAAAAAAATTCTTTGTCATCAAAAAATACCGGACGAATGGCGCACTAGTACAACCATTCTTCTGTTCAAAAAGGGAGACAAAAAACAACCGTCGAATTACAGAGGAATAAATCTCTTAAACACTACCCTTAAACTAACAACAAGGGTAATAACGAACAAAATTAACAGTCTTACATCGTTGGCAGACGAACAGCAAGGCTTAAGGTCGGGAAGGTCATGCACGGATGCGGTTTTCGTCATAAGACAGGTCACAGAAAAATCTATAGAATACAATAAACCGGCATATATGTGCTTCATCGATTTACAAAAGGCATTCGATTGTGTGCAGTTGAGAGATGTCGTACATCTTTTATATAATAGGCAAATTCCTACAAACATTGTTGAAAAAATAAAAGATATATACACAGCAAATAAAATCCGAGCAAAAATAAATGGAAACCTCATCGAGCTAATACCTGTGGGACGTGGTATCCGACAAGGGGACTCCCTAAGTCCACTCTTGTTCAACATCATAATGGACGAAATAATTAAGTCTGTGCGTTCGTTAAGAGGATATATGATGGGAGATCGGCATGTTAACATCCTTTGCTACGCTGACGATGCTGTTTTATTGGCAGAAAGTGAAGACGATCTGCAACGATTGTTACATCGATTCAACTGCACCGCAAAATCATTCAATATGACCATATATCAGCCTCAAAAACAAAATGTATGACAACATCAAAGGTGCCATTGAGATGTAAACTGGAAATTGATGGGAATGTTGTAAAGCAGGAGATGAAGTTCAAGTATCTCGGCATATCAATTTCGGGATACGGTGATATCGAAGACGAAGTAAGAGAACAAACTTTAAAAGCAGCAAGAATAGCGGGATGCCTGAACGATGGCGAAACAGAAATATCAGAACAGAAACCAAATCCAGAATATATGTCAGTTATCAGACCAATCATGACATATACAGCTGAAACCCGGCCCGATACATCGAAAACAAAACAGCTTCTGGAAACAACTGAAATGAAGGTACTACGTAGGATAACTGGCAAAACACTTTATGACAGAGAGAGAGGAGCGAGAGTATACGAAGAATGTGCGGGGTGGAGAACATAAATGACTGGGTGAAGGGCAGGAAGGTGGAATGGAACGAGCATATTAACAGAATGGATGACCAGAGAATTGTGAGGCTTACGCGAGACAGATCACCACTGGGTCGAAGGAGCGTTGGACGCCCCCGAAAAAGATGGAGTGACAACTTGACTGCACGGTAGACAGAGTGATTGGAAGTGAACAGGCGTGTCGCCTAAACTAAAGTAGGAAGAAGAAGAAGAAGAAATCTGAAGTAAATGAAGCTTATAGGGGCCGTTCCACTTGGCGATCACAACGCTCACGCTCACGACCGCTCTTTTCCCCATTCCACTTGCTTGCTAGCGCTATTATGTTAACTCAAGTGGAACGGATTATTGGGCGTTTTGGGCTGTCATGAAAGAAATGACAAGATTGAAAGAAGTAGAAGTTAGTTGTTAGGTCAATAAATTTAATCAAAGTGTACAACAGTTAGAAATATTATAATACATATAACTAAACTGTATTCTGAACGTCCACTTTCACTTTCACGCATCTATTGAGATAGGTCGTCACAGAACATCGAAATATGTGGGTCGTTTTGAGCTTGGAGTGAGCGATGATTTTGCCGCGCTCACAAAGACCGCGGTCGTTAAGTGGAACGGCTAAAGGAGCATTCTGATCGTTGTGATCGCCAAGTGGAACGGGCCCATAGAGTATTCTTCCTTACACCACCTTCACCTCAATCACGAAAAGTGTGGTGCCCTAGTCTTTGACCCCAAAAACTATATAGAACAGGTAAAAACGATTATAGACATAAAAATTGGGGATAAAAGCATAAAAATTGAAAACACCAAACACAACTTAGGACTCATATAAGACAATAAATTCAGATTTGATGATCATATCTCGAGCTGCATACGTCGGGCCTATTTTAAAATGAGAATGCTGTACCGTTATCGTCATGCTACTATGTGATTCTCTTATTCTATCTACATTTAATTTTAGTGGCGTGGTGTATGGAGAGTGTTTAACCAAACTAGTAAAAACTAGAATTCAAAAATTCCAGCACTCTTGTTTACGATTTATATATCGAAAAAGAAAATTTGAAAGGGTCTCATATAAACTGAGGGAGATAGGATGGTTGAATATGAATTTTCGGAGAAAACTTCATTCGGCATGTTTCTACTATAGTATCTTGCTAAATAAATAACTAGTTATCTACATCGAAAGATAGTTTATAGGACCGATGTTCACAATATTAATGTCAGAAATTAAGGTCTTATCACCCCAACTTTTCATAGAACAACTATTTTTGAAAAGAGCGTTACTTATAACATGGCCAAAATCTACAATCCTCTTCCTTTTAGATGCAAGCACATGAGCTTGAAAAATTTCGAGATAAGTGCTTTCCGATACTACCTTGATGAGCATAATAAACAACTCCGCCTTTTTTCACAATTAATCCGATAATAAACATTATACTTGTAATTCCACTTGTTCAAATAATAGTATATTCTAAAACAAGTTGCAGAATGAGCTCCTATTCCAACACGAATGCGAAGTTCGAAAACGAGCGACGAAGGAGCGAGTTTTCGATAGCATGAGTGTTGGAATTGCCTTCTGCAACGAGTATTAGACGATATTTTCTCTATTTCTGTCAAGTTTTGTGAAATACTCTCGAAATTCAAATAAAAATTCAGGTTAGTGACTTTTATATTTCATCTTGGCAGTTGGTGTGACGTATGAAATTTGACAGATTACGGAATTTGAATTGATTTGATTCGAAACTTGATTCGATCGGGGGTCAGTACTGACAACTACAAAACGAAAAATATAACTGAAAACAATGCTGTAATGAGTTTCATTACAGCACTACTTTTAGTACTGTAATGAACTCATTACGATACTGAAATAGAGAAAGTAATTTATTATTATTATATAATTGATTTTTTTTTCAGTACACAGACGAGAGATCCTGATTTCGGGCAAAATCGTTCGATGTTTTAGATTATATGGGATAGATTTAGACAATTTGAAACTGAAGTGAATCAGTTTTTAGAGGACATAAGCTACTATGACTTGATAAATTTGCATATAATAAACAGACCTTTACTTCCTGTCAATACTGGATCCCCAGAAGAAGTTATAATTCATATCAACTCTATGCTTATCTTGGACCAAATAAGAAACAAATTTCATCGGAAAAACATGACCAGAGGGAAAAGCTTAGATGAATTTGGTGGTGCTTACCGGTATAACTCCTTAGGCCTGGTGGGCCAGACCTCGGTCTTGATGTGTTGGAAGGGGTGCTGCTCGTGCTTTTATTGCTCATTGTGCTCGGACTTCTAGAAATTTCTGACTTTGACCGGACGGAATTACGGCTTGACCTCTTTCGCTGTGGGGTGGACCTTTAAATATTCCAGAGAAAAAAAAATTTAGTAAGGGAGAATTGGGTTAGTCAAAACACGAACGAGCAGCAGAAAAGAAATCGAAAGTGGCAATCAGAACGACGAATGAAAGAGTATTTATATTCAATTACTAAACAAGGTATATCCAACAATTGAAATATTTTCTTGAATAATGAATGAAAATTATTGTCCCAAATTCATTCAGAATAATACCAAATCAAAAACAGAAGGTTCTCCCACGCCGCCTTCATGGTTACATTATATTTCTTGTAGTGATACTAGTATCATCATTTAAAATTACTGGTCCATGAAGCTAATTGTCAGATCACAGAGAAAATTTACTTCTCTGATAAATGAAGATACAATTGAGATAAGTACTCAACTTTTGCTGACTCTCGAAATCTTGCCTTCTCCAAGGAAGCGGATAACTAGAAAATTTTATACAATCTATTTTATCTGAATGAGAAAAACATTTTTTCATGATCTGACAATAATACTCGTAGAGCTGTAACTCGAAAATTTTTTACATAAAAATTTTGTGATTCAGTATAATTTAAACAACAATGTACTACTGAAATTGAAATATAATGATATGGAACAGCTTGTTAGTATGTTAGTAGAGTACATAGTTCCGCTCACCTATTGAATTCCCCATTTAAGTCTAGTTAACAAGGTGGATCCATGAATTCAAAAAGTAATTACAATTAATCGAGAAATTATTATTCAACATTCTCGCAACCTGAAAAAACTATACAGCCTAGATTCAGCTGTACTACTCTCACGATCCTATTCCAAATCTAATTGGTCGATCGCGTCTCGTCTTCAATGACATCACGGTAGCGAGTGATAAAGCGTTCTCATGTTCTTTGTCGATTCAATAATTTCTTGCTCTTAACTTGTCATATTCTCGGACATATTTGTTAGAAAACTATGATCATTATCATCAGGAATAAATGCCGCAGATAACAGTCACATTAATTTTTAAATGAATTCATTCCATGCCAGTCAAGAGCCCTCTTCAAATTGAACATTACTTTGGATTGACTGGAGAATGCCCCTGCGGACTTTTTTATAGAAACAAAATTGTCTCTGACCATGTTTGTCTATCTCTTATAGTTTACCCAGCGTCGGCCGTAAAAAGCCTGAAATAACCGGATAACCGGGTTAATTACCGACTTTTTCATGAAAACTCGATATCTTGCTCATAATTTGAAGAAAATTCAAGATAAATTCAATGTGTGGACTATAGACTTCTTTGAAAACCTATACAGGATAAAATAGCATTTTTCCAGAAATGATTCATAATAATAGATGTCTTGGTTACAATAATGTCAATATAAATGTACCATTTTTAATGAATGTATGTAACAGCTGGTCCATTTTGAAAGTGCCGTAATTCGGCGGGGAATTGGCCTACATTGCTCCAGCTGAGCTTAACTCGGCACAAATTAAGTGCTCTTGAAAAGAGTATGTAAAAGTTTTCGCGAAAAGTGGATGGATCAGGAGATATAGAGCAGACTCTGAAACATTTCGAAAAATTTCGTTGTGTAAAAATCTTGAGAGTTGCCTTAATTTCGGCGCTCATAAATTATGCTTTTTATAATGGATTAGGATCTTTTGGAAATGGGCGAAATTTCAGTGTTCCCCAGGGATCAAAATTTGGACAGTTGTTGTTATATTTATCAATGATCTTTCATGCTGTCTTAATTTCGGGGCTCTAGCTTATGCGGATGATTCGATGATCTGAAGCTTTACCTTAACTTCTTTAGTCGAGTTTGATTCGCGATTGGTGCATGCGTAATGGCTTAATTTTGAACTCTAGATTTCGATTATTAAAATGGGATTGATTTAATTGAGGCACGAGATCGTTTTCGTGGTTTTACAGCGAGCTGAGTTTTGCTCCACATGATGAGGAATAATGTCCACCTGATTGTGAATCTTTGGGATTCTTCGTGGAAAGATTGACTACTCATTCCTGTTATCTCGTTAAACATTCACGTCCCAAGGATTTCGGCCTGAAATTCCCGAACTTTTAGGCTAGGCATACATCAGACTAAAATTCGTGGTCCTGTGTTTCGGTGCAAATAGAATTAAAATTAGTTTATTTTGTGTAGTCTACTTCATCTTCTCTGTTGTAGTTTCGGCTATCTAGTTATTAAACAGGGTGAGTCGGGAGGAACGGACCAAACTTCAGGTGTGTATTCTATAGCTCGAAATAATATAAAAAAACTCATATGTTGTTATCTGATTTTCATTTGTTCCCAAACTACAGCGTCATTATAAAAAACAACATTTTTCTATATTAAAATAGTTTCAATTATAGCATTATTTTAATAATTGCACGAAAATCCCGCCATTAACCTCGAAACACATTCGTCTGCGAAGGGCTCTCGATGCTTTTCTGATTGATTCGTGATTTTCTTTGAAAAGAAATGCCGTGTTTAAGCGCGGTTTCACACGGTCCGGGTGTATGTCCGTCCGGGTTTTCGCCCGTCAACCGGACAAGTAGAAATATGCAGTTTAGCATAGGTTCTTTCACACTTTCCGGACACGGGTGAATCGCCGTCCGGGCATACAAAACGTCCGGATGTTCCCGCTAGAATTCACGGAGCCCGGACGGGCAATCGCTCGGACCATGCCCTAGCGGACTACAGTGTGCAATGAGTGCGTTCACACGATCCGGATGTTTAGTCTTCTGATTGTTCTAGACTAGAAGAAATATATTCCGAAATCCTGATAACTCTAGTACAGGAGAAACCCGAAATCTCGGATAAAGGAGCGGAGGATTACAACAATCGAATTAAAAAAACTGAAGCGTAGAGAAATATTTGTGCCAAGTTGAGGGAAAATTTCGTCAAAATTTGAGTGCAAAGGGTGAACCCAAATTTGCCTATTTCGTTGTTTTTTTCGCCGATGTTTCAATAAAGCAATCAAAATATGTTTGCGTCTACTGTCCATAGAAATCAGAGGCAAACTGAAGTACCTACCCGTACCTAGCACCTAGTAATCCGGATTTTCGCAGTTCCCGTGTGAAGAGAACTTCCGGGTGCAGCCCGGACGGGCAATTACCCGGACGGACAAATACCCGGACCGTGTGAAACCGCGCTAAGAGATTGGCTTTGCAAGCAACTACTGATCTTATCAATTTTCCCTATATCGTGATCGTATCAAGAGATAACTACTATTGCATGGGTCAAGTTCAGTCTTATTGGGAACGGTTATGTCTACAGCTATTTATTTATGCACATTTTGAATTAGATACAATTGACATGTGACTCTCATTTTATAGTTTTTCAGCAGCTCGTTTCCTGTATAATGCACGACTCAGTTTCTTACTCATATTCGTTGATAAAGATGAGTACGAATTAACAATATCGAAAGACATTCATGAAATTTTTGGTTGTTGGTCCATCCATATTAAATATGAAAAAATATGATAGGAAATTATTGATATATTTTGAATATCGCCGGTATTTAAACATTTCGTATTCTTATGGAAAGATATTGAACATAAGCCTCACATATTTACTCCTTCATTGTATAAAAAAATTATACCTTACCGGCACAGACCCGTGGGCACTCCTCGCCTAAGGCACATCGACCTTCGCAAATCGATCTCGATTGCAGAAGTTCCTCATAGTTTTCCAACATGAGCATACATTGCTCTCGATCAGCTTTTACTAGAGCCAGACTCGGATACCTTTCTTTGAGCCTCCTGCGTTCCTGAAAATCATATTTGATGCCTATATTTTCCTCATGATTAGAAATTTGAAATTAAAATCTGAAAAAAGTAGTGACGAATAATGTAGATATCACTGAAATAATTCAGCATAATAAAAACAGGGAATATCCACTTCACACAAACCAACCACATTAGCAAGATTATCTTCAAGCTGTTATCATGTGAAAGGGCATCAATATTCATGATGTTAAAATGACAAATGAATATTACTTAACCTGACAGATATACAATCCAAACAGATAAGCCAGACTATTTGCTTTATTTAATTCCACCTTCGGAAAATTCCCTCCTAAATAAATTCCATTCTCTTATACAGGGTGGCCATTTGAAAACGAATCAGACGAGATTACAGACGAAATAAATTTTTTCGATAGAAATGCTCGGACAGGTCGATTTCTGTTTCGAGGGGGACAACTTAAGATGTAGGTTACGGACGCATAGCGCTTCAACCCTTGCTACTACAACCCTCACCCCCAATTTTTGAATAGGGAAATGGGGTGAGTGATACCTCATTTGAAAGGTATTTTAAAACTGATTTCAGCACAGTAATTGTTTTTTCATTTTATGCATTAGTTCTCGAAATATTCTTGACTAAGCATTTGAAAATGAAGTGGTGTTTTCATGGCACTTGAAGTGTTTTTTTGTGAAAAACCTTTCAAATGAGGTATCAGTGTAGTAGCAAGGGTTGAAGCGCTATGCGTCCGTAACCTACATCTTAAGTTGTTCCCCTCGAAACAGAAATCGACCTGTCCGAGCATTTCTATCGAAAAAATTTATTTGATCTGCAATCTCGTCTGTTTCGTTTTCAAATGGCCACCCTGTACAAAATCACTCGCTTGGCTATTAGAATTTGATAGATTTCACACTGTATCAAAGGACAATTGGAGGTTATGAAATGCTTTTTTTCATATATATAATGAACTATTATGCTTTTATTTCAATTCAACGTTACGCATTTAATTCTGAAAATGAATGAAATCGAAAAGGTGTAATGAACGCACCTATTTAACTTTGTTATGAACCGATTGAAGGGATTCCTAATCCACTAGTAGTTTTTTGCATGTAAGGAATCTTTTTTGTTGAAATGCCCAATTAGTTAGATGCAAATAAAATTATTGTAATATTAATAAGTATTCAAGTTTGATATTCAGGTTTTTATTGCTATATTATAATCAGTTGTTTGATGTATTAGTTTCCATCATTATCATATCGGTATCGACTGATTAATACATTGAAAACACACCAGAGATGAATTACCAGATTAGCACTATAATACTATTCATAACAAGCTGAGAGACAAATGACTCCCGAACTGCGCAGACATTGTTGGTGAACACGTTTCATCGTTAGTTTATATTTGTATTCATGAGAATTACATATTTGAAAACTTTATTCATTTCCTGATTTTGTCATATTCGAAAAGGGATTTCACTCTATAACATTTTTAATGAATCATGTTCCTGAATTTTCAACAAATTTCAAATGACATCAGCATGTATTCATTTTTAAACACAACGAATTTCATCTGATGTGTGGAGCAATTTCGTTGACTAATCGAAAATACAAACAACGACTAAATATAATTCCATCAAAGGTGTGTTTCTCATGAAAGCGGACGTCACGCCCCTTAAATTAATCAGATTGGAGGATTCACCCAACCTACGAATGACGTAAACCATGAAATAAGCTTTCGGTTCTATCCCTTTTTCTAAAAAAAGCAATGCTAGAATTCATTGCAAATTTGGTTTCTTGAACAAGAGCAGATGCTCTATCGCTCTATCTAAAATATTTTCAGGGCTGGGGTGTTTCCACTTTTGTCAAAAAGTAGTAACTACTTTGTTACTTCAAATGGCACAGAGTGTATACAACTGCACTTTTCTATTGATCGTAGTGACACGATTATTTTGGTATCACTTCGTCATACTTATCTTCAACGGTTCATTAGTAATTAAATAATTTCCTCTTTTTTGTGCAGAACATATCTCTGGTTAAACATCCATAACATCAATACTATTAATCTTAGGAAACTGAAATTTGGTATGCAGAATGCTAAGATTCTATGCATCGTGCAGGTGTTACGAAATTCGCTTCCTTTCATACAGGGTCAAAAAAAATTCGATGGTTTATCGAGAAATGGTTTGAAATTGAATTTTTTCAAAAGGGATGCCCTATATATTTTGAGAAATACTGAAAGAAAATTGAATTTTCTTTCAAATGATGTATCATATTCCATCAATACCTAGATTGTAAGATTGTGAGTTCAAATAACAGCAAGAACATGTAGAATGTTCAATGAAATGTTTCCAGATGAACGGCTTAGCATGTGCGCAATCATAAAATTTCTTACAATCTAGGTATTGATGGAATGTGATACACCATTTGAAAGGAAATTCAACTTTCTTACTTTCTTGACAGGAGTTTATATTAATCATCAAAGAAGACTTGAAAGTTTTATAACATTCTTCTGGATTATGTTTTTCATTCACTTTTCGCTTGCTTATTAATTTTTCTAGATTTGTTTTTGTGATTATTTTTCTTTTCATTTTGTTTTTCAAACTCTCATCGAAACAAACATCTAAACCTTTAGGGAAGTGATCCGTCATTGAACATTCAAATACATAGGAATAAGGAACAATAACATTTCCAATATTAATCTGCGTTCGGAGAAATACAGGGTGGCCATTTGAGAACGAAACAGACGAGATTACAGACGAAATAAATTTTTTCGATAGAAATACTCGGACAGGTCGATTTCTGTTTCGAGGGGGAAAACTTAAGATGTAGGTTACGGACGCATAGCGCTTCAACCCTTGCTACTACAACCCTCACCCCCAATTTTTGAATAGGGAAATGGGGTGAGTGATACCTCATTTGAAAGGTATTTTGAAACTGATTTCAGCACAGTAATTGTTTTTTCATTTTATGCATTAGTTCTCGAAATATTCTTGACTAAGCATTTGAAAATGAAGTGGTGTTTTCATGGCACTTGAAGTGTTTTTTTGTGAAAAACCTTTCAAATGAGGGAAGATGGGGTGAGTGATACCTCATTTGAAAGGTATTTTTATACTGATTTCAGCACAGTAATTGTTTTTGCATTTTTTGCATTAGTTCTCGAAATACAGGGTGGCCATTTGAAAACGAAACAGACGAGATTACAGACGACATAAATTTTTTCGATAGAAATGCTCGGACAGGTCGATTTCTGTTTCGAGGGGGACAACTTAAAATGTAGGTTACGGCCGCATAGCGCTTCAACTCTTGCTACTACCCCCAATTTTTGAATAGAATGAAATCAAAACAAATATATGGACAATGATTTTTACCCTTATGAAAACATTCATGTTGAAGATAAAAAAAAAGTTGACACAGATAGGGTGTCTATTGAAATATTGTCTGGGAGGTCTCTGCATTTTCCTGAAAACTTAATCAAGTTTTCGGAATTACGTTAACAGTGATGAATAAAATGTGTTTCTTCATTTATGATGAATGTTAGAAAATATCAAATTGTATGGTCCATTAGAGTGGTCCCTACACTCCTTGATTTTCATCTATGGGGTACTATCGCTGGAGAGGTTTATAAGAATAGCATTCATTCAATACAAGGGAAGAGTTTCTTTAAACCTAACTTTTTAGGGTGCGGGTTGCAGTTCGAGAATTATTACCTGATCACCAACAGTATATGTTGAGTGAAACCTTGCTTTGCTTGTGAAATTAGAATTTTATTTAATCGGCAGAACTACTGATTTTGAAGGCACTCTGACAAGTTTTCGACGGGCAATCGATCGAAATTAGAAAATTATTTCGTTACCGTTTGTGTTTGAGACAGATGAGATTTCACAGTTTTATTAAGGCACACTTTGAATTCCTGAAGTTTTCCCATGAGTTATTCCAGAAACAGTATCATCGTACTTCATTTTATTCCATAGGTTCAAAATGAACATTTTTAACGCAGGGATTTCGAAGATATAATATTTTACAATCTTTCTGAAGAAATTGACAATTGGGGTATAACTCAACAATAGCTGGAAGTGATTGGGTATATTTAACATAAAATTAGTGTAGAATTGAACAATGAATTAAAATATATTCAAATATACAGGTTGTTACATTTGAAATAACGAAGTTCAAATTCTTTTCTGATAGAACCGGAAGTAGATTCTGCTTGAAAATATTTCACAATTTGCTAGAAAATTTCTGATGAATCACCCAGTTTACTGAACTCCACTGCTGACAGATTTATTATAGCTGTGTGAAATATACAAAACATTTCATATATGAAATTCAATAGCATAATAGTTCTCTGAAAAAATTTCATATACGACACTCTCTTCTGGGTAAAATACCGATTATAAGCAGTTCTTAACTTTTTAATATCTTATACAGGGTCCGAGAAATAATAACACCCAAAATGAGAAGTTTCTTTGTCAACCTGCATTTCAGAAACAAAAGTAGTTGGATTTCTGTTTGTGGATCTCAGAGTTTCAACTAGAAGTGCTCTTTGAGATATGATCAGGTATAAATGTGGCGCATTTATTTCCCCCCTGGTTGCATCTACCCTGATTTTATATAGTCACTCATGATAAGGGGTGAAAAATACATTGTAAAATTAATTTTAGTGTGCGTAAGATGTGCTATAGAAAAAAATCGTCATAGCTTGAACCTTACCTCACCAACTCTTAGAGACTCAAACTCCTGCAACTGTTTCTGGAATCCCAAGTTCGGATTGGCAACAGATCTTCCCGCTTTGACAACCTTGAGGGCCTCCTTCCAGTTCAGGTTCGTCACAGTCATGATGTAGGCTACAGCTACGGTCACGCTTCGTGACATACCAGCGAGGCTGAAATTACATTCCGTTGTCAACCTGAGGTTTAATTCCAGTGGCTAATTTGGAGACGGTCGGATTTGAATGCATAAACTAAGCAACATTAAAATAGGTCGAAATTCAATTATTCGGCTCTCACTGAATTGAAGAAAGTGCTATTATCTTGTCATTTTCAAAAGGAGGATACTTTTTTAATGATTTACTTATGAGTAGGCATATCATTGGTGAAAATTGGCACAACATTGGAAATTCTGAGGTGACCTTCCCCGTGGCAAAGGTAGTTTCGGACAAATTTTTAGGTGCAGTGATTTTCAGAGGAATTTTGAATCGTTCTGAAATTCATGGCAGTTTAACACAATTTTTTTATAAATTGCAAAATGACAATTCCACGTTTCTTCAACTTGAGAAAAATTCTGGAAACTTCGCTGTAAAAATTAGTAGTTTGTGAAATTGAAACATTAGGAATGTCGTTTTGTTCTTTTTTATTTTGGCAGCAAAAGGTTCTTTTTTCACTACGAACACGTAGAAAATATTCGTATGAGGTGACGAAAAAAAACATTTTTTAGATAAGAGTTATTTATTGAAGTACGTGTATTGACTTGTTCGAAGTCACAACAATGGCAACAATGCTCTATGTACCAATGGCGTTTCATTTTTTTGTTCATGTTGTTTTTATGTCTATAAATCTCAATGGCTCCAGACTGTTTCCTCTTTTTTTTTTAATGAAGGCAGAGACTTATAGTCTGTTTTATTAAAGGCTAAGTTGCATCAAGCCCTGTAACTCGGATATTCAAGTGTTTCGAGCTTCAGTCGGAGCCATTTTTCAATAAAACCATTGTTAAGAGAATATATACGTTTTTGCATTTAATGCAATATATATTCACAGTATTCAAAAACGCACGCCTCTCGGGTAGTCAAAAATCAGAAGCAGAAGATTTCTCGCGCGTAAAACTTATTCTCCCTTCATCAATAGGGTGATCTCTTTTCATTCTAAGAATTTCCTCGAAATCTGTTGATGAAGTTTTCAATCGATTCATATTATGGTGGACGAGGGCTGATATGATTCATACTCATGTGTTCCTCTCTTTTTAATCTTCGGTGCGTCGGCTATTAATTCCAAGTGACTTCTTTCGTTTATGTGGATTGATAATTTGTTCATGAATTTTCTTCTGATCCAACTTCAAGCGTCCTTTTCTAATTTTGTCGATGTTCCCGATTTCTGCTTTATTTCGTAAAATTACGATTAAGTCGTCAGAATAGGCTAGAATTTTTAGTTTTTCTCTCTACATCTTTACTCCTTTGATATTCGTTTCTTTTATTTTGATCACTGGTTCTATTATTGGAAAAAATAGGGGCATTGAAAGAGGACAGCCTTATTAACCTCAAAAAATCAGTCATGAACCCATTTGGCTATTTATAATTAATTTTGATTTGCTTTGATTGTAGACTGTAGTGAGTAATTTTTGAATTTTTTCACCTTTCAAATCAATTTTCTCCAGTACATCCCATAAAAATTAATGTTTCACCATGTCAAAGGAGGTGTATGGCAAAAAGTGCTATACTATCTAGTTTTTCTCTCTCTGAAAATATAATTAAATCCCGTAGCTTTACCAGATTCTTTATTATGTTTTCCGTTTTCGCTCCGCCTGGCAGTGACTGCTGATATCTGCTATTCAGTAGGGAAATTGGTCTAAATTGTTCTAGTTTGGCTAGTTATTTTTGTTTGGGAATTAATACAATAACTCTGAGTGCCAATTCTTCGGAGATTTCAAATGCATTAGTAAAATGCTGGTTTGAAATTTTGGTACATTCTTTCCAAAACAGCAAGTAAAATTTGTATGGAAGTCTTATTCGGCTGTCATTTTCCTCTGCGCTTTTTTCAATTTTTCGAGAACCTCCCCTTATGTTATTTCCGCACTGATATTATATAAGTTATCTGCTCTAAACCCGTTCATTTAGCACGTTGGTAAACTTGAATGCCTTTGTTTTTATGTGAAGGTTGTTATCTGAATACTTCTCTTTGAATTTCACTCTTCGAAATTTCCCCTGTTCTCTTCATTACGTCGTTATCATTTTCACTCAAGAGTTTTGTTGTCAGAGATATTTCATTATATCTTTGTTTCATAAGAGCATACAGGGAAGGTTTTCCATTAAAATTATTCTTGTTTTCGTCTGGAAAATTCCGTTTAATTTTTTTAATTTCAATTTGAGCAAAATTCTTTATACTTCTTGAAATTTATGAAGACAATCTCTTGATTGAGTTTGTTTTTCAGGTCGAAAAGAACATTTTTGTAGAATCTTAGTGTTTCTATTTCCTGCGAGATGATCTCATATTCCACACCTTTGAAAAATGATTTTGCCCGTTTTTTTTGAATATATACATTCACCATTTCCCATTTTCTTGTACATTTTATGTTTCTTAATTTTCTATATGACTAGCCATGGTTCATGATTTCCGCTTCTTCTTTTCTTCAGAAATCAGAACGAGACAAACTTACGACAAATCAATCGCAATTCAGTTGCTTCTTTGAGTGAGTTTTTTTTTCTATCGTATAATATTGTTTGGCTCGAAATAGTAGAACTACAACGCAAGAGGTTTTCAGGAAAATCCATGTTATACTGAATGTTGTTGCGATTTATTAGTCACAAGTGCGCGAGTGAAACATATTTTAATTTGTTCCTTCGCAATTGCGATTATTGAGTCGCGCGACAATAAATCGCAAGTGAGCTCCTAGACTTAGCAAGTTCGACTCATTCTGATCTGGGACAATGGCGTGGCTTCAAAAATGTGACTGTTTAGTCGCGGCTATTATTCAGTCGCATGTGCTTGTATTTTCCTTTGAATGTATGTGTTTCATTTTCTCGACTAAACGATCGCGCGAACGAAATTCGCATTTGCGCGGGTACCCTTATATTTAATCGCAATTAAGTTGCTGCCGAAGTCCGAACTTGTTTGTATAAGTGTGAATCCTTCCTTTTGTAGGGTACTTCACAAGATCTCATGGTTAATATTATTTGGCTCGTAATGGTAAAGTTACAACGCAAGCGGTTTCTAGGAAAATCAAAGTTATTACTGAATGTAGTTGCGATTTATTAGCCATCTAGATGAAAGCCTGTTCCATAGATAACTGCAGTTCCTTGCTCATCTGGGAAAGAAAACAAATTATAAATAAGTTCCTTTCCCAAATTTCTCAAATTTTTATTTCTTTAGTTCAGATATTTTACTCACTGTATACCGCTCAATCTCCAATGATTTCATCAATGATCTTTCCGTTCGGTCCTTTCAGCTTCATTCCTACTTTTTCATTTTTCTTTCTTCCTCGCTTGAGCTATTTTTTCCTCTTCTCCTATTCTCTTTTCATTCTCGCGGTTTGTTCTATTCACTTTGGTATACGTAATTCATGGGTCCTAATATCTTGGGCGAATTCTCAATACTGAGAATTCCTCCTTCAATATCTTCCTCCAAATTACTCGAATTCTCTCCAACAGTTTCGATTTCTTTCATATTTCATTTTTGTTATTTTCTTCAATCATTCCCGTTGCGTCGTTTGATCCTGATTATGTTATGATTCGTGAACTTTTGTTGATACTCGTATATTTGATTATTGCCTTCAGTATCTGCACTTTTGTTTTGTGCAGTTAGAGTGGGATCTACTCCCTTCATCTGTTTCACCTCCACCCCTTAGGATTTTCAATCTATTCGCAGGTTTGTTTGGACGAACTTTTCTTTCATGGTAAGTTCCATCACAATTATGCAGGTTCTGATTTGATTTTCATAGGCTACCAGCGTTTTCCAGCCATTTATAGCAATATACGAAGGAATATTTCTATTATTAATCATTTTTATGGATCATACACTATTTTCCACGGGAAATAAATCTTCATGACACATTCCATTTTTTATAACATATTCCTTACCATACTGCTCTAATTCAGTTTCAATCACCTCATTATTAACCTCTATAACAGTGGCGTAACGTTTCTCAGCCAGACCCCCCTTATTGAATGCTCCCGGGCCCCATCCCTATTAAATGATTTCGAATTTTTAAAAATGTTTTCTTTGTTTTTCAGAAGAACTTTAGCAAAAATGAAAAACTAATAATTTTCAACTCGTTTATTTCGTTGCATTCCATTTTTTATATTATAATGGATTTTAACACCAAAACTTAATAATTCCTTTTTCGTTCGCTTTTCCTATATTGTTTTTCTAGCCTTTCCATTAATACATTGTAGCGGTTAAGTAAAAAAATAAAATTTCCAACACCCGTGGACAAAAAACGAAACCTGAAAAAGTTTGCAATTTTCTTTTTGTTCGTTTTTCTAATATCACTCAAAAACTACTGACAAAATTCCGATTTCATTTTGATCTTTCAATTTATTCCAGTAGTGCATTATAATATCCAAAAAACGAAATGCATTGATCTGATCCGATATATACTTTAAAGATTTGGTTATAAATCATATTTTTAAGATCATCTACCTCATAATTTCTACTGTTATTTGAGTTAATTTTTCAGACTTAGCTAGACTCAATATGAGTAATCATATCAAACATTTACAAATGTTTGCTGTCTGATAAGACTGATACATCAACAATTAATAATTTCAATTGATTAGCAGATAATCAGTTTTTACTATCAATTAGTTCTTGAAAAGATAAAGAAAAAATTAATTGAAAAGTTCAACAACTAGGCCCCCAGACCCAGCAGGCCCCCTTCCAACGGGGTGCCTTGGGGGTGTACGTTACGCCAGTGCTTCATAGGAACTCACTATCGTCTCCGCTTTTTCTTCAGATATTGGAATAACATATTCCATATCATCTTCTTCATTTTCATACTTTAATTCTCCCCGTATCATATTTCTGTAGTGCATTCTTATCACATTTAGTGCATTATGTAATCGTATTGTATGCCACATACATCTTCGTTTTTAAATTTGAATTTTTTCCTTATCCACCAATGAATTACAAGGTCAATTAGTTTTTTTCCAGAGACATTCGAAATCCAGGTATATTGTATCGCTAGGACCATGCACGTCCCATGGTCTGTACGGGAATGAGCAATTGGTTGTATTATGACAGTGGCCGAAAAATTGGAATTTCAATATGGGCTGTTTGAACTTTTTTTGGTCAGATATGAATCACATTCAATCTACTAAAAATATTCATATGAATCGTTTTAAAATATTGAGATACTTATGTCTAACAGAATGGTTCTCAAGATGATCTTAGTGAGTATCGATTTTAGAATATCTTGCTTACAATTCAGTGAATTGGTTATGTCATCCCAGTAAAAGAAGTCACATTTATGAAAATTTGCATTCCTTACCAGTGTATGAGAACGTTGCCACCACGAAGACGAGCGGCATGAATGAAGTCGTTGCAGAGGGAAAAATATTGTGCTAGATTTTGGTCGGGTGAATCAGATGCCATGACACATAGATAATGCTTGTCCTGAAACAAACACTTTGGGTGAAACCACTCGTAATTCAATCAGGGTGGGAAAGACCCAAGAAGGGTCTCTAATTCACATCCGAAATTGACTAACAACTTCATTATCGGTTAGATCAAACCGGAAAAATTGAGATTGAATCTACGATTTACTAACAGTATGCAAAAAAACTATCTTTCCGTAGGCTACAGTCGGCGCCAGTTTTCGAATGAGTAGTACTTCTGGTGCTACATCAAAAAGAAGTGCAGCATTCTGAAAAACTCTCCTGAAAATTGCGTTTTTGAGTTTCCACATAAAATCAATTTTCTCAGATTGTTCAAATCTGTCAACAGTCATTGTTGAAATAATTCACGATTATACTTTCTTCTACAGTTTCTCTCAGAAGTAGACCTCAATCCGGAATCGGGTAATAGGCTAAGTCATAGTGAATATCAGAAAAATATTTGAATAATCTATGTCGTGTATTTTTCAAATTATATTGTTTTTTCTATTATTCGAGAGAGTAGACAACCTGACTGCTCTTTTCTAAATTTAATTTTTCCTTCAGTATCCCGAATAGTGCTTCTGTAACCTATGATCTTCAATTCAATTAGAAATTAATATTTCGACCAATTTTAACTGATTGTACTGAATTTGTTGATTGTTTTTCAAGTCAAGTTTGTCCTGAAGTTAGCATTAGGTTTCTTGAATGCTATAACACCTACCACATCATTTGTTAGATAAGTCAAATAAACCGTCTTTTCCTAACTTTGTAAAAATGATTCTAACGCATTCAATACTTCAAGAATCCGGATGAATGAACATTCAAAGAAGGTGGTGACACGAGCCTTCGAGAGTTATTGAAGTGGCACGAAAATCAATATCATTTTAACGGAATTATGAAAAAAAAAAATTATAGGACCTTTTGAGTTGCCAGAGGTTTTAAATGCTGGCATTGATTTCAATCTTTCACAGAATCATTTGACAAATATACTGGAAGACAAGCACTGAGTATTTCCAGAGAAATATGGTCTCAGCAAGATGCTGCTCAGCGCATTATGGTACAATCTCAGGGCCCATCTGTTCGCCTGATCTGAATCTTTCAGATTTTTTTTTTATTGAGGAGCTATGAAAAATGTATATTTATTAAAAAAAAATGTGGAACATCTTTCAATAAATTTGATAAATGATTTTGTCAAAAATATAAATGAATTTCAGCATTTAAGACCTCTGGCAACTCACGAGGTCCTATGACATTCTCGATCAAAATTCAAGTGCACATATTCATGTTAAAAAAATATTGAGCTCTATTTGGTCTCATTGAAATCGCATTTTCTTCGTGTCACTCCAATGAGTGACACGAAATTATGTAGACTCTTGTCACCACCTTCTTTAAATGTTGATTCAACCCGAATTTTAAAGTATTGGATGCATTAGAAACATTCAATAAATATGATAAATGATTTTGTGAAAAATTTATATGAATTTCAGCATTTGAGTCCTCTGGAAACTCACGAGGTCTTATGACTCTTCCGATCAAAATTCAAGGGCACATATTCATGTTAAAACGATATTGAGATCTATCTTGTCTCGTTAAAATCGGATTTTCCTCGTGTCACTCCAATAAATTATGTAGATTCATATTACCACCTTCTTCAAATGTTGATTTAACCCCAATCTTTAAGTATTGGATGCATTAGAATCATTTTTACAAATTTCGACGAAACCGTTTTTCTTCAAGAAAGTCCATTGTTTTGACTGATATGAGAAATGATGTAGTGTTATAGCATTTTAGAAATCTAATTGAATATGCTAACGTAAATTGCAAAACTGATGTAGTGTGAATTTTTGCAGAACAATCAGTTGGAGTTAGTCGAAATATTCATTTCGAATATTTGATTAATTAAAAAGTGACATTATTTTGCAAGCTGGGACATTACGCTTAGTATTAAAGATAACAGGTGAGGTTCCAGCAGCACTAAGTAAAAAATTATAAATAGCAACAGGTGTTCGAGAACCATTAGTGGTTGTGTATTTTCTTCGATAATGACAAATGAAATATGACTCGAAAAACACACAACTTAAAATTTTAATAGTATATTCTAAAATAAGTTGCAGAATGAGCTCCTATTCCAACACGAATGCGAAGTTAGAAAACGAGCGACGAAGGAGCGAGTTTTCGATAGCATGAGTGTTGGAATTGCCTTCTGCAACGAGTATTAGACGGTATTTTCTCTATTTCAGTCAACTTTTGTGAAAACCTCTCGAAATTCAAATGAAAATTCAGATTAGTGACTTTTGTTTTGTATCTTGGCAGTTGGTGTGACATACGAAATTTGACAGATCACGGAATTTGAATTGATTTGATTCGAAACTTGATTCGATCGGAGGTCAGTACTGACAATCATAAAACGAAAAATATAACTGGAAACAATGCTGTAATGAGTTTCATTACAGCACTACTTTTAATACTGTAATGAACTCATTACGATACTGAAATAGAGGAAATATTTTTCTGATGACCACTATGACTCAACCTGTTACCCCATTTCGGCTCGAAGTCGACTTCTGGAAAGCTGTATTTCTAAGGCTATTTGCAGACACACAGACTTTTGATATCAAGCTCATAATTTATTGGCAACAGGTGCTAGCAAACTCACGGGATTCTAATCGGTCAAACAATCAGTTGATTTAATGTCGTGACACGAGGTAATGGAATAATAATGAATCTCAAACGTGTTGTTGCTAGGTGGTTATTGTATCGCAGTTTTAAGCGTACCTAAATATTTGATTCATCATCCATAACCTAAAAAGATTTTTTTCAGAGAGTGTAACACAATTCTCAATACACAATTCTCATGATATTTGAACGAAATGCAAAGCAATGCTGCTACTTATATTATCGTTCGATCTCAACCCCTTTTTATTTTCTTACACAGGCCAAAAGTGGGGAACAGTGCTGGGGAGAAGGACCGAAGCCTGACTGCGAACAACAATATGTCCTCATGGCTGACTCATACATTATGGCAATCAACTTGCACTATGAGGGGGGCTCTAGTTGACTTTCTGTTTTCAACAAGTCTGAACCTACTGTATACGGAATATGTTATGAACCGTCCTTCCTTACATTTTGTAGAAGCCAAGTGCTCACCATAACTAAGCGAATCTCTGACATCCTGAGATTGGGTGTGAACTGATACCATATGAAAATAGATTAATGACGTTCATAAGCCGTCGAAGATACCATAAACTGAGAGAAATGTTGACACTACGAGGGTTAATAATTTCAGTCTGTCATAGCAGATGTAGGATCCAAAAAGAATAGTGGCTAACGAAGATACCGTCTTCCAGAGACTACCTTGATCCCCCAACTTGGTATAAAACCGAAAGCTTGAGACATTTCTTGAAGGAGCATGTTCCGGGCTTCAAACAGAATGGTAACACCCAAGGTGAGTGTCAACGAAATGCCTCACGTGACGATTGGAAGGTGGAATTACAAGCGGGTATAAATTCTTGAAATCGTCGGGCCATAAATATTTACCATGACCAGAGTGCCGTTCACATTGGTAGCGTATATGGTCGAGTTCACTAGCATACTTCTTTACTCATTTCGTAGAGTAACTGTTTACACGTTGCTAGTAATTTAAGAGAATAGACTATCCTTTCCTAAAACAGGGAATATTGTTCATATTGGTATAGTAAAGTAATCAACCAGTAGAGTAGAGTGGGAATTTGGAGGTGGGAATGGAATAGTCGAGTGTACCTACATGTTCTCTCCACTCTATTCTACCGTTGTTTGTTTTAAGTGCTCTACCGTTACTTCCACGACCTCTTCACTTTGTTCTAGTAGGAGGAAAGTTAGCACTCGACTACTCTACTCTACCATCTACTCTACCAATGTAAACGGCGCTTGATAGTTATCACACCATCGAATATGCAAGCAAATTCAGTAGTATCGAGACTGAATTACGCCTGGAACACTAGAGTGATACAAGTATTCAACAAAAAGAATAAAGGTATGGTGATAAGTTTTAGTGAAGAGAGCAAGAGGGGGGAATAGCGAAGTGTTTTGACAAAGTGTCTCATTACGTCGAATTGAAACGAATTCAATTTCGTGTTTCAACAAGTTCATCCGTGTGTGGAACAGACAGATGGAATAAATTCAGAAGCTTCATAACTAATTATTCAGTCCTAAGGAAATTCCGAAACATGACACCTTTCAATTTTAAAGTGATATAATTTTCTACTCAACAATGACATTTGCAAGAATATTTCATTCTCCTATAAAAACTGTTAATATTTCAAAATGCATTGGGGAAATGTAAGAGACTGTAATAAATCTGTTTTTGTCTCGAAAATACCTACTCGTTTCGATGAACTTGAAAGAACAAAACGTGAAAAAATAATGTTTGTTGCTAACTTACCGAGTGTATTCTTCTGGCTGTATCATGTATTGCGAGGATGTGGGTAATTTTGTTCTTATTCAATTGATTTGCATCTTTGGAGTCTCTATAGTTTCCGACGTATAGTCCTGGCAGCACCTGTAATGAAACAATAATTGGGGTTATAAAAAAATAAAATTTGAGGGAATATTTTCGGAGGATGATGATATTACCTTTGAACAACCGAAATGATAACTTCTTATGGGGTCTCCAGATAATGATATAAAGTTCGAAAACATGTCAAAATTCCGTATTAATAATTGTCATAGATGAGAAATACCAACAGATGAAACAATTCAGCTTCTCGATCAATCAGTCGTCAAATATAGTGAGAGTCTGTGTATGCAGATGAGACAGGAATCTAAAAGCAAGTGTTGAGTGTGATTATGTGTTAAGTGCTTGAGAGTTAATATTTCATTAAGAAAGATGAAAAGTGGTATAACAGCATCGGTATTGGAATTGAAAATGAGAGTATTTATGGTCCTATCTATTTCATTATGTATATAAATGACTTCATTGAAAATTCACAACGGACATAAATGCAGTGAGTAGAGTAAATTATGCAGACGACTCGAATCTCCTTCTGGCAAAGTGTTTGTGACCAAAATTAAGGCTGCTTCTTGAAGATGTTTTTCTGCAGGCTGAGAACTGGTTTGCAGAAAATAACCTCATTTTAAATAAAAATAAAATAGGCATTGTTCTGTTTCATCCTACAAATTCTGAAAAACAATCACCAGAGAGTATTATGTTATAGAATAAAGAATACATCCAGATGTATTTGATTCCTAGGCCTCTATGTAGATGAAGCGCTAAATTGGCTCATAAACAACAACTTTGCAATAAGGTATGATTTTCAGTTTATGCTCTGAGATTTATCTCGGAATATCTTGACTCCACAATGCTGAGAACTGCATATTATGAAATGATTGAATCATAACTGAGATTGGTTATAACTTTCTATGGCAGTGAAAATATATCATCTTCATTTGTTCTTCAGAAGAAGACAAGCAGAATTATGCGTAACCTGACGTTCAAAGAATCCTGTAGGGGTTATTTCAATCTTTCATAATCTTTCTAGATAAAGGTTAACAACAAGTCAAAAACGAAAAAGCCTGAAACTATTCAACGGGCTACCTGAGCCAATACAGAGGGAAACAAACTTTGGAGTGTTCAAGAGGAAAATTTTTAAACTTGTTTTGAAGCCATATTATCTTGATAACTTCTATATTTGAAAATTTTTTGTGATACTATTCCATTTCATTTGTAATCAGTAATTCTTTATTGTTACCACTGTTCGAAATGAAGATTGTTTGTTAATATTGTTGTTGTTATTTAAGTTATGGAGGCGAATTCATATTGGCTGTATTTTACTCATATCCACCATGATATGATTTCGGTTAGAATGATCTGCGGAATAATTCTTTATGTAACAAAACCAATGGATAGATACTTACTAGATAATACTCAGCAACCAAACAGTGATTTGATATTAATTCGGTGAACACTACGAAAAATTTTATGACGAAATGTGTTGAACAAAACTCCAGTCTACTATTATCGCCATTAGATGGCAATATAAACAATTTCTGTGTATTTTGAGTAGCCTAAATGTCTAAGCCAGGGATGTTGCGAATGACGATTCTTCCACATTCTTGAATTCAAGACACAAAATTATATCTATGCCTCCAAATTAAGACATATTATCACAACACACACAAAAAATTAATGAACCAGAATTAAAATAAAACACGCTGCAGATCGCTGACGATTGAAAATGGAAAAAATGGTATTGGAAAAAAGATTTGGAATGAAATTATTTTTTTATACGACCGCGCGTTTTCAACAACTTTCCCGTACAGGAAAAACAACAACGGGAATATGGAGTACCTCAAAGGACAGTTTTGGAGACTATATAGTTTTTGCTTTATATAAATGATATGAAATACCATATAATGCATGGTGTTTTGAGTTTATTCAACTGTTTTGTTTGATTTGATGAATCATGATTTGAGAAATCTATTTATGTGGTTGTCAGATAATGACCTAGAAGTAAACGTTTCTAAATCAAAGTTCATGAAAATAGGAAAACCTTATAATTTAAAAAATTTGAATGTAATAATTTCATCAATTATTAAAGACAATAAACAATTGGAAAGAGTTAGGCATCTGAAACATCTGGGTGTTATTATAGATGAATGTTTGTTTTTTGATAAACAGGCTGAGTATGTCTCTAAAAAAATGTCACAGAAGATTCACTTCATGGCCAGATATAAAAATAGGTTGGATTTTTACTGTAAACTTTCTATGTTCAGGACAATGGTCCTTCCTCATGTTGATTACTGTGCTTCGTTGATGTTTGGTCTGTATGGGAAAAGTTTTGAAAAAATACAGAAGGTCATGAATAGAGGAATGAGAATTGTATTAAGTTGTAACAAAAGAACACCTATAAGAATTATGTTGAATACTTTAAATTTGAGGGATGTTAAACAAAAAATTAAATTTAAGACCTTATGCATCGTTTATAAGATAAAAAATAGAATATTGCTCGAATATTTAACTAAGGATTTGATTACAGTTAATGATATTCATGGATATAATACTCGTCAAACTGGTGATATATATGTTGATAGGAATGATTTGAATATTTTAAAAATTTCTGTTTTCAATAGGGGATTCAGAGAGGTCAATGAGCTATCTAGACAATTGAAGGATGCCGAGAAGTTTGATACTTTTAAAAAACTTTGAATCAAATATATGAAAGAATAAAATGTAAATAAATCTATGTGATGAATAGCAAATGCTAATAATAAAGATTATTATTATTATTATACTCATTTTAGTTCAGAAAGTGTCACTTTTCCGCACTAGTGCGAGAAAAAATTAGCAGGGTTTTTTCTGCACACTTTCATTAAAGAATTAACTGGATTATGATATGTCTCTATGCATCAAACGTCAACGATGAGAGTACCATGGTAACGACATGTAGAATTCATGTGTATTATGGATTTTTATGGAATGTTTTGTATGTTGGTATAAAATATATATTTTCAATGTGCGGTTGTAGAAAAAATAATGTTCCTATCTTATGTAGAAAGTATCTTTCTTGTACTCGATTGCTTTCCCGAACTCCGCTCCGCGTCGTTCGGGCAACCAGCAATCTCGTACGGAAAAGTAAAACATTCTGCACTTGATAGGAAAATAACTTTTCCAACGACATAATAAAAAAAAGGTATGTTACTGAAAAAAATGTATAGCACCTCAATGCCTGGCATCTTCAGTTTTTTCGCATATTTTTAAGCGAATTTCAAGACAATATTGACTCATTCATAACGCCATTCATAGAATGAAAGAATATTTGGACGTTTTCGAGAAAATTAGAGTTACCGAGATAAGTGAATCACCCTGTACATTCCTAAATAAAAACACCTCTGGACCGACTTTCAATAGCTATCTTATATTCATACTGAATAAAAACCTTTATTACTTATTCACAGCAATATATATATATATATATATATATATATATATATTCTTATGAAAATTCACAGCAATGATAACCACAGATAAGGTTTAGAGAAGAATTGTGTGAAATCCGAATTCAAACTCGAATAATTCTGCAACTGTTCTTTATACATTAATGAACCTTCTTACAGAGGTCAATATATTTCATGGTATCGCCACCCCAAAGTCATCACCAACAAAGTTACATTCAGTTACTTATAAACCTTCATGAAACAGCCTGCATAACAGTGGGATAATATTCACAGGAATTTGGACAAAATATATCGATTTAATTTCCTATTGAAACATCGCAAATGTTTCGAATCTTATGTGATTCTTTTTCAAGGCTAAAATATAAAATATAAACAGTTAATCTGAACAAATCTAAGTAGGAAAAATCACCTCGTAATCTCTTGGAATTAAATTTTTGTTTAGTCTCACTAAAGGTTTGATTTTGAATGAAAGTCATAATAATCAAATTATCTAGATCTGAAAACGCCATGAGTAATGTGTTGATGGTATGGTGAGAGAGAAACAAATCTGTCTTTCGGTGAGTTCCGCAAGTCAAATCGAGCACCATGCAGATGGTATTCAATTTTCCCGCACACATTCACTACCCAAATCATTTTTTTTCTTCTACCATGGTCGAAAATTAAAATCATCTATATACGATACCAGACACAATTTTAAAACAATGGTAAAAAGTTAATAAAATTTGTAAAAAATTATGGTGGATACGCCTGTCAATGGAATAATAACCCTTGAATTCACACGTTTTAAGTTACAGATCCATCGTTATTGTTCAGAATCACACTCAGATGTTGGACGTCTTCCCTATATGGATCATCTCTCTGATTAGGCATCTGTAGATAGGTTCATAATCCAGAACTTTGACATTCTCGAGGTTGAATTTGTGTCATTCAGTATGTGCGGGTGCCGCAACCCAGACGGCACAGAAATATTCCATGCATATTCAATGAATATACCGCTGGCATATTGAGATATTCCAAACATATTCCAAATCTCCCAGGGCATAAGCCTGGCAGATAGCAGGAATATCCAAGGTCACCATGAAACATCTGCCAGGAATATCCCATAATCTTCAAAAATATCTCCATGGCATATGCCATACAGATTCATCTATGAATATCTCCCTTACATATATGCTGGCAATATCTTTTTATCTCCTGATTTGTCCATGCCATATGCTGGTAATATCTTTGTATATATTTAAATATATGTAAATTTTTGTAGCGGTACTAAATAATAATGCATTGATTAGATTGTTTCAAAAAAATTTATTACAGTTTTAAGAATATTTTGTACAATAACAATAATTAACAAAATTATCACATTAAATCATAAAAATGAACATAAAGTAAAAATATAAATATAAATCAACTAAGTATTTTACAAAACAATACTAAGAATAAGTAAAAATTAACATTTGATGAATTAAACTAAAAAATAGGGAAAACACAATGAGGTAATATTTTAAATGATATAAATATTGAACTGTGAACTTCAATTATTTGGTTTGTGAACTAGAAGCGATTTTGATTGACTGGTTCTTGGTTGGTTCATAGATTGGTCCGTCAGTTTTGGACCAACCGCATTCGAATGACATTCTGGTGACGTCTCAAATCAGATGTTTCTCCAAAATTTGAACAGAATTCGAAAGCGCAGTTCGTTTGACGTTGTCATTTATGAACCGAGCGGTCATCCGTTAACCAACCAAAACAGCCATTTGAAATCGACTCATCAGATTATGGGTCGGTTTCACAAATCGAATTACTCGTTTTGAAATTTCTACGAATCGTGGTGGCTCCAGTTATTTAAATGGTACTAACAAAGTTTTGTAAAACCAACCTTATATCTATATATCAGCACCTCAGAGGTAAAGTGTGTTAAGTCACATTTTTTCAGACACGACCTATATAGAATATTGGATTCACATTAGTAAATTCTAGCTAGTGGAACACATTTTTGACTCCCTAGGTTTATGAAGACGCCAAGTAATGGCAGTACACATTCTTTGAAACAATTATCGAACTGAAAAATCTCTCATTTGTCTAATTTTGATATTGTGACTTGACACACTTTACCTTTGGGGTGCTGATATAGATATCCGTGTTTATAACATCCCAGGCCTTCCAATTCCCAGTCTCCAGTCCCTTCTATCAACACCCATTCTCCCGGTCTCTCAGACATCGTCTTCTGTATGCCGCTCATCCAGGTAGCTTTTGGTCTTCCTCGCCTTTTTCCTTGGAATTCTTTGATTTTGGCCCTGAAAAAAACCAGTGATTCTAAGATTTTCAAGATAAGAGGCTGTCTACTGCTATAGTAATAGTGGAATCTGTTCTAATTATTTAATATTTATAAACTTACTTTGAATTTTAGTAGGCAGTGTTGGCAATTTATATCGAGGCAACCTGCCTTCTCGAAGACGATCCCTCTTTTTGATTTTTAGGGCCTAAATCCGTATTGATGCCACTAATATTTTCGACCTGTACAGCCTTTTTGCTTGCAGGAACAAAATTACGATATACAGCTTGGGTGAGACTTACTACACCTTAGAAGCTCCTCCACTCATGCTCTTGTAGTTTTTGCGTTTGGATTGAAAGCAAAATTTTGGTTAAGCTATCTGCACAACGTAGAGCCATTTTTCAGTAACAAATTTAGTATTTTCATTCTGTTTAAGAACCTCTGAAAATATTAATAAAACATAAAATGGGTTTTATGATCACTGAAATTATTTATATTATACCTTTGAGAACATTGCACAATTTTATTAGGGATGAAAAGTTAGTTTTTGCCTTTTTCCCAACCCAACTAAAATATAAAAAGGAAATATCCTTTCTACCACTTCCTCACTGTAAAGTCCTCAATTCTTTGACCTGAAAAAACGTGAATACACATAACCAAAGATAAAGCACTGACAAGTGATTGGCATATTACGATTACGAAAACCTTTTTCAGGCATTCCAAATATATAAGAGTACCTACCAACGCTGATTTGATATTCACGCTCCTACAGTCATGCTCTTGTCTGCCTGTCTTATCTTTTATCATGTGCTCGGCTGCATCACCAACTATTTATCACATAATACTCAAACAATAACATATTTTCAACTCCACACACAATTTAATAATTTTTCAATAAGACTCTTTCAACTCATGGAGCTCCATAAATCATGTCACCACCGTGACGTGACGACCATTTTGTTGGAAGTTTGGAACGCCAAACTGAAACTGCTAATCACAGAACACAAATAACCTCAATCCAAGACCACAAAACAAAAATATGAATATTTTGACTGAAAACGTCGTGACGTAATGTTTACATCCATAAGAAAAAGTCAAATCAGTAAAATCGAAATTTGATATTCTTATCGGTAAATTCAGGGATAGAATTGCAGGAGTTAAGAATGGGTAGAGGCCAGAAAATAGTTAATTTTTTATTTATAAAGGAGTAGTTTTATTCCTGTAAAGAAATAATGTCATTGGTATTTCTGTCAGATATTTTGATAAAATTCAAGGAAATATCTAGAAAGGGCGAAAATATGGTGGTGGTGGCCACATAACTTCCTCAACCTACAATGGCTCTGAAATGTTTGAAATGCAATGTATTTGGTTCAATGAAAAGCAAGAAGTATTAAGTTGAACTAGAAAGATTCTAAGTTCCAGACATCTCTGTCACCACAGGGCAGCTTCATGGAAACAAAAATATGAGCAAAAGTGATTCGATCCTCCAGTGGAATAAGCTACTCTCACCTCTGCTGACTAATATTTGATTATCATATATGATTTTTGACAACTTGTCTACGCCCTTTTCACATATCTGCTCGAATATCATATATTGTTTTTCCATTTATTGAAAATATATATTTGATCTCTTTCCTATAAGATCAAAATCATAATGGACCTCTTTTTCTGTTTCATCGAACTTTTCAATCATTTAAAAAGTCACTCGACTCTCAGTCGATAGACGATATAGTATAGCATGTCCATTTTTCACAAATTAAAACGTTTAATTTGTTGCCTGCTCTTTCATTTCATTGTATCAATCATATAAATAAATTACAAATCATTGATTCCATTGTTTACTCAGTTTAATAAATAAGATCAAATTATTAAGCGAATGAAAGTGTTATTTTTTAACTTGAATCCAACTATAATTAACTTGATGATAACTGCGATTCCTCGAAAATATAATCTATATAGAAAGTTTGTAGTTCTTTAACAGTTTACTGGAAAATAGCAAACTCATCAATTATTGATGAGTTCGGAACAAAAGCAAAATCGAGGTAGTGGTAGTGCCTACACACAATTATCGTTCAAAAAGGGTTTTGTAACGTTTGTAATATTCCATGAAGATTTATGTATATATACCAATAAATACTATTGAATAATATTCTAAACGCATATCATATAGATATTCCCATAGCATATACCAGACATATCTGGGATGGCATATATTTGGAATATTCCTTTGAGAGCAGATATATTTGATATATATCTGGCATATGCCTCGCATATTGCAATATCTTTTGGCTTAATGGCAGATTGGAGGAATATTCCGGGAATATAGGGTGCCGTCTGGGAAGCGCTGTTTTTTGTACCTTGATTGGTTTTTCTTTTCCTCGCTTGTAGTAATTGCATTTATACAATATTAATTGTTAAGTTTGGCCTATGTAGCATTTTGGACAGTTGGCACATTCAATTTAGTATAATACTTCTGACTGTTGTGAAATTAGTGTCTTTTCGTTCAGTTTTGTGTAAAATTTCCTTCTATTGTTTAGAATATTATAGAATGCAGCAACCCCATTGTATTCTCTGAAAATTTTTTCTATTTTATAGAATAACACCGGATAAAATACTAGTTTGAAATATTTTTGGGGTGTTGAGATTTATGATTTTAATATTTCTTGAGTTATATTTCGCGTGTTTACGTCCCTAGTGGATCCGTTCAAGCTGATAAAATGTTCCTTTTGTTTTTCTGTATTGAAGACGTTTATGCAGATTTTGATGTAGTTATTTGGATAATTGTTCCGTTTCAGGATTTCAGTTAATTTTATCAGATTTTCTGTTCAAAATTCACTATCACTCAGAGAAATTGCCCTATTCATCAAATTTCTTGGAACGTTCTTTTTTTGGGAGGTGCTGTGGTTAGAATGAATGTTTACATGTCTACCTGTGTTTATTAGTTTCATGTACCAATTCGATCTCTATTTATAATTTTCCCTGATTACTACTATATCAAAAAATGGGATACTCTGGTTTCTCTCCCTTTCTAAAGTGAATTTTATTTTTTGGTGGAGTATTAGAATGAGCATTTAGTACGAGGATTATAAATAATTTCTTGTAATTCACTTATTTTTTATTAAATGATGAAATATTTCAATTAATATCGTTCAGTGATTTTGGCACCGAAAAATGTTTATTGGCAGAGCCTTTTTCTTCATCACTGATTTATCAGTGAATAGACATATGAGTGACCTGAGTGTTCCAAGTACAAACTTAAAATAATGATTAGAGACCAGGCGCATCTCCGGTTTTTAGCGGAGTGAGTACTGACCGACGTTTTTAGTAATGTTTCGAATGTCATCGCTACTGATATTAAAAGATTTCGATAAGAAATATACTACGAAGTGAGATTAACAAGTACCCACGTATGAGCTATGCATTTGAAACTTTGCACGTTGGATAAGTTCACTATCGGCATTTCACTCTGAGAATTTTGTTCATCTACTATATTCCAAACGCAAGTTATGAGGGTTCAAAAATACGACGAAACACTTTGAGACAATAAATCAGAATAGGTACTACTAGGTAGTTAACTATTTATTGTTTATTTTAGCTTTCGTGAAACCTCGTCCACTTCATATCAAGAATGAAAAGATAAAAAACTTAATCTATGAATTTCATATGTAAAAGATCTGTATGAGCATCAAAAATGAATAGGATTTCAAAATAACAACAATATCAAAGTTTTTCAGACTGATAAAAGTTATTCAAAAGATTATCGCTACTGATGGTAATAATTTCATCCAACAGATGACAATTGTGAAAATCACCTTTCAACTTTGTTACCTATTTTTTTTAAGCTACAAGTTGGATTGAATGATTATGTTTTTATTTTTGTTCTATGAGAGAAATTATTCCGTTGTTCCAGAACCTCAGATGGCGAATATCATCATCGATTTCAATTAAATAAGAATAAATGGTATTTAATCCGCTTATATCCGATTTTCGGTTCGTGGTGCTGTTTGTTTGTTTAATTTTTATCATTTTGAGTAGAGATCTTGATTTATCAGTCTGGCATTTATCTAAAACAGTCGTCCCTTCAAACTTGATTTCATGTCCGGTTTCATAGAACAAAAATTAAAACATATCCATTCGATCCAACTTGAAGAAAAAAAAAAATAGATGACAAAATTGAAAGGTATACAAATATTGCATCTAACAAAAGGTCTTTTCCTCATTTATCCGTTAGCGGATTCTGTTTTGGCCGCAATTTGAAAAACAAAATATTCATATTCACCCTGCCGATACAAAAAATGATGATGACAAAAAATGCATCTAATCCCAACCCAGGAATGTGAATCATATTCCACTCACTGCTAAAGAAGAATCATATCTTTCAATTGCTTCCTGAACGACGATACAAACAATGACATACAGAAATACTCAATACTGTTGATTCAATTAGCGATATTATAAGAAAACGATTTCTTGAAGATCTCCTTTCTATGCCGACGTATTGTTAATATATTTCTCCTACGCAAATTCAAGTGGTGAACATCAGTGCGAAATCGAATCTTATTGTACAAATATGGCGGAGACTTGAATTTCAGAATCTTATAGTAGAAGCTGCTCATACGCAAATAGACTCTATTCGACATATTCAGCCACCCTGACCTGAATCGGGGAGCCATCAATCCTCACAGTCATTTTATCCCTCACAAAATTGCACTGAGATTCATATCCAAAAACCAGAACTGAAGAATTACTTGGGTTTAACCTAAAAGAATAGTCCAAGGTCATCCCATGACCCAACTTCAATTCCTCCTTTATGATGGCTTCAGCCGCACCCACATCCTTCTCGCAAAAGGAAAAATATATAGGCGCTTCGTTTGGCTCGTCTTGGCGAAGATAGCACGTAGATTAACGACAACAATAATAATAATAATAATATAATTAAAACAGATAATACAGATAATACAATGAAAAAATAATCAAGATTAATATATATCTCATGATCAATTTACAAAATAAAGAGACAAGAGAAAATTCCAATTGGGAACTGACTGTATTCTACTTGATATTCAAAAATTTGCTTTGAATGTGAGCTTAGGCTGAAATCTAGTAAATTTTCGAAAAAAGTTGTTTTGTTGAAATCGGGTATTTGTGTCAGAAATGCCGGTGCAGTTTCAGCAATAGAATACAAGAATTTAGATTCTCCGATTCAGATAGAAATTCGGTTTTGCATGAAACAATCTTAGACAATTGATAATGAAATTTGACGTTAACACTTTTGAAATCTTTTTTGTTTAATTGTTCATTTCAATATATCATCCTTATTTAATTTAGCTCTGAAAAGAGCCCACAATACCTATAAACCTACTTGTTCTGTTCAGCATGTCGTCAAGGATCGAAACTTCTCTGTGTGCATATTGTCAGCGCTTGTTCTCCACTAGACCATCGAGTGATATGCCTGGGGAATCTTAAATATTTTAGTTCACTAGTTCGTCGACATCACGTTTTAAAAATGTATGTCTTACGTGGGTAGGTACTTGGAAATTCGGTTTGATCATATACATGTATATTCTAGGCACTAGCACAAACCCTGTTCATGAATAATACCTACCTGTCCAAATTGATTTTAATATGTCCCAGCTGAAATTTTGGCAACCAATGTTCCTACATTTGAGATCTGTAATAAATTTTTTGGGGTACAATTTTTTTTCTGAACACTAGATCTTAATAATTAAAGTATAATTTGGAAAATACTCTCAAGGAACATCCCTATCTGATCCCCTATTTGATTATGTCAAGAATTAATCAATGTACCCAACATTTTTTCTCAGAACGAGATGTACGACTACTACAACTATTCCGGTTACCGTCGTCCCCGTTAAATTAAATCACTTTATTAAAAAAACTAGTATTGATAATCCTCCACAGATTAAACACGGTATCCATGGATACGGCCTGAAAGCGAGCGTACGTACGCAACTAAATACATTGCTCCGATCTTGAAATTGGCCTATGTTTTACCCATGGACCATATTAAGCATATTTTACTATTTCAATTCAATATTATGCACAATTGGAAAATGTTCCTCTACAAACTTGAAAGAATATCTATTTGAAAAATCTTGCTTTACATTCGGAAGTATTTTTCTTATTTCTTCAGATCTTGATAATTCAAAATTTTAAATCGAGCCTTAGATAAATTCTGCTCACTGCACATAAGAGCGTAGGTACACACGAATAGACTTTTGATTTACAAAAAACTTTTTGGACAAGGCAGCTGAAAGCATCTCTGACTTGGAAGTTTTTGTGTATATTTATTATTTGAACATTTAGCGTGGAAAAAAATGAGAAAAAAAACATTTCTGCTTGACAGACGACATTCAGGGAAATTGTCCCTTTTAACTATTCAAAATCTATTTCGGAGGTTTTTGTAGTTTTCGTGAGGTTTCATGTATAGGTACGAATCATTATTTTCATGAAAATAAATTTTTTCAGGTGGAGAGTTATGTTTTGTGAAAAATAAATAATCTAGAACCGCACTGTTTTTTCCTTGATAGGGGATTTTATATTTCACATGAAAAAAAGAGCATCTTTTCATCGATCCATACAGAGAGTATAATCTGCAAAGTAGTTGAAGTAGTAAGAATTAAAAATTTATCATATTGACTACAGAGAATGGAAGGGATGTCTCGAAAATACAAATACAAAACGAAGAAATTTTTTGGAACACACAGAAGTAGAAAAAATGTAATAATGGAAATGCTCCTACGGGAATTCTTTGACCTATTTGTTAGCAAAACAGTTGAAAAAATTATTGTCCAGCAATACCATGAAAATTCGAACTATTAAATAAGAATCCCTCGAAGTTTATTTCACACTTCTACATCATTTTTCTTATTCGTTTTTCGTTGGGAACCAGATTTGCTCTTTGCAAATTAGTAAAAGTATTAAAGTATGAGAATTTTCATTGTCTGAGTTCTTGAAGAAAAATGACACAGGAGGAATAAGTGACTGAAAACTGTAACTGAAAAATGACAACAAAACAAGAAAAACATTATCATCATTCTTTTGGATATAAGTGGAGCGATATAACAGTGGAATAGAATCCCCGACCTCGAAGGTTAAAGAATGTGGGGTGAAATATTTGGGGTGAAAAGTTAGACAACGTTTTCTGAATTACCATAACGACTAACGATTTCATAGTGGATACAAACTGTTTTTCAAAGTAGGTACAAACGACTATGAGGTTTTTGACCCCTTTCTGCATGAAAAGGCTCATTTCATACTATAATGGACAAGAAATACAAATTGAAAGAGCCAGATCGAGTTGTTTCTAGAGTATCCCGAGTTCGAAATGAAAGCACAACGAACTCGAAATAAATTAGGTAATTACTCGGAGGGTGTTTCATGCCATCGGAGAAGGTGTATTCAAATTTGGTGTTATTGACCTTTGTCCTTCCTGTGAGTTACCACATAATACTTTTGATCGGATTTTCGTGAGACATTCAGATTAGATAATGTTATTAGTCAGTCGAGTGGCAAAAATAAAAGATGACGAGCCGATTAGATTTCATTCACATGTTTTGTTGAAGACCTATCGACATTTAGAAGGAATATCTTCATCATAATACCGTTAGAAACTGAAAAGATCCGCTGCCGGTGGTGAAGCCGTTTTTCCACCTGGATGAAAAATCACCCATAAAATTAGGAATATGAAGAGAGGAGCCTATCATCGATTTAGCAGGGAAACGGTTGCGACATAAATCGGCCATATGCAAAAATCAATTGTCATTCATTTGACAATTATTGTCAAACTTGAATTGGTGAATTGGTTTGGTGTTTTGAACGATTTTTATTGTGCTGTATTTATGGTCAGTAGTGTTTTCAGTTTTTATAATCAAGTTCTTTCATTCGTTGAGGTAAGTTGTGTGGCTTTTGGCGGTTTCAAAACACCAAAAGAGGAAAATTATTTCATTGGTGAGTACTTGAATCCGGAAAATTATATATTTTTTTTGATGAAATGAACTCTAATGATCTTAGTCAAATAGTCAAAGGCGTAGTGAAAAATAATGTGGAGCTAATTAGAGGGCGATTTTTTCTTGTGCTACTTTTTCTGAACTCATCTCTAAAATAATATATCTTATTTCAGTTTGCCGAAATATTTCGAAAAGGGGGAAGCTTGGATCAAAGCGTTAAATAGAACTGGCTGAAAACTTACTTACTATTGAATGCAACTTCCCTCTAAAAGCCCCCTCAACAATTAATAAACGAAGGCTTACCTAACCAAAAATTACGGTCAAATGAAACTGCACAATATTCGAAAACTGATTTTAAATATCAATTTATAGTTTCAATGTCATTACTTTCGTTGCTGGTTTTGTAAGTTCTGAGTTAACTAGAGAAAAAATAAGATATGAACAGAACTTTTTCGTTACAAAGAAAATAACTCAGATTCAAGAATTCATGAAATCTCTTGGAGTCCAGAAATATCCGAGTTCGTCCGTTATGAATATTCACAAGAAGGCAGAAAAATTATATAAATTTGAAGTGTGCAAATATATCATAATAAATAAAAATGAATTCTGCAATCATTTCAAAAATATTATTCTTAAGGAACGAACATGATATAAGCAATGACCTCTACATCCTTTTCATTGAAACTATTGCAAATATTCCTGTGGATATAAAAATATTTTATTTGTAGAGATCAGAAAACCTAAATAAAAAAAAATAAGATCGAAATTAACAAAACTCATTTTTCATATTTAAGGGTACAATTGAAAGGTTATGTATTAATTGATTTTTTATAAGTTTATCTTGTTATGTTGAAAAATTATCAGTTCGCGAATTTCAATAGATTCGGAAATGGGAAATTGATGGAGCTTTTTCATTTCTTTCAAATTTTGTGACATTTCTGTCATAAATATTTATAAACCTCCGAACATTATTTGGCCAAGAAATCTGAATGTTGATGTTTTTTAAAGTACCAATTCTAAAATGCATTTGATTTATTCCGAATAATCGTTTTCTTCTGCTTTTTTCTTTTTTCATTTCAGATTAAGAATTGCGGGTCGTTTTGGGAAGAATCTGTCTATCCGAGCCCATCGACGGATAATATGAAGATGATCACACTGATATCTTTCAAGATTTTCCTGATATTTAATATTTTATGTTATTTTTTTTACGGGGAGACAGGTTTTTTCGGCTGAAGTTTTTTTTCCCTGGCTGTATAGTATCGTATGATACAAGTGATGATAGTATCGTATGATTCTATAGTATCATACGAAGAATGTTATGATACCCCGTTCTTTTTTTACCTCAACTTAGGTACTTTTTGTTTCAATATTTATTGTATTATTTTAGCTCTCTGTTTCATAAGTATATATATATATATATATATATATATATATATATATATATATATATATAAGCATACCAGAAATAAATACAAATGATACCGTAAGAATACAAGATGTTTATATATATATATATATATATATCTTCAAAGTGGTATGGTATAACAGTGCCCGGGCAGGATAACCAAGGGCACTATTCATCATCAGTAGGGAGATATTATGCGCCGCACGATTCCTACCGTACCCAAAATTGCCGCCGTCTGCATCCACATTATTGTGTTTCCAGGTAAGTTCAGTTCTTCGATATGTTGCACTGTTCTTTTGTGTACCAGACCATTAACACTTATAACTAACGGCATTATAGTAACTCTCTTAAGCTGCCAAATCGATTTTATTTCCTGAGCCAGTATCTGATATTTTTCGTATTTTTCAGCGTATGTTTTGGAAAGATTGTGATCCGAAGGCACAGCGAAGTCTACCAGGATTGCGGATTTTTCGACCTTAGTCCAGATGACCATGTCCGGCCGATTGTGTTCCAGTCCCCTGTCAGCGATAATCGTGACATCCCAGTACATTTTGGTTGTTTCATTCTCTAGGACTGATTGAGGTGAGTATTTATAATGTGGGGTGAAGTTATTAAGTAAGTTCTTGTTTATGCATACCAGTTGATGGACTACCTTACCCATATTATTATGTCTTTCCAGGTATCTAGTCTGAGCTATAGCACTGCAGCCTGCCGTCAAATGATGTATTGTTTCCTCGGCAAGACCACACATTCTGCATTTGGTGGTTTCTGTATCCTGATGTAAAATGTGCTTAACATATGCTCTAGTCTTCACAACCTGGTCCTGAATCGCCAGAACTGCACCCTCAGTTTCCGGGAACAGGTATCCAGACGTTAGGTAGGCGTTCGATGTTTTTATATCAACGTCTGCCTGCTCCAGGCTGGCATAGAACCTGCCGTGTATGGTTTTATTCTGCCAAGTTGTTCTCATCCTTACTAAAGCATCCTCTGCTTCAGGTTCCTCCGAACGTGATAAATTCAGGACTGTGTAATTTTTATCCCAGGCAACTATTGTTCTGTATACAGGTAAGTTCTTATTCCTGAAAAATTTTCTCAGATTATCTTTCTCTTTCAGAACCATAGCTTCTAAGCTTGCTAATATATATATATATATATATATATATATATATAATGATCCAGCAAATACCACGGACTAGCAGTGAACCGCGCCGAAATTAAGTCAAATTGCTGCTTGCTATCTTCGGAATATCAACTTCGTTGTTTTGCTCCTGACTATATTAACCTGATTGAGGATTGAGTTTAATTCTGTATATCATCATGAATGAATATTAATATCGGAAAAACTAGTGAAAATAACCGGCTGAGTTGGCCATAAGACTCAAAGTAACTTTTATATTGGTCCAAGTTACGGACAATGCCACGAACAGGGGCTTCAAACACTGAATTATTCTAGTCAACATTAAATTCGACAGTCTTTCGGTCTTATTGGCTGAGTCTAGTAGGAATTATTTCGCCAGATCTGCGGTAGGCATCTCCAGAGGATTCTAGGTCTGAGATTGTAACTTGACCGCTGAATTTTTTTTGGTTAATATTGGGTTCGGTCCGGAAGTGTTATTTATATACCGATTGATGGAGGATGATGGACGTAAGTTTATCAGACATGTAGCGTATATTATTGTATGCTATATGCTAACAAACGGATATAGAGAGTATAAAAATGAAACCCTCGAGAATCATTGAAGTCGTAGCATGTGATGATCAAGTTCATAGCAGTACCTACCAGGGACATATATAAGGAAGGGGTTATGATGAAGATTACGCCAATGGAGAGATCAAGTACTGAGCATTAGCAGCTTTATTCGTACTTTTGACACTATGAAACCAATATCATATGACATTTTATAATCTTTCGTTGTGGTCAGTCATGAATACGAAATTTCCCCAACATTAATTACAGAGACCGTAACATCCTTCTATAAATGGCAAATGGGATTACTCTCACGTTATTGCTCCCCTCTGATTAGATTTGAGGATCAATTATGAATGAGATAGGTATGCTGTTCACCGTATAACCCTGCGGAATTTTCCCATGATGCCGGAATTTCAGAACACCAAAAAATGTCATTCAGCTTGTTTTCCCTCTATTTCTACCTTTCCGGGCACGAACCTGAACCTACTAGCTCATTTTTTCAAGTCATGCAAGGAGGTTGATTCCATTCGAGTCTGGTCTACTTCAGTTGGGAGAATTAGTCTCGAAACACTCAGTGATTTCAGAAATGAAGGGACTTTATCACAACATACATATTCGATTCTAAAAGGAAATTGTTCAAGCTTTTTAATCCCTCGAATTTGAATATATAAACAATTTTGAAGTCTATATAATATATGTAAGAACAGTTATCATTTTCTGAGTGGAAAATTCTGCTGCGTATGAAAGATCATTTTTTATTAATATTAACAATTGTAATTCGCATCAAAGTATGAAATTTTTACCAAAGGCAACTAGTGAGTTTTCAATCATCAGATGCCGAGGAAAAAATATATTGGTATACCCATGGTGGCAGAATAAAAGGTGTGTTTTTGCGCATTTTGTTTTACACTATGACGTCAGTGTGGTCGCGGATTCAAATTCTCCAGAACGTTACCAATGAATTTTTCTATTGTATTATCAATTTGAAAATATGGTGAGATTTATTCCTTTGAGTTCCTCATGTGAAATACGTATGGGAACCAGAAAAATCAGTAATTTTTACATTTATGTAAAATATATATATAAGTTCGACAAATTGAGGTGCCTAAATATCCCCTACACATAAAAACTATTGAGCTGAAAAATAATTGTTATTAGGGGATGTTTAGTCACTACGATATGTCCAACTTATGAAATATAATTTGATAGTTACCCCAATAACATATTTAAAAATCAGAAATGTTCATTATTTTTTTTGGAGCTTGAAAGCGTCGGACTAGTGTTTTGGCTTATAGGAAGTGATACTATTTTGGAAATAATATTCTACAAAACATATATAAAAATAAGCCATGTGAAAATAAGTTACGTCATACAGCTCTGGGATTTTGGACTAGTACTTCTTTAGAGCAACGCATGTCTGTAGTACAGGCAACGAGGCGCAATCTTCTCAGTGTCAGTGTCTATTGCGGACAATGTTTGAATATGAAGAAATAATAAGGTGAAACATGGAGAGAAATTAAAATTTTCTATTGATTAAAATTGGAATAATATAAGTGAACTCAAACTGAGAATTAAAATATTTCAGAAATATTTGGGGATGACCGGCCTTCTCAGCCTCCTCTGAAAGTCCGCTACTGATTTTTACATTGACGAGATGATAGAATTCCCATATTTGTGGATAATAAAATATCGAAAATTGAACTGACAAGAACTTTTGAGACCATGTATTTAAATGGAGCGATCACATATAATTTCAGAAGAATATTGGATAAGGGCCAAAATAATGAAATAATGAGCAGTATAGATAACAACTGAAGAGCTCGGTGCAAAAATCAGCTCAGTCCACTATTTTTTTGTATGAAAAAGTGTGTCAGAAGCAAATATACAAGGTTTTGGCAATTCGACGTGATCCTTCAAACGAGATGTACTAGACGTTATTTGCAGCAAATTATGTCGAGAGAAGCATGGCCCGAAAATCTGTCGTTACGAAATATAGCTATTTTCCAGTTTTCTTGAAATTTTGTGCTTCGTAATCCGAAAAAAAACAAGAATTTCGTGATAACTTCTTGACTCTGAATATTTAATGAATATTTTTTTGGATGGTGGGGAGATGGTCATCATTTTTTGCGAAAATTATCTACTGAAAATTGAGACAACCCGTGATATCAAAGGTCATATATTGATACAACTGTTTTTTCATAAAAATTCCTATGAAAGAATCTAGATTTACGAGAAGGAAGTATCACGATCTTTCGTATGCTGGCCATGGTTCCGCAATCCTCGGAATAGTTTACATGATTTGACAGATCACATTTCGTTGATACAATGCCAAAGTCACTACGTTTCGCAGTGGGCAAATTTTTTGGCCGGCCAGATGTCTGGACTCGACCACATGTGATTTTTACATGTGAGGTAACATGAAAGAGCTAGTCTATAGTGCACTCGTGACGAAGGCAGAATGAAGAAGTAGGCTAATTTTCATGGCTGCTTAGCAGGCAAATAATAACTTTTCAACGCGGTTAACAGTTTTAGAAAAGATCCGTGACTTCGTGCATACATAAGAAATCGAAGAGAAAGTTTGAGCAGGAGCTCTAATTTTGTTAATTTTTTAAATTTATGTTTATGTGTATGTTCATGTTCATTTTACGGATATGCGGGTGCTCAGCATTATTAAAGTATAATTTTTCATTAGGTTCATTCATGAGAGGAATAGAGGATATCTGAATAACTCGAAGAAGTCTAAAACCTTTGGATGCAAAAACGAATTTTTGACGGATGAACCTCTTTGAAAAGCTGATGAAAGAAGGAAGTTCTTCCTTACATTTGTACAGCAAGTATATAATGCTTTTTTGAGTAATTCACGATTTTTTCATCGAAATTTCAAGAAAAAACAGTTGCAGCCATTCATTCGAGTGAATACAAGTCAAACTTAGGCGTTCCGCAGGGCTCTGTGCTGGGACCTTTAATTTTTATAATTTTCATAAACGATTTGCCAGAGCACTTGAGGGCGAATATCTTGGTAATTTTTGCTGATGACACCGCAATAGCAATCTCAGCGCCCAGTCTGGAGGAGTTGTCGCGGAGGTGTGAACTGTTGATGAAATGTTTCGTGGATTGGTGTCGGAAAAATGGCCTGATGGTAAACGTTGAGAAAACAAAATGTTTATATTTCAAAATGAGCAAATATAGAACAGATGAAAGATTGCAATTTTTCCATCTCGATAAAGAGATTTCATCTGATAGCGTCGTTTCTTGGGACTTTGTGTTTGTGTTGATGACAGTTTAAGTTGGACGAATCATATCGATACTGTTTGCGGTAAACTGAGCAAATCCTACTTTGCAATTAATAGAGTTAAAAACTGCTTCCCCATATCAACTCTGTTGGACATCTATTACAGTTTAGCATATACTCATATAAATTATAACATCTTACTATGGGGATGCTCTGGTGAAATCCAGAGGGTTTTCGTCTGTCAGAAGAGAATTTTAAGACTAATATTTAACCTGAAACCAAGAAATTCTTGTAAACCCATATTTCAAGAGTACAAGATCATGACAGTCCGTTGTTTGTACTTGTATAGGTGTTTAATCAATGCAAGAGAAAACATACATGGACTGAACACTCTCTCTAGCTACCATCACTATAACACCAGACATGGTGAAATATTATGCATACCGGGGCACAGAACATCGAAATATCAGTCTTCCCCAATTTATCAGGGAATTAAGTTTTATAATCACCTTCCATCGAGGCTCAGAAGTCTGCGGGACAACCAGTTCAAAAATGCCATAAAAAACATATTTTTGTCAAAATGCTACTACACAACAACTGATTTTCTTAGCGACTGCGATATATGAAAGTTTGTTTGACCCAATGTTATTATGTATGTACTATTTGTGTCGTATATTGTGTATTTTTTTTTACATTGTGAGTTTATTATTTCTTGTTATTCCAGATTTTATACCTCCAACTTTGCTAATGTGATTTATTGTATATTTTTTTTTATATGACATATCCTATCTAGCAGAGCTAGCCTAAAGGATCAATAAACATTTATTATTATTATTTATTATTACCCTTTATATCTCGGGTTCTCTGAATTTTTAGCAAATACTTTTTAGTAAGAAATGATGATCATCTCCCCAGCTTTTAGAAAAATTTTTATTGAATATTCAGAGTCACGTAGTTTTCACAAAATTAATTTTTTTCTACGATGAAGCAGGATATTTCAAAAAAGTTGAAAAAGTGCCATATCTTCGTAACCATAGATTTTCGGACCATGCTTCACTCGACGTAATTTGCTGCAAATAACGTCTAGTATAGTCCCTATCAAGGATCACGTAGAATTATCAAACACCCTGTATTTCGAATCTAATATTCTGAATATTACTTTTCAGATAGATAGGTCGGTGGACTGATATTTCAGTCGAGACAATATCTTTTCACAAGAGAAAAAAATATCAAATTAACGTCTTCCAGACACTTATCTTTAGAATCTCAACATTGATGCTGAGACAAAACTTATACTCATAAGTTACGTTAGTGCAAGTTAGCTGAATATATCAAGCAAAAACCTATAGAACGAGTTCTACCACTCTCACACAAATCGTTATCAATAGGAATGAACAAAAAAGCCATTCAGGGTTATACGCGAATGAATTGGAGAAACCGAGGCGTGCAGCACATGAATGAAAATTCTGTCCAAGAGCCAATACATAATACTAAATGAGATTCTTGAATCGATATGCATGTTGTTCTGCAATATTGCGATGTAGAAACGTGCACTTATTTCGAAGTCAACAAAAAATCTCCAGGCATTGGAGTTAAGTACATCGTTGAATTTTGTGAATGCAACATATAACGACCAATGTTCTCAGCAGGTATGGTCGAGACAACGAAGTCACTAATGTCCTGTTAAAATTCGGAAACTCGAATATATCGGGCCCCTAATCAGAGATTATGTCAGATTTCAGTTGTTGCAAACCTTATTTGAGGAAAATGTGATGGAAGCCAACATGCAGAGTAGCTTCGGATAATGAACGAATAGAGAAGTTATGTATCATGTACGAGTTAATCACTTAATTTTCATCAATATTCAATTTACAACGATTTGAATTAAAACGCTTTATTTATCTTTCAGGGTCATTTCTTCCCAATTCGAAATATCTGGTTAACACAAAAATCGGCACACTTTTCAAGATCCCCTAGAAATACATCCGAGATACTCAACATCGAGAAAGAACAAATTATTCTATATGAAACCACAAATATAATGTGTATTCAACCCCTATTTGAATAGAAATGTCATCATGGACGCCCGCAGGGGGGGCCAGGGGGATCCCTATCGAATTGATATCTCCTTGAGGCGTGTTTGGCACTTTTTTGGGTGAACAAAAATTATGGAAAGTTTTCAATGACGATGAATTCCATGTTTTTGTTTACCTAAAACGAAGTAATAAATTCATGCTACCCCATGCTTATCGGCATTCTCTTCAATCGCTACCAGATGTTCGGCTTCTTCGATGGGGGATTTTTCATGCGAAAAGTGAGACTACTCTCATATTTCAATAATTATTGTCCATTCTCCAATCAGTTTTTTTTTCCGAGAAGGCAAAAATATAGAATCGTTTTATTAGTATTTTCATTCTGGAGAAATATGTATTCGAAACAATCGAAACCACGTTGAGAGTGTATTCAGAGAGTATTCTTAATTTTTAGTGTCTTTGACTCCAAATTGTGGATAAAATCGGGGGTAACTGTAAAAAATCCGTAACGTGACAGTCTTTCAGGTCTGCGGATGAAAGTGAAAACAAAGTAACATGTGAATTGTATCGTAGAGAGTCGACCTATTACAATATTATTTCCGAATAATTTTTCATTTGTTTTCCATATAGAATTTCAAATAAGACTGTGAACATGATCGTAGCACATGGCTTTCCTGAAGAACTGGAGTATAAAAATTGTTTGGATCTTTGAACTTGCTGCAAGACACATTAAACTTGAAAGAAAAAGATTGCACCATCTAACTGAAGTATACTGCAATCAACCGGATCCAGGTTCTTTATCAGAATTAATATTACGAAATTATAACATTTCGAACAGAGATGTTATTATCAAATGAACAGATGGTTTCTGAGGTCAGGTCTCGCTGAAGATGTTGAAAAAAAAGAACCTGCTGAGGTAAAAAAAGGAACGGGGTACCATAACATTCTTCGTATGATACTATAGTATCATACGATACTATCATCACTAGTATCATACGATACTATAGAGCCAAGGGAAAAAACCTCAGCCGAAAAAACCTGTCTCCAAGTTGAAAAAATAAAATAAAATTGTTGTATCTGAATATTCTGCATAGAAGGACATCACGATTATCGGAACGGCTCTTCGGAGGAAAGATTTCCAAACACAAACTCCAACCTGAAAATGAAAAAAGACAAAACAGCAAGAGAATTCAATTTACACTTCATCAAATTGATCTGAAATTTTCAACCCATTGCAAAAATGAGTTTGATATATTGTGTATGGCTCTAATGCCATCTTGGAAAATCGAACAATTATTAATTAGGTGTTCAACTGTTTCCTCTGATTCACCAAATTCACAATTAGGACTATCAACCGAATTCCATTTGAAAAGCATGCTAATTAAGAAGGGACCATATTCTCCTGGGAAGGTTAGAACTAGGAACTTTATTCGATGGATCAGATATTAGATATCTATTAGATAAAGAACATACATCCCATTCGGATTTCCAGATTTCGTTGTAGCTGAAGTTCGAATTGAGAAAGTTATTCGACCAAATAGGTTTACGGGATTTCAGTCTTTGAATTTTCTGGAACGTAGGAAAGTAGATAGTGAGAATCTTTGTAGAATGATTTACTCAAACAATGGTGGTTTAATTGTCCTCACTGAACATCTTGAAAATGTAACGAAAAAAAATTTCCTATATTCAGAAAAACATATCACACCATATTCGTATTTCAAAAAAATCCTTTATACATCGTGTCCCATTTTGGTTGAGACTTCACTGTATCTCAGCTATTATCAAAGCTAGAGACATGCGATTTTCGCGACCCTGTTTCACTTTTTTGTAGAACTATTATACCCACGAACAGAAATATTCCAACCAGTGGCGTAGCGAGCTTAACTCGCGCCCGGGGCACAAAACCTTTTAAGCGCCCCCCTCCCCCCCCGTTCTAAATCCCTAAAGACATAAAATATTATATTTATGTGAAATATACACGCGAATTACCAAATGAATGAAGTAAGATTAATATAGTCATAGGCTCAAGCAAGTCTTTAAATTTTGGACCAAAAATGTAATAGAGAAAACAAGAATAGATATATGATGTATGTGATCATCTAAAATTACTTCAAGATATACTTTTCATTTATTTTATATATTTATGAAGAAATATCAAAAGAAACGCAGTTTCAGGACTATAAAAAAGTTAATATTCATTATCTTCAAGGAGATAAAAATTTAATAATAATAAGAATATACGAGTAGTACCTACATTAATATAACCTAATACTTTGTATAAATTTTCCTTGCTTTTGGTGAATCAGATTCATAAATAATCTCATCAAGGTATATCATTTCAAAATTTTCTTCTTCCACACTTGAAAATGCCAGGTCACTTAGGCGATCTTGTCCCATCGTTGATCGTAGATATGCATGGGCGCCCGCAGGGGGGGGCCAAAAGGCGCCATGGCCCCCCCTGAGATTTTGATCCTCTATCGAGTTGATAACTCCCTGAGGCGTGTTGAGCACTTTTTGGGTGAAAAAAATCATGGAAAGTTTTGGAAGACGATGAATTTCATGTTTTTGTTTACCTAAAACGAAGTAATAAATTCATAAACTACCCCATGCTTATCGGCATTCTCTTCAATCGCTACCAGATGTTCGTTTTATGACCGGTTTTTTTAGGCGGCTTCTTTGATGGGGGATTCTTCCTGCGACTAGTGGGACTACTCTCATATTTCAATAATTATTGTCCATTCTCCGATCAGAATATTTTTTTCCGAGAAGGCGGAAATATAGAATCTTTTCATTAGTATTTTCATTCTAGAGAAAGATGTATTCGAATTCGAAACAATTCTATTCAGAGAGTATTCTTCGTTTTTAGTGTCTTTGACTCCAAATTTTGTTATCGAGGGTAACTTCTTTGATTATTTACGTAGATGATTTTTTCGTTCGGCGCCTCTCAATGTGAAATTTCAACTATTATAATTGTAGATTATTGATAAGAACTGTAAAAAAATCGAAATGTGGCAGCCTTTGGGGTCTGCGGATAGAAGTGAAAACGAAGTAACAAGTGAATTGTATCGTAGAGCGTCGCCCCATTAGATTATTATTTGCGAATAATTTTTGATTTGTAAGGAAGTATTAATGATCAATTTGAACTTCCTTGATCCCTGATCATAAACACTCCTTACTTCAAAAATGATGACCAAATAGTTCGACTATCCAGTTTACAAGTTGCTCAGATTTCACTTCTATCGGCAGTCCCAGAAGACTGTTTTCTTCTTGTTTCTTGAGAGTCATTTTACTTATGTTTCTATATATATTTCATATATTTTTATAATTTGATGAATTTACCTTTGGAAAATATGGATATTCTAAAATTTTTCCAAAGGAGATCGAATGTCGATGACGATCGCTATAAGACACCCAAAAAAAAAACTTTATACATCAATGCAGACTCATTCCTCATGTACTGATAAAGAAACAATCTAAGAAAAATATAGGAATTAACTTCCTATTGAATTTCTTGAGACTAACAGAAGGCTGGTTTTTAGTTCAGAATAAAATATGCGTGGTATTACGATTCCGGTATTTTATTTTCAGAATTATTATTATTATTTTTTGTGTGTGTTATGTCTTTTTTATTGTTTTTTTATAATTAATTCATTTTGATAAATTGTGTTATTTCGAATAATCTCTGAGTGTCTAGTTTTGAATTTATGGTTTGTTTCATTTAATTTATATTTCATATTTCATTATTATTCATGTATGATTTTTATGAATATCATTTTATCGAGCGTATATGTATATTTGTTTTTATTTCGTTATTACTGGTTGATGTATCTGTAGTTATTAGCAATCATACAATTTATTTCATTCCTTTCTTCATATTATTTATATTTCATTTTCCTGTTAATATTCTTTCATGGATTGTGATTTGTTTAGAAAACAGTTACCGTATTATCTTATACATATTGCCTTATATTGTTGATGTTAAAAAAATTTTGAGGTGGAAAACTTAATCATTTTTTACAAATTCTGCGGGCGCTCATGCATGAATATAAAAAACGAAATAGAAAAAAATGGAATACTGATGTCGCATGCGCCTTTTCGTTTTTCGACGATTTTTTTTGCCCCCCCTGAGAAAAAATTCTGCGGGCGCCCATGTAGATATGTCAGAAGTAATTTGTATTAATCGTGCAATTGAAGCTGAGAGAGTCAGGAGTATTCGAAGTGGAACTCTCAGAATTGGAAAAACATCTTCTCCATACGAGATTATAAAATTCAGAAATTCCAAGGGAGTTCAAGGTTCAATTTCTTTTCTAGTGCAAAGTTACATTTTGCAATCACCTAATTCGTTGAAGAATTCTATTCTGTTGAAATCAGTATTATAAAATTCACATGAACTTTTACAATTTTCTTCAAGGTCCTTGTCAACATTATCCTTGTTATAAATTTTCAATATCTAGTAAAAATCCAAATTTGATATAAGAGTCACTTAATCGTGAATATATTTCTTGTTGGAGACGATCAAGAATGCTCTTCATAACGCGAGAAATCTCACTTTCGGAGAAAAACAACATCTCTAACTAATTACTAATTTTCTGAGTATTTTGCAGCGTTCTATCACACGTTATATCAATATCCCATTTTTCACAGAGTGACCTCTTTACAGGGCTTGTTCCAAATTTCGGCTAGTTCAGTCGCTAATGATTCAAGATCATGAAACGCTTTTCTAAAATTAAATCTAAGACCTTGCCACCTGAGCTTTACATGATCAATTCTCCTGAAGATTTCAAATCACAAATTAACAAAAGTTATGAAATTAAAAGTAAGTATATTTTGTATTAGATTTCTAGCTTCACTTCTGTTGTCACTTGTAGTAGTATCTTCTGTTAATTTTTCTAATAGTTCTCGACAAAAACCCTAACCGCTTATATTCTGGCGCCCCATTGTGTTTCAGATTCACGTTTCACAATTTTTGTTACAGCATTTTCAAAATTTTTCCATCGTAACGTTGAATGTGAGGAAAACAAATATATGTTTTCAATTATTCCAAAATTTGTCACAATGATTGAGTCTTGTTTAGCTGCAGTAGCTCCTACTTAATCCAGCAATTTTTTTGGTTTGCCAACCATTTGGCGCCCCTATATGAGTAGCGCCCGGGGCATGATGCCCCCCTTGCACCCCCCTCACTACGCCACTGATTCCAACTACTTTTGTTTCTAAAATACTTAATTGTTAACATTTGGAGATGAAAAAATGAAATCTGATTCTACTAGATATTTCTACATGTCAGTCAGTCAGTGGTGTATTTCTCATTGATGCATTGAATTAGATGAAGAGGACTGAAGGTATTCTATCAAAAAATGTAAACGTATTCGATTTTTGAATAATCTATACAAGTCAGTACTAACAATATAAATGTAAAAGTCCGTGTGTATGTTAGTTTCTTCGTCTTCATGGAACTCAGGAACCAGATTTTGAGGAAAATTTCACCATAGTGTAGAGAAATTATTCTAGAAGATTTTCATGTAGAATACATTCCTATGCAACGAAGAAAAATTTTTTTATGAAAAAGTCGTCTTTAAACTAGTTGATATGAGACTTTCATGGCCAACGGAGGGCAAAGTATAAGAGCTGGAGGAACATGAGCGATTTTGTAGAGCTAGAAAAGTTCTATAAAAAGTCCGGGACGGCATATGTAAGAGGCTACCCCAGGATAACTTATTTCAACATTTTATTTTCAACTCAATTAATTTCAAAATAAAGTTCTTCATGAAAAAAATCTTGATTGGATTCGATGGAATGAATGAATTCATGTAAAAATGAATGAGACCCTCACCTACGGCATAAATTCGTTATAAGAAATGCTATTCACAAAAAATATGTCAATTAATGAAAGAATCATTCAGACGTCTACATGTTTACAAAATACAACTTTGAAACGCAAAAATATTCGATACCACCATGATCTTGATGAATGAAAAAATGAGATAATCGGATACAATATTTCAGAAATGAGATCATTTCTATTCTTCTATAGGATAAAGCCAAATGTAAGAGAAGTAGTACAATGTTTGTATATCTCCTTTTCTATCTATAAAATTTTGAAATTTTCCCATAACTGAATATTTGTCGAGAAATTTATTTCTGCGATATCTGACTGAAAAGTATTATTAATAGTTATATCTTCTTTCTACTTCAGCAAAACAATGATTTGTGTATCATAGTTTTGACCAACACAGGGCCATGAGAGACCATAACTGCAAGTGAAAACTATGAAATGAATATGTCACACTAACTTGGACAATCAATTAAAAGTATCGATTACTTCACGAAACATCAGAATTTAATAATTGCTGTATGTGAGGTATGTTCGTACATTTAAAACAGGATAGCTCAAATACCTGCGGCATGTTAAGAGATATAAAAATAAATACTCTTTTCACAGAAGGGGCACATTGACTGGAAAACTAGCCTCCTTGAATTCAAGGGTCAAAATTATATCTATGACTCAAAATAAAGGCACACTACCACAATACAGAAAAAAATAAATGGAATAGAATTAACATAAAACAAGCTACAGATCACTAACGGTTAGGAGTGCATAAAAATTGCATTGGAAAAAAAGTTCAGAATGTAATTATCTTTCGAATGACATGATAAGAAAGATACCTATGTCCCAAAAGAAAAAACTTTTGAAAGCGCCTCGAGGCTTTGCGTCTTTAATTCTTTCGCAGCTTTTTATGCACATTTCAAGTCCACATTGACTTGTTCAAAACGCCATTCACAGAATGAAAAACTATTTGGACGTTTTCGAGAAAATTGGGGTTACCAAGGTGAGTCAATCACCCTGTACATATGTTATTCAATCTTAGCAATATTAACGTTGCCGCTAACATTATATGTACCGGAAAATTAAATCAACAATGGTGGAAAAGAAATATGAAGTAATTGTCCATAATTGTAAGAAAAATTAAATAACAGAGAGACATGATAGCATTGACCAAGACCACTGACAAACAAGGGTTTGTCATAATATGTGTGGTTATATTATATGGACTTTAGAGAAAGGATATTTAAACTGTAAAGACTTTTTCGAATTATTTTCGTTCATTCACTGAAACACTGATCCAATATTTCATTTCGACGTTTCCTATTTCGCTGTTCATAGATGCACTTATCAAAGTAGATCCTTATATAAAGAAATGCGGATTTCAATATTTGAAGTGAAAAGTAGGGCCAACTTGTTGCTATACAATAGAAAAAGAAATGACACTTCGAACTTTCAAAGTACCTATCAAAATCTATTCATGAAAGTCTTCAGAAGCGTGAAAATTCTCTCTATATAAAAAAAAGAAATGTCATTTCCCAATATGAGATTGTTAAGTCCCATTTTGAATGTGTTTATTTTTCCAATTCGATTGTGTTTACATTTTGAAGTTGCTTATTCTCATTTAGAAAGTTATAGTTTTGTGCAATCTCCAGAAGTGGAAAGCTGAAAATGGCATGAACCTCCAGACCTTCTATGGTATCAGAAAGAAGATCATCACGAAAATTGAAGAACTTAGGGCTGCTGATGATCGCGGGCCATGTTTTGTTTGAAAAAAAAAATTTCAGACACCTAAATATTTCGATGAATTTTTTTATTCAAGTATGAGATTTTTTTAATATTTGTATATATATATTTTCATGAAATTCCTGTATATTTTTTGTTATTTATGAGAGGATTTGTTGAATTTCGATGGAAGTGAGTATCAAACTGTGCACTTGCACAACCAAAAGCGTGACTGGCCACAAATGGAAAAATGTGTGGCCACAACTGGTGGAAAATATGGCCACAACTGGATAAAATGCACTCGCTTTCCTTTTCATTTTTTAATTATTTTATTCGCCGTAAAAAACAACTTTTGCTTGGCAACTCACTAATCACAATATTCATAAGGAGCGTTTTCATATTTTTAAATGTGAATCGGTGCATGAATAGTGGAATGATCACAATGTCAAGTTGGAAAATGTCTTAAAGTGGCCACAACCGGTGCGCTTACCCTATGTTTTGATATGTAATCAACATGTTGAATTTTTTTCATCCTTTCTACCCTACATACGAAAATATTCATTTTTTGGTGTAGCCGACAAAGATTCATTCCTTTCATTTTGCGAGAGGAATATGAATTATCTCCCTTAAAATAAGAAGGACTGTGAAGTTCTCCCGATTCCAGCAAGTGACAATAATTATTATTGAATATTCCCAATAAAAAAATAGTTTTTCGGTCGTTCAGATTCCACTCGATATTTTCATGAAGATTTCATGTTTTAAAATGTTGAAGAAAGTGAAAAAAAAAATATGTTCCTATTCATTTCAGTACTGGCAACCGGAAAAATCAAAGTATTCCAGGGAGATCATGAGAAAAAATTGCGGATTGCGAATATCTGGCGAATGTTTTGTCAGAAAAATCAATTCGCCATTGCTGAAAATAAGACTAGTGTGATAACTTTTTTGACTAAAAATTTTGAAATTACTTCTGAGGTTGTAGGGCTGTTCGATGTCATATAAGCGCTGGTAAAAAAAATATTGCTCCTAACTCGTGCGGAAAGTGTCTTTCTCGCAATCAACTGCTTACGCGAACTCCGGCATTTTCATGCGGGAAAATACCTCTATCCGCACTTGTTGGGAAATAGTTATATATGATGCAAGTGCAGAAGACTTCGATATCATCACACCACATCAAAATTCAACGAGCCACGAAGTGGCAAGTTGTGTTAGAATGGACCTTCTCTACGAGTATCATACATTATTTCCTCTAATTCGCTGAATTTTTATCGGAATTCATGAAACATTGCCGAAAATATCATTTGGTGATTTTTCCATTGAAAAATATTGATTAGCACAACTGTTTTCTATCTCATGAATTTGACGGATGTTAAATTAAACCGTGGCAGTAGGCCAACATGTCATCAATAAATAATACTGAAAGCGGTGTTAGAATTAAATAATCTTACATTGTTTTGTTTTAAGAGATGTGGCAGAATGAACGGATTTGGCACCAAATTATCTTTACTCCTGATTCAGTTTTATCGACTTCGACTGAGCTCCGGAAGTATTACTTTTACGTTCGAGACGCTCCCTGCGTTTTCAAGTCTTGCCCTGCTAGAAACTCCACCTGGAAACTGGGTGAGGTATATCGAATCAATTCGATCCCAACTTCGTACTAAAATCATTAGTGGAGATAAAACTCATGAACTGGCCCTGTTGGGTTGAATGGACATTTATTCTCTTGCGTCGACATAAATGCTCACATAACGATGAATTGGATTCGACACCCAAGGATTTGGAAGGTTCTTTCCAGAATGTATCACTGCTCTCTATTACGACTCTTGTGCTTATATTGATTCGATCCATGACTGAATCTGAATGAATATCTGTAGGTAATTATCCCCAGCTTAGCGAACATTGAAGTGTTAAGCGAACCACACAGGGTGTAAATGTTTTGATGAGGGTTGAGAACAGTTTTACTCAGCAATCGTTTTACAAATATATAGAATGCTCTTTCCGTCCAAACACGGCAAAGGCTGACTGTGGATCAGTTAGTTATCTATTCGAGCGAAACACTTCGTTACAAATATCAAACTCTGAGCCCGATACTATAGGACAGTATTGATTATCATAAATATCACAATGTACATAGGGTGGGTGAAATTGGTGATACCTGAACCACAATTTTTTAACCCAACGGGTTAGAGGAACATGAATGGCTCATTACTGCATTCCTCTATCTTTCTTTTGCTTTCGAGCTATAGACCAAAATTGAACTTGGGGCGATTCCAAGTTTGATTTCCAGTTTCTGTTCGTGCCAGGATATTGAAATAAAACACTATTCAAACACTTTTTTCATAGCAAGAGGTTTCCTGGTCGAGCTATATTATGAAGTTCCGTTTTTTTTCATGAAAACAATAGTTGATTATGATTCAGAAATAATGTTTAGTTTTTTCTGTTCAGAGAATATATAACACATTATCCAGGGTGGGCCACGTGAAATATTTCAGTTCCATATTTTTGTAATTATGCTGAAGAAAATGCTTCAACAGGTTAGTCTTTTGACACAAAATAGAAATTGTTCAGTATATTCATTAATATAATTGCAAAAACCTTTGCAATGATGTGTCATTCGAATCCAATAGAGTTTTGTCTCTTGAAAAAGCTGCCACCTCGCAGGTTAAATTATCTGGACCATCAATCGCCGTCATTAACTAGTTGATTAAGTAACTATTTCGGTTAAATACTGAACGAAGGAAAATTCTCCGTCGGTGATTTTGTTCAATTTTCACATCAACCATTTTTCATTACTCCCATTTGCTGTCCGAAAAATCCACGGACTGAAGTCTATCATAATTTCTCACAGACAAAAGAGAACGAATGAGAGTCGCAGTGTTTTCATAATATCCTGAATGACATCGGGCTTTGATCTTGCTAGAGCGACAGTCTTCTGATGTTAAAGTTAGGGAAGAGGAAATTACTTCGAGTTTATGAAGTTGAACCTTTGTGATGCAAAGTATCGTCTTAAGTTGATATGGGACTTCTAATTATTGCTGTCTATCGGGCTAAAACGACAAACGAGGTGATGAATGAAATATGAAATATCAGTTATATTTATTAAATTCGATTTAACTTCAATGTCGAATGAGAGAATGGGACTCTGATATTTTGAATAAAATTTGTATTGACTAGTATTATTTGTATTTTAATTTAAGATTGACCTAAAGTATATTACAATTTGACAGTTCATTATTCTAAAAAAGTTTGATAGCTCTACCGGCAAACTCTCATTTGTAGCCTGTATCTCGTATAGATGGTCCTTGATATTGCTGAAAGTGCTATTTTCAAGACATTATTTTAGGTCCTGAAACATAAATTGTCAGGTCTGAAGGCTGTATTACTTTTTCATGTTTAGGTTTACCTCAGTATATTTTTTTTGTTATTTAATCAATTTCAATTTGAGGTATCCGAGAAAACCTTCATGGGCATGTGTGAGTGATGAGAGCGCGTAGAATCTCGAAAAATTATTTCGTGGTTAGAAAGCACTATCGAATTCAGGTTGTGTTGCTTTTATTGGTTATGTTATTTAATAACATTCTAATCCCTTGACAATTTCATTTCATCCATACAGCAAAGTTGGATCCGGCCTAGATATATTGATTTATTCATTAATTTTTATTCAATATTCTGAAGTATTATACTTTCAAAAAGTTCTGATGATTTTCCTTTTGCCCAAAGCTATCTAGAGAGGAGAATGGGATTCGTTAACTACTTTGTGCGATCCTAGATTTCAGGCGATCAGTTTTATGGTTATGGTTCAGCTATAATTTATCAAGCCCTTTTGTGTCGGTCGAATTGAAAATGGGAAGTTTTCAAACGGAATAATGTTAGGTGAAATGTGATATAACGACGAAGGCTTAGTTATTGATTCATTCTGGTACTGAGTGTTTGAAACCTACACTTGTTTGACCCCGTCATTTGATTCACCGAGTCGTGTAGCTGAACTTCTCGGGATTGGAATGATGAAATAAAATTAAAGGAATTTTTCTGTGCTTTTAATGAAAGAGTTAAGGTGAGTGCTTATAGCGGATCGTTAAGGAAATATCTACTCCAATTTATAAATTATACGGTGGTTCAAAGGCAACTTCACTTTTATCGTTAATTGGATTATATATGAGTAGATGCAATTCCATTGTCGCTGCTATAATTTTTCAATGACAAAAAAAAATTTCGACATTGAGAAACAAAATTGGTTCAACAATGATACGTTCCGGCCGTCCGCTGTTCATAGGGAGTACTCAAATTTTTTTCTACTGTTCCCTAAGTACGCATTTAGTACAGTCAAAGTGTTTTGTTTCCGAAATATTTTCAAGATTTTCTTTTTTTTGAAAATTTTGATATTTTCGGGAAATAAATTTTTGAAAAACATATTTTCAAATTTAAGAAGAAAGTTTTATGAAAGGAATCTATGGGAGACCTCACCAGTAACATTTCTTCATATAGTCGATACATAATAAAATTACTTGAAACGAAAAATTTTTTCGATTAAGATTCCTAGCTGAGGTTGAAGCAACACAGAAAAACGATAAAGATCTGCAGTATAATTGAATGATAAGAGAAAAAACCTCATCCCAAAAAAAAAACAAAATCAGAAAAGAATCCATTTATGTATGTAGAATGAAATAAATCGTTTTGAAATTAACCACCCATTTTAGAAATGCATTTGTTCCTTCATGTAGGTATAGCCTACAAACCATCTTGAAATTTATAAATAGTACAACTATTTCTAAGCTGTTCTATAGTCTCCTCATTTTCCACGCACTCACAAGTAGGGCACTCAACCGAACTCCATTGGAAGAACATGCTGTTGTATCGTCCATAGCATGTTCTAATACGACTTGGAACAGACCATAATCTCCTGGGAAGGTCAAAACCAATAGCTCTGATAAAAGAATCAGAAATATTTCTTGAAAGAATTGGATACATTCCATTCAGATTGCCAAATTTCTTTGTCGCTTCTATTCATATCAATCAGAAAATTTGAACAAAATGGTTTATGCGACTTCAATCTGGGGGACCTTATTATCTGGAATAAAGTTGAGTATGAGAAATGAATTTGGAAAGAAAATCAATTTGTTTCTAAAAATTCAAAGCTGTTGTCTCTCTGCGAAAATGGGGAGGAACAATATTTGAAAGCACTGGAAACCAAGGAGTAGGTGTAGATTAGATGGTACCAGTGATAATCCTCATAGAAAAAAATTTGTTAGGCATCAATTTCCTTTACATGAACACTGTTCAACCAAACAGGCAACAATATTCAGCAGCAGAAAAAATAAAAACCATCCCTCCCGTATGAAATATTGTTGTATCAGCGAAGAATATTGTTTCGAGTTTTACGCTTCAAACACAGATCATCTATGAGCTTTGGAATTTAGAAGATTGATTTCCAGATTACGTCAAGGTATCTAGGATTAAAATCATGTTTCAAGGGAGAAGAACCGAGTGACACTCAATTCTTTATGTTATTTTCTATATTAATGAAGAAATTATTCTTTTAAGAAAAATTCGAAGAATTTTTTTCCGTTCTAGACCTGCATCTTTTCTAGTTCTCAAAATCTGATCAAGATCATCTAAAACATCATTCAATTTACCCTGCGAGGTCTGCGTAACGTGAACAATTGGATGATGCTACACTAAACTACGCCTTTGTTGCAGTTTCAACTCTCGAACCGTATAGTAAGTCTGAGGAGAAAAAAATGGTGATGAATTTTGTTGATGTTTTCGACATGAATGAGTTGCCTATAAACATTATAAGGGTAAAAAGGTTTTATATGCAGAAAAACGGAAAAACCTTATTTTCTGATACTCTTAGCGACATCTAATTTTTTAGTCGTGCGGTATATACCTTTTCAACTTCAAATTCAAATTAGGATCAATTCGAAATGAGAATAAGCAACTTCAAAATGATAAATACAGACTCGAATTTTTAAGACCACATTCAAAATAGTGATCACACTCAAATTGGAATTAAACACATTCATATGGTTAATAAACAATTCCATATTGAAAAAAGTAGTTTTGTGTTTCATTTCATATTTCGAAAGAATTGTTTTGAAGTAAGTGAGAATCGAAAATAGGAAAAAATGCAAAGGTGTACATAAACGATTTCGTTGAACGAAACGAGAATCAATACTTTTCATTCTTCGGAATTCTCTCTGGATCAAAAATCTATCAGAAAAATTGTGAAAATTCTCTGATATATCAAACAGAAAAGAAATGTCATTTCCCAACATAAGATTGTTTAGTCCCATTTTAAGTGTTTTCATTCCCAATTCGGTTGTGTAGAAGTTGCTTATTCTCATTCTTGAATTTTTGAATGTGATTAGTCTCAATTTGATGTTGAAAAGGTATAGACTTGGAATGAAAAGTGGTTGATGCTGCTCACATGAACTTAAAAATATATTTGCCATATATATATATAGTTCAGCAACTCAAAATACTCAGTAATTGTAATGATAACCATTTGCATCAGCTGTGCAAACTTCAAGACCTTGAAGGTTACAGAGCCATCTAGTGGCATTATCGGAATAAATAGCAGAATGAGATTTCTCCACAAACTTTTTTTCATGAAATTTACTGTAGGTACACTTTCTTGGGAAGATTCGAATTACACCTGGAGTCAGAGGTAACAAAATATAATATTGGAAATGTAGTCCCGCCTTAAGAATATCAAATGCAGACTCTCACGGTAACCATTAAAGCATATTATTTCCCTCATCAAACTCTCAAACGTCTCTATGTATATTATGGTTAGAAGGTCTTAAACAATAAATTTAATTACGTGACGAATATGGAATTTTGAGTTATAACTACTATAACCAACGAAATAGCGACTTGCTTTCACGTATGTATCTAGATTTTGATTTTCTTATATCTATTGAAATATAATCCGGAAGGTCCTTGCATATTCTTGAAAACTTACATTGGGTTTTCTCTCCTGGTCTGTGAAACATTTTCTTGTTTCGGAAACTAGGAGAGAAAGCCCAATTTGAGTTTTCAGGAATAATTTCATTTTCTTATCCTGAGTGACGATCTTATGAACTTTATATTTCAACCCGTCAACATTTCCTTCTATGTAGCTATGAAATTTTTTCAATTTTCCCACTCATCAAAATAATGTCGCACCTTTTATCAACAGAGTAACGTATCAAAAAGAGTCGAAAATGAAATTTTATGGTACCATTAAAAAAAATTTAAAAGTCGAAGGAACACACGTCTAGTTCTTGAAAAATAAAATCGGTGATATATCTGCTACGGAATACTTCTTCCAAACGATTATTCAAATGTGAAATAATATACAGGATTGCTCTTTTCGGAATAAATATGATTAAATACCGGAAGAACTCAAAGTTGAACTTACCACCCTATATTAATTGTTCTCAATTGCAAACAGGAGAAAAAAGGTATCATGAACAGGTGTGCAATGAATTTGCCACGCGGTATTTGTTCTGGTAAAAATCTTTTTTTTTTTTTTTGGAATATATCAAAATATTAGAAGTTTCGTCAATAGATTCACTTCAATAAACTTGAAAAACACTCTATCCGGTATACATGTGATTGAACAGGTTGCTATCGAATGTCTAATCAGAAATCGTGAACCCAGGAATATCCTAACACGCTTGATAATATCTGAAACTCTCTGTTGTTGACCTGAAGATTATGAATTGGAAAGCAGAGCTTTTTTCAAAGTGGATACGGAAACTTTACATACTTTTCTGATGGTATGCATTTATATTTATGAAATACGAACTAATTTCAGATGAAATTTTGAAATATAAAATTATTTTAACGAATAAAATGGGAGGATTTTGACGTTTTTTCTTCAAGGATGAAATCAAAAATACATTCAACGAAAAAATTTCTTTGGTGGATTCTGAAAGAGGAAGGGTTGCTACCTTGTACCTGTCATTGGTGTAATAAATCTTCTTTTATGAGATGAGTTTGTATGATATTCTATAGGTCGTGATTTTCTATGAAAAGCAGGTGCTCAGACTTGTGCTTGATGTGTCTGATCGTGGGTTTTCCTCTAAGAAGCATGAAATACATGCAAGAACATGGCACTTGCCTTATTCATGCCATTCCCCATGGTGCGAAATGGGTTATGGAACAGCTGTTATCACATGACTGCACGCGGGCCGACTGGAAATAGTCCGAGTAGGAATGAGAAACACTGGCTGTTTTCCCCTGGGGCTTTTCTTGCGACGTTGCCGGATGGTGTAGAAACGGAGTACTGTTTTGAAAACAAGGAAATCTTACAATATGATGATTATCAGAGAATTTAAATATTATAAATAATAATTATTATTAATAGTCTATCAGTGGAACTTTTTGATCTAATGAATGAGACCGAAGAAGAATCGGTTCGCAAGCAAATAACCACAAGTGATGAATGTCATACGATTTTTTGACCTCTAAGGACATGTTTCCAGTGCTCAAACGCTCATTTCTCATTGATGATGATCTCATGTTTACCTGAGTTTTTCTCTCAATGAAGTGAAGTCTCACTCGAATGTTGGGTGGGCGGAACAATAGATGAGTCGAACAGTTTTTTTGGTCCCTAGGAGTTCAAGTTAACGGGAATCCACTGAATGTTTGAACAATAAAACAAAAATATCAGACGTGTACAACAAAACCTGTAGGTCAGCCCAGCAAGAGTCCTTGATGCGTTACCGGAACAATATGTTTTTTCCCCGAAAACTCTATCTATTTGACAGCACCGAAAATAAGAAGCAATGGATAAGACAGTTACATGATACGAGCTTCAAAACGTATATTTTCATTCTCTTTGGTAATGAAGAGCGCACATTCAATATTATAATTTCTATTATTTCTGCAATAAATCACAATGTTTTTCAAATAACGGCCAGTTTCAAACTCAAAATTTATAATAGAAAAACACACAAAAAAAGATTATAGAATGATCTAGATTTGAAGTTATTTCAGTGGAAAATTCGCGTATACGAGAAAATACAATCGTCATTCAGAAAAAATATATAAATGGACAACAGCCAACCAATATAATCTCTATCTCTATATAATCTTTGATAAATGAACCCTAATTTTGAATTTAGAAACTACAGATGTCGCTTATATCACTGTAGTCGCTTTGTTTCCCATCTTTATACTCTATAATATTTCTTTCGTTCAATCTCTCTGGTGTAACTCGGGTATAAAGAAAAGGGCATATCGTCGATTTAGCAGGGAAACGAATGTGACATAATCGGCCATATGCAAAAACCAATTTTCATTCATTTGACAATAATTATTGTTAACTTTGAGTTCATTATTTGGTATTTTTGTAGCTTGTATCGAATTGAGAATGGTCAGTTGTGTGGCTTTTGGTTGTTCAAAAACACCTTAAAACAGGTGAATCTGAATAAATATAATTTTTTATATGGAATGAACTTCTATGATCTTAGTCATTGGCGTAGTGAAAGATAATGTTGAGATAATAAGAGTTGGTTTTTTTCTTCTTGTGCTATATTTTCTGTGCTAATTTCGAGAAAAATAAATCTTATTTCTGTTCGTCAACAGATTTCAAAAGGAGGGAAGCTTAGATCAAAGCGTTAAATGGAATTCACTGAAAACTTAGTGATAATAAATAGTTTCAGGCTTTCACGACCGGATATATTGACATTAAGAGAGTCTTCCGGGCTTATTGGCCGTGGTCTATTAGGAATTATTTCACCTAACGTTTCGCCCACAACTGCGGTAGGCATCTTCAGAGGATTCTTGGTCTTAGATTGTAACTCGACCGCTGAATTTCCGAAATTCAGCGGTCGAGTTACATCGGAATAAATGAAAATTAATTCTAAAATCATTTCAAAAATATTCAGTCTTCAGGAATGAACATGATATGAGCAATGACCACTGCATCATGCTCATTAAAAATATTGCAAATATTCATATAATTACAAGAAAACATTTTGTTTGTAGAAAGCAGCAAAGATAAAAAAATTAGATCGAAATTAACAAAACCCATTCTTTCAAGGTACTATGAAATATCGAAACATATTTGTTTATTATTTCTGTAACATATACTTGTTCTTTAGGTATAATAAAGGTATTTACTATACAACTATTTCAGTTTGATTAAAATGTATCCATAATCCTTTTTCATTCAAGCTACTCGTTTTCAAATAATCACTTGAGAGATGCTGGCGGAATATATTGATCGGTCTCAAATTAATATAAAAAAGAAATAAAATCATTTCAAATACTTTTTTTTGTATTGGAACTCATCTATTCGAAGTTCTGAAGCTACCCACTCCAAGTTGCGCTACTGATCGATTCGGCCGCGATTTGCAAAAACCATTCCGGACAACGAAAATGAAGCAAATGCTCCTTCTTTCATATTCTATATTCTATGGTGTAACCACTGTATTGGCCTCACCATACGTATTTGAGTACATTCGATGAGCTGCAGATTTCTTCATATTAAAACAGAAACTCAAAACTTTCCGCTAATGACGAGAATTCGGCTCGTAAACTGAAATGATTAATCGAGAGAACTTCATGATGCAGACACGAGTCGACTAATATTTCGATGGCGTTATGTCAACAAATACCTACGTTTATTGTTTAACATCTAAGATCTAATTATTTCACCTACCTCGGAAGCAAAGTTGAAAACCTAATATTTTATACAAAGAAGTTGAATGGCGCATTCGCCATTCTGCAATCATAATTCTGTTAGTCCAAGATCTCAGAGCGATGTGACATAACTTATTTTCACATAGATGAACTCTTAGGTTCTCAGTATCGTTCAATGATATTTAAACACTTACGTCTTTGTGTAGGTTGCCTAGTTACACCTGAGCAGGTGAGAAAGAGAACTAAAAACGAGTGTAATTAACTTACATTCATATGTCTGATTTTTTAACATATTTTGTAGAATGTTATTCTTAAAGAGTTCTGTAACTGTCAGACAGTTTCCATGAACCATAAATTTTGTTACACGATTTAAACCTCTACAAAAAATGAATGAACTTCACTCATTTTTACATTCCAAATATCTAATTGGGGTAACCATGGGCGACAGCAGAATTTTTTCTCAGAGGAGGCCAAATGATGATTTGATGAGGTGCAGGCGAAATCAGTATTAGGTTTTCCTCAAAAACAAGAAGGAAATCACAATCTAAGGGGGCGCAAGGCCCCTCTGGCCCACTTCTGCAAGCGCCCATGGGGGTAAGAATTACAAAAATATATTTCATTATTCAGAAAAATAATAGTGATCAAACTAAGCCTAAACACAAAAATTATTCAGCAGGTCTCTTGAAGTGATATATTCAAATATGAATTTCGAAAGTATTTACTAATCAAATCAATATTATTGCATCTCTATTCAAATGAGACGAACTTCACTTTTACAGTTTTCAATATTTATGTGAATCAATTCATTGCATTCATGCGGAAAAATAAATTCATTCGGTGCAACTTTGTTCAATGGACATTATTTTCTTATTCTTATGAAAAGGTACCAGTTGAAAAAAAATTAAAAATATCATTCTGTGAATGACAATTCTCGGAATATGTCGTAGTTTTTGTTCCAGAAAAATATTCTGTTTTCTTGTGTTATAAAATTTTTGGTTTATCAATGGGATATGATTTCCTTTCATTAGGGTCCCGTATCGGTCTTCAAACATATGAAGTGCCGAAAAAATCATCACCTGGAAAATCGTATCCGGTTTGAAAAAACCCTCACGATCAGAGAGCAAGAATTTGTGGATTTTGAATTTGAATATCGAAGGAATTTTGAAAGACAAGTGTGATTACGTCTACAAATTAGCTGATGAACATGGTATCGAAGTGATTCTTCTGCAGAAAAACCAACACGGCAACAGAAAAAACTCCTCGTGAAAGAGGACAGTTGAAAGTTATGTATTAATTGATTTCTACAAGATTAGCTTGTCATGTTAAAAAATTATCAGTTCGTAATTTTCAACAGATTCCGAAAGGGGAAATCGATGAAGTTTTTTTTTCATTTCTTTCAAATTTTGTGACATTTCTGTCATAAACATTTATAAACCTCCGAACATTATTTGGCCAAGAAATCTGAATGTTGATGTTTTTTAAAGTAGCAAATGCATTTCTAGAATGCATTTGATTTATTCTGAATAATCGGATTCTTTTCTGCTTTTGTCTCTTTTCATTTCAGATTAAGAATTGAGAGTCGTTTTGGGGAGAATCTGTTTATCCGAGCCCATCGACGGATAACATGATCACACTGATGTCTTTCAAGATTTTTCTGATATTTAATGTTTCATCTTATTTTTTGTACGGGGAGACATGTTATTTCGGCTGAGGTTTTTCCCCTTGCTGTAAAGTATCGTATGATACTAGTGATGATAGTATCGTATGGTTCTATAGTATCATACGAAGAATGATGATACCCCGTTCTTTTTTTTACCTCAACTTAGGTACTTTTTGTTTCAACATTTATTGTATTATTTTAGCTCTCTGTTTCATAGGAAAAAAGTATTCACTGTCTTGGAATGTTTCTTCACTTTCTGAATATTTCTTAGGAGAATAATATCAATTTCTCAACGGTATTTTCATAAAAAATTTTTTCTTTTTCCATGATTTTCACTATTACAAAAAATAACAATATCACTCACAAATATCACAATGTTGAAAATAAGAACATGTAATCTAACAACCAGTTGCGCTTAGAGGTAGCATACACAAATATAAATATATAGAATAAAGGAAGGGGAACTTTGTTAATACCGACGTCCCATTCGATCTCGCATTAATTCTCTCGGCTGAATGATTTTTGTGTTCGGGAAATATTTGGTCACTAATTTGTCTGATGAAAGAAATATAACTTTGTTATAGTTACCTAAATAACATATTGGAAAATGAGACATGGATGTGAAAGTATCCGAAACTAATTATGATATTTTGAAATAATAGTCTACAAAACATTCATAAAAATCAACCACTTGAATTTAAGTTGAGTAACACTTTTTTATTACGTTTCTCACCTGGTAATTACCCAGGTGTCAATAGGCGACCTCCACAAAGAGGCGGGTATTCAAATATCATTGGATGCTACGGAGAACCTAAAGTTTCATCTATGTAAAAATAAGTTATGTCAGATCGCTCCGGGATCTTATTCTATATGTGTATGTCCAACACATCTTGATTTTTGAGATTATTTTTCACAAGTAACATATTTTCCTTCCCGTTTCAGTTGTATTCAATTACCTATCATTCGAGTGAAGAGCGCTTCTTGTTATCGTTGATTTGGTTTTATTGCAGATAATTTTTTACTGAGAATTTATTCGGAATAATATATTATTGATAAGCAGGTAGGGCGTCACTATTCATTACGAACCTTAAAAAGTAGGTTCACCTTCGAAAGAAATATGCTATTATTTTGAAAAACGCTTTGACATTCATAAATATCTTGATATCTATATCAGATTTTTATAGACCATCCTTATTACTGAGTACAAAAAAAGCATTTCACGCAATTTTAACCCATCATATTGAGTTATTTTCGATATGAGGCAATGAACACAGAGATTTGTTCAACTGGCTTTGTGCATCCTTCAGAAGATCTAATGGTGAAGGAGCTTAGTAAACAATATAGGTATATCGAGAAGCGGTTTTTGAAAAAACAAGCATATTGGGCGAGTACATGCAGAAACCTTATACCGCAATTTCTATTTTTTATTTTTCCTACTGCATAATTAATTACAATATAACTTGAGAATTATGAAATCAAAATTTGAATGTTATTTTCGCCTTTCATATTCTGCTCCATATATCAAACCATAAAATTTCTGAAGATAAAAAAATATAAAATGCCAAAATGAATAAACACATAGATGTTGGGAACTGAGGAGCTTGGGTATCATATCAAGCATGTTTCGATCAAAATCCGAGGTTTAGCTCTTTGAACATATTGTCGTTCTACATGAATATGAGTTGAAACAACAAGTGCTCATAAAGTTGCACATAGAAGGATTTGAATATCCATCACAAACCCTTTTTTTTCATCACGAAATTGTATGAAAAATATCTGTTTGAATTAAAGGACGTGACACTTGAGTTTTCTACGAAACGTAAAATATGATGTTCTCTTTTCACGATTCACATACTCGGATATAATTTTTTAAACAATTTATCTGGCTATGAAATGAATTAATTCGTGTCATAAAATTTTCGTGATTGAACTTCATGAAATATAATGAGAAGTGGGGCATGCAAATGTGATGCAATTCCGAGAACTCAGATTAGCATTTAATATGATTTAGCACGTACTTAGTTTCAGCGGGGAAAATAAATTCTTGGAATAAACCATCTTGAGTAGACTCCGAGCTTATTTTCGCAAGCGACACAAATTTTCATTATCCATTGGCAGCTTCAGAAATCATTCCAATAATTATTCAACATACGAGTTAATTTCTCTGTTTAAACTTCAACAGTTTCTATTTATATTAAATTCCTTTCAGCCTGGATCCTTCATTCGAAGATATCTAGAAAATGTGACAACGTTGCTTTTTTCCACGGCGGCGCTTCGTCTACCCTGTAGGGTCGATAGAAAATGAAAGACCACGAGGTAGAAGCAGGGAAAACACCCCTCAATGACTTATTTTACTTCCCCTATTTCCCACCTTGTACTTCCTATACAATGATCTCTTTCCCGGATGCAATTGTGTGAAGTGGCCCTTAATTTCTGACATGAGGAAGGTGAAGAAAAATTATTATTCCTCTGAAAGTAATCAGGACGAAGTTTACATTTACTTTTCAGCCGTTTCCGGGAGTCTGCTATGCATGAATTCATTATTGATGATTGATCCACATAATATCTACAACTTGTTGTAGAATAAACATATTATTATATTCTTTTGATAAGGTAACCTGATAAATAGTAATGTATAATAACAAGTGGAAGTCACTCGTTATTATTCTCCATCACAAATTTATAACACTACCTTATTTACTTTCATTTAATATCGGCACAGTGAAATATCAATTTAAACTATGGATTGAATCATTAAAACCAAATAATATCATAAGAATCGAACTTACCAACAAATCTTATTTCCTGTCGAAAACTATACTCTCCAACTTCATTTATAGTCTCAGATCTGAATCGACCTTCACCAAGCTGATAACAGAATGAAAACTATTTAATTATATTAAATAAAAGATGAAAAACCAAATTCAAGGAGACCTCCCGGCCGACCTCCCAAGAGATGGCGCGAAAGCAAGACATCTGCTTCCCAAGAATCTGAATAGTAGAAAAAACAAGACTAAGTCTTGAAAAAAAAGAGGAAGAAGAAGAAAACATATTAAAAAAACGTTATCTAAAAAAATCCTGTACATTTCAAAACATCAAGATAAAAACGTCTGTCGATTCAAGTTATTTTTACTTTATGTGATAATAAAAAAAAATTCATAATAGCATAAGCGCTTTTTTATTGTGAATCCGATGATATCGAGTTGTCTGAAAAAAATCTGGTCCTGATAGAGGCTTGCGAATTTCAAAACCGATGACTGTGGAAATGAGTGACACCGAGATCTGAGAAAATGGTAAATAAAAGATAATAATAATAATGACCGATAATCGCTGTCCTGTCTGATTGGACCCTGAATGTGAGAAACTGAGCATGCTCTGTAAGTAAACAATGTAAACTAGAGGTGCCCCTACTACCTACTACCCTCCATATTGTGAACAGAACGGCGTTATTTTGAAGCAACTGATATTTGAATTTCAAGGATAATAATCAATTGAATACATAGTAATTTAATGTCAATTGCTTGTTGTGGCTGTACCTCAACTCTTGATAGTTTACGTACCAATCGGATCTATCGGTCAATCATTTTCATACTCATCGAAATCCAAAGGTCTGATTTGATTCGAAACAAAAAATTTGTTAATTATATTGAATCTAACGATTTATTCCATCAAGAGTGGGTAAGTCAAAGAGAATATTTTTCATACATAGTCTGGAATTTCGGTTTCATCAAAAGCAAAATTTTATGGTTCATTCCGAGGAAATCTTGAAAACATTCCAGCTCAAGAGACTTGAAGTTATTTCTGCCAGTATTGATACAATCCACACATGTTATTATTGTTCTCTTCGGAGCAAGTTCCTGTATTCCCTATCCTCTCGCTCTATCACAATTGGGGATGTTATAAGAGGAGTCGAAAATTAAATCAGGGAACGTTTCATCATTTATTTATCTGAGACTCGGCGAGAGTCCTGACCTAGATAACCGTCCCTAGCTGGGTTTCGGCGGCCACCACCCCAAACATTCTGGCTGAATTTCATTCAAGAAAACTCGATATTCTCGTTGCTTTGAAGATAACCGGTGATGGGTGAATTGTGGAATTCGTTTTCATTCGTGACGTTTTTTCATGAAGCTACATTTATTCATATATATAAATATATATATATATAAATATATTTATATATATATATATATATATATATATATATCCGTATGAATTTACAAATTGCCACAATAATAAGTAGAAACGAGTATAAAAAATTATTGATGTGATCAATACATCTCAAAAAATCACAGCATAAGATTGCTGGTACTGAAACAGCAAAAGCTCTCGGGTTTTACCAAATTAATTGTTCAGATTATATGTGTTCATCCAAACACCTAACAATTATCGATACCCATATCATGGCGAAGTAAGCAAATGAAATTTTCAAGTGAGTTACCGGAACACTAGTTTTGCATTGAAAGTAATCAGTAATTTCCATAGGATATTCGAAAATCCTCTAATATCCTAAAATCAGAACCGCTAATTAAAAAGGTAGGTTTTACAATACTTTGATTGCCTGATCAAGCACTGTCAAATTGATTAAAGTATCTAGATAATATGTGAAGAATGCAGGATAGATGGTTGGCTAATTACTCAATAGTAAGTTAAAAATTCATGGAAGTAAATAGTATGCATGGTTTATTGGTTAAGGAAAAATTTCGGATGAATTTTGTTGGCTTTTCGAGGCACTTTGACGCTATTGCGATAAAAAACATTGCAGCCCAAGAAGTGAAAACACACATTTTTGAAAACTCTGGTGCTATCAATTTTTCCCATTCTTCATCGCAACCTGTCGACTGGAAAAATTTGTACTCATTAATTTCTTTCGTTACAAATTTCTCCAGTAACCAACCCTCCTAGAGAAATTGAATTCAAGAAACTTTCCGAATTTCTTCAAAAAGCCGGTACGATTCGACCCCACAGTTTTTGAGTTAGATGCTTTTCGAGTGCTTTTCTAAGGACTTCTAGAAAATATGCTTGAAGAAGGCATATTTTGACATATCCAGGGTGATTTGAAAAAAGTGCCCATCTCTCTAGGAAAGACAGAATACTAAAAAAATAAAAAGGATTTGTTCGGTAAAAAAATTTCGAAATGCAATTCGTATTCAAGATACAGGGAGTTGAAAAAAAACATATACCCATTTTTTAAGATTTTGCCGAAACTACTGGCAACAATGTGATAAAATTTCACACGAATATGTTTTGGAAGCTGATACATCTAATGAGTATGTTTTGAAATCTGACTCGATTCATACCGAGTTGTTTTGAACATAACTTTTCCGATGTTAGTTCATTAAGCTAAAATTTGAGTGATCTTAAACATCATTCAATTTATTATGAAATCCAGTGCATTTCTGTATTGAGTTATATTGAGTCATTTGGAGTTCATGACATACTTGCTATTGTTATGGATTTTGTACTTCCAACTAGTTTTTCTGAAGTCATGATTATACATGCCTATGTAAGTATGTATAATAAAAAAGTATATATAGTAATAGTTTCAATAAAAGTTGTATCATTTTGTAGTCATGACTATCGACGGTATCGTCCCCAGTGTCGTTCGAAGTCTTGCTCAAAGATCCACTTATATGTGCCAAAACAGCTACTCATGTCTTGTAGAGAAAAGATTCGAATGAAAGGGAATAATACAACTTCTGGTATTATTGTATTTTTCATGACAGAACGTTTTGTGTGTTGTTCGTGTTCTTACTTATTAATTTAATGAGAGTTTGGCGGCAGGACTTCGATCATTCCATAGGATCTATTATACAAATATTGTTTCATCTTCTGCAACTCCGAAGAAATCAATTTGAAAATTCTGAAAGACCCGATCGATCAATCCGAGATGCCGAATATACTGGTTCTCTGAAAACTAGCCATTCAAACTTCAATATCGAAGGATGTAGTGCGTGATATTACGAAACAAAAGTTCTGGACAAAAATTGCCACTTTAGATTAGTGTCATGCTTACATAATTCAACTGAAAAAACCATTGAAGCCTAATGTCCTGTACATCGAAGATAGTTCGTTGAATGGATTATCGAACTTCAACAAGTGATTGCTGCTTTTTCGAGCAAAATGATCGTGTCTGCTGAAGCACATTCCCACCTTGATGGTCCTGTTAATCATCAATATCGCTACATTATAGTATTCGTGGGACGTTCGTAGTTATCAAAAAATATTTTACCCCTCAAAGTGTCATTGGTTGGTGCGACACAATTCATATAACTGATGAATAAATTCAATCGATTCATAATTGTTTTTTATACTATACTAATTTGAAAAACAGACACATATCATTCAGTCTTCTATGATTTTCCAAGCGTGATAAACATTCTAATCTTTTTTGAAGTTCGTTGTAATCAATAATTTTATGTTATTTTTGAAAAACAAGATATATGCTGTACTCTTTCGAATCTATTAACATAACATCTAATACTTTTAATTCCATATTGACGTTTACAAAATTACGCCTACTGAATACAAAAGAATAGTAAAGACGATACATTTACTATGCCTGAAAGTAAACCCGAGTAAATTATTGGATAATTCAATAATACCAATAACATCTTCTTGCTTTAGATATAATCACTTGATTAATAGCGTAACTGAAAGCAACAGTGTTGACATCCCTATAAGGATGTCACCGTTTCACCAGTTAAAACCTGTCGAATACAGTCTACAGGAATATTTCTAGATCATGGGCGTACACAGAGAACTTATCCGAACGAAAGCTGCATTCAAAGGAATGGTAAAGAACAAGTGCCCAAACGAGATCCCTGAAAAACACCTGATCCATTCTGAAGAAATTCTTAAATTTTATCCGTTTCCGAGTCAAATTAAGATCTATTCAGAATATAGGGCTGTACCCATCTCGATAAGCTTCAACATATACCGACATCCGTGAGCAAGACACCATTATTTATTTTGTCAAATGTCTATTTGAAATCTGCATGAACAATATCAACCTGAGACAAGCTTTCAATTCCAACATGAAAAATTTCCATGCAATTAATTTTCTTTCAAGATTTCGACCTTTGATGAACCTATTAGGATGTGTTTCATATGATAAGAAACGAATACTAATGACTACGATACTGGACGATTCTCCTTTGTGAATAAGGACAATTCATTATAGTTCCCATCGAAGGTGCGTATTGATCGAATATAGGGATAAATCAAAACTCATTGAGAGTGACTCCGCTATGTTCTATGTCCATCCTTCATTTTGTCAGAAAAAATGGTGAAATATTATCTGCGCCGGAACCCCCATCCGGATTAAGAGCATTTGAATCTTTTCCACTGCTCTCTCAATCAGAGTGACTTCGGACAAGTACAGACTATCAAAAAGTTAAAAATTCTTACTACATTCAAACCATCGTGGAAGTTAGAAGATGATCAATATAGATAGCGTCGGTCCAATGATAAAGTCAGGAATGTGCTTTTTGTCTACGTATGGTATATTTCAATTTCATTCATAACTATCCCAAAAAAAGGAACTTCAATATTATAATAAAATATTATGGTATAATACCTTGAGACCACTCTCCTGTACCATATGTGTTGCACCAAACGTTGTCGCCTGGAAACAGCTGTTAAGTTTTTTAATATTGGCCAAGAAGTGTTTAGAATCATTTACTATCCCAAAAAGTAAAGAGCGTAAGGGATCTGGTGGTGGGACTAATTGTGGCAATTGGCAATTAGATAAGCTAGCTGACCCGGCCTTAGAGATGAATAAAGCTGTTTTTTCAAAGGAAATATATCAGGTAAAATACAAAAGGAATACAAAAGAACATAATATACAAAAAAGTTAATTGTAGTGAAATAGGTATGTACATTAAAGGGTGATTGTTTATATATTACTCAATAGCTATCTCAGTTAATATTGGTCGTACACAAAAGTTTTTTATGGGCATTCAGAATTCAGTATTAAGAAATTGCATTAAGGCAACCTAAATATTCTATGTGAATTGTTGTTTTTCAAATGTATTTAATTTTCCTTATCGGGATATTTGAAACATGAAATATATGGCCCGTCTGCAAAATATTGAAGACATTAAATTCAGAATAGAAGAAGAAATTGACAACCTCAATATATTTCATTAGATTTGAAAGAAAAAAATTGACGCAGGATGCAATGGGTCTTAGGGTTAGGGTGGGCTTGTGGACTTTGGGTAAACCATAAAATCTCGCAGGGACCGAATTATAGTTGTATAGTTGTTTGCCCTGTGATAGGGTTATGTGACCGTTGTTGACTAATATTTTTAACAGAGTTGCACTGGTTCTGTATCCTTGATGTGGGGTCTCTTAGAAAGCGCTTGTAGTGCTGCTGGTCTCTTAATATGGTGTCTGCCAATTGCATGTAATGTAACAGAGGTCAACTGTATTCGCGCATCCATCCCCTTGATCAAAGGTTTAACTAACGCACTAATCTGTCTCCTGAAAACACCTAACTTGAAATTAATCCCACGATCAAAATTTAAAATAGAAAAACTATACAGTTACACAAAAGACAGAATCAACACAACAAGAGTTGTGTAATATCCCAGACGGCACAGAAATATTCCATGCATATTCAATGAATATACCGCTGGCATATTGAGATATTCCAAACATATTCCAAATCTCCCACGGCATAAGCCTGGCAGATAGCAGGAATATCCAAGGTCACCATGAAACATCTGCCAGGAATATCCCATGATCTTCAAAAATATTTCCATGGCATATGCCATACAGATTCATCTATGAATATCTCCCTTACATATATGCTGGCAATATCTTTTTATCTCCTGATTTGTCCATGCCATATGCTGGTAATATCTTTGTATATATTTAAATATATGTAAATTTTTGTAGCGGTACTAAATAATAATGCATTGATTAGATTGTTTCAAAAAAATTTATTACAGTTTTAAGAATATTTTGTACAATAACAATAATTAACAAAATTATCACATTAAATTATGAAAATGAACATAAAGTAAAAATATAAATATAAATCAACTAGGTATTTTACAAAACAATACAAGGCATATGAACTAAGAATAAGTAAAAATTAACATTTGATGAATTAAACTAAAAAATAGGGAAAACACAATGAGGTAATATTTTAAATGGTATAAATCTTGAACTGTGAACTTCAATTATTTGGTTTGTGAACTAGCACAAAACTTTAATTGGGCAATTAAAAACCTCACGTAAATCGAATCACACGTTTTGAGTAATTTAATGGTACCAACAAAGTTTTGTGAAACCGACGTTATATCTATATCAGCACCTCAGAGGTAAAGTGTGTTAAGTCACATTTTTTCAGACACGAACTATCTACAATATTGGATTCACATTAGTAAATTCTAGCTAGTGGAACACATTTTTGACTCCCTAGGTATATGAAGTCGCCAAATAATGGCAGTCCACATTCTTTGAAACAATGATCGAACTGAATAATCTCTCTTTTGTCTAATTTTGATATTGTGACTTAACACACTTTACCTCTGGGGTGCTGATATAGATATATCATAGATCCTACGGATTTCCGGTTCCCAGTCTCCATCCCCTTCTGTCCACACCCATTCTCTCGGTCTCTCAGGTAGATTTTGATCTTCCTCGCCTTTTTCTTTCTTTTGATCTGGCTTTCTCTCAACTAGCAGATTTGGCCCTGAAAAAAAACAGTGATTCTAAGATTTTCAAGATAAGAGGCCGTCTACTGCTCTAGTAATAGTGGAAGTCTGTTCTAGAATTGTTTGATATTTATAAACTTACTTTGAATTTTAATAGGCAGTGTTGGCATTTTATATCGAGGCAACCTTCCTTCTTGAAGATGATGATATATGCCTGCGATCCCTCTTTTTGATGAGTATCTCAGAAAACCTGTTTTGCGTCTGAATTTGTAACAATTCCACTAACATTTTCGACCTGTTCAGCTCGGCTGAGACTTACACCTGAAATGATAATCCACTCATGCTCTTGTAGTTGTTACGTTTGGATTGAAAGCAAAATTCTGGTAACAAATTTAGTATTTTCATTCTGATTAAGAACCTCTAAAAATATTAATAAAACTTAATTATGGATTTCATGATCACTGAAATTATTTATACTATACCTTTGAGAACATTGCACAATTTTATTAGGGATGAAAAGTTTGTTTTTGCCTTCTCCCAACCCAACAAAAATATAGGAAATATCCTTTCTATCACTTCCTCACTGTTAAGTCCTCATTTCTTTGACCTGAAAAAAACGTAAATATACATAACCAAAGATAAAGAACTGACAAACCTTTTTCAAGCATTCCAAATATAAGAGTACCTACCAATGCCGATTTGATATTCATGCTCTTGTCTGTCTGTCTGATCTTTTATCATGTGCTTGGCTGCACATAATTCTCAAACAATAACATCTTTGATCTCAACGTGACGACTGACGACCATTTTGGAACGCCAAACTGCTACTAACCACTAACCACAGAACACAAATAACCTCAATCCAAGACCACAAAACAAAAATTGAAAATTTGGACTGAAAAAGTAACAAAATGGCGATGATCAGAAAAATCTGTTTTGTTTACATCCATGAGAGTCAAATCTCAGTAAAATCGAAATTTGATATTCTTATCGGTAAATTCAGGGAGTTTAGAATGGATGAAAGCCAAAAAATAGTAATAGTAAAGAAATGATGTTTGTTTTATTTATATCAGATATTTCAATAAAATTCAAGGAAATATCTAGAAAGGGCGAAAATATGGTTCGAAGTGGCCACATAACTTCCTCAACCTTCGATGGCTCTGAAATGTTTGAAATGCAATGTATTTGGTTCAATGAAAAGCAAGAAGAAATAAGTTGAACTAGAAAGATTCCAAGTTCCAGACAACACCTTTGTCACCACATTGCAGCTGCATGGAAACAAAAATATGAGCAAAAGTGATTCGATCCTCCAGGGGAATAAGCCACTCTCACCTCTGCTGACTAATATTTGATTATCATACGAGTATATGATTTTTGACAACTTGTCTACGGCCTCTTTACAAATCTGTTCGAATATCATATTATACTGTTTTTCTGTTTTTTGAAAGTATATATTTGATCTCCTTCCTATAAGATCAAAATTATAATGGACCTCTTTTTCTATTTCATTGAAAATTTCAGTTATTTAAAAAGTCACTCGACTGTCAGTCGATATAGTATAGTATGTCCATTTTTCACAAATAAAAACGTTTAATTTGTTGCCTGCTTTTTCATTTCATTGTATCAATTATATAAATAAATTACAAATCATTGATTCCATTTTTTATTCAGATCAAATTATTAAGCGAATGAAAGTGTTATTTTTTTAACTTGAATCAAAGTATAATTAACTTCATTATAACTGCGATTCCTCGAAAATATAATTTATATTGAAAGTTTGTAGTTCTTTAACAGTTTACTGGAAAATATCAAACTCATCAGTTATTGATGAGTTCGGAACAAAAGCAAGATCGAGGTAGTGGTAGTACCTACACTATAAAAAGTTACCGTTCGAAAAGGGTTTTGTAACGTTTGTAATATTCCATGAAGATTCATATATATATACCAATAAATACCATTAAATAATATTCTAAACACATATCATATGGATATTCCCGTAGCATATACCAGACATATCTGGGATAGCATATATCTGGAATATTCCTTTGAGAGCAGATATATTTGACATATTTTTTGCATATGCCTCGCATATTGCAATATCTTTTGGCTTAATGGCAGATTGGAGGAATATTCCGGGAATATAGGGTGCCGTCTGGGATACTCAGTCCCTTGCTCGATGTGCGAGGAGGTTTACATAGGCCAAACATCACAACAGTTGAAAAAGAGGTTGACGCAGCACCGGAGTGACATAAAAAACCCAAAGAAGATTTGCGCCTTAGCCGATCATACCAGAGACAAGGAATATCTAATGGACTATGACTCTACCAAAGTGCTGGATTCTGAACCGAATGGAAGCAAAGGATGTTTTCTTGAAATGTACCACATCAAACGTCAGACCAATTCGATGAATTATAGAAGAGACATTAATAATCTAAGTAACATCTATTCATACTTAATCCATTTTGACCAACTCAGTGAGAGTGAGTTGGCGAGACCATTGAGTGGAACTAACTGATTTGCATACATTGGACAGTGTTGAGACTGTGGAGTTGAGAAGTGTTACGCATATGCGGTTACCTATCTATCAGTGAGAATGAAGGTCGGGGCGCATGTTGTAGGGGTTTTGAGGTGTTTTCCATTCGGATATTCAAGTAGAACTATTTGGCGACATGATCAGTGACAGTGATCAGTTACCAACCGTTTCAGTGAGAGTGAAATACGGACATCAAAAAAGACGATATTTGATGAAAAGAACAGACTTGAATGATATGACCAAAAAAATAGAATCGATAAAAATGGGTAACAAGTGGAGGCCAATTTTTTGGATATCCATAGAGTTGATCATTTTCTGTGCTCCCTTCTCTGTAACCACACATTATTAATAACAACAGTCAAACGTTCCGCATTGTAATTCTTGTTTTGTGCGAAATCCGTGTAAATGCCCACAACCAGTATCGAGAGTATTGAAGATTTTCATGTAGTTGGTGTCTCAATTAACAACAATCCACCTCTGTATTTCGGTAGGTAATTCAATTAATTGTACCCCATATATGTTACTTGTTCAAATTATATTTTAGAGTCCTGAAGAAGATCCTAATGTCGATCGAAACGTAGACCTATGAAATAAAGAAGAGTGTTCCAAATCACACCAATTATTTCCCACACCCCTTAATCTTAATATATATATATATATATATATTTGAAATCACAAGAAATCGGAACGACATCTACTAGATTTATTCGCAAGAAGGAAAATTATTTTAATTTTTTTTTATTTCATCGAATTTTTCAGAGTTTTAATGTATTTTATGTTAACCCCACCGAGGAAGAATCCAACAAAAAAGCTTTCATAACAAACAGTTCATCCAATCTTGACTTATAAATGGTGTAACTAACAATATGACCGACTTAATTTTATATATTAAGATATCAATGCCAGAATCGGAAAAGATCTTGTTTATTCCCATGTAATTTTTAAAATGTGGTTTTCCCAAAACATCTAAGAAGCACATTCGTGACTTTATCATCAGACCGACGATTGAATAAAACGGAAAACAAAAAAATTCTCTGCCTTTACGGAGGCCCCACCGAAAACATTTTTGAAATATAGATGAATTCGAAATAGTTATCATCGAAGTGATTGCCATTTTCAATTCCCAGGCTCAGAGATCTTTTATCGTGAAGTATAGGAAATGATATTAGATTGTCACTGAAATGAGACATAAACCGGTTTCAGCCTTGTTTGGCATCCTCAGTATCCCATACACCTCAGCGACATGATCTTCATGAAAAACTTTTATATTTAAAGCAATTAGGTATGATGTGCTGAGTAGAAATTACAAAGCAGTGAAATCCAATTACGTCAGAATGAAGTTCCACATCTCCAATCATATGCTGAAAAAGAACTCTGTACATTCTCGTTTACTCAATGATTATTGTCAATTAACTTTCGATTAATGCAAATTTTAAATTGAAGTTGCCATTTTCATTCTGAGGAAAATGAATTATTTTAATTTGCATTTATTGCGCCTCGATTAAAAATTCAGAATAATTTTAATTAGGTGTGATAATACAATAATCAAGAATTAATAAAGGCTAAAATTGCTATCCTTAATAGCATACCTTCTGGGCCTGAAATTGAAAAAATATTGTTCTGGAATCGGCAATATTAGGTGGGTATATTCATAAAGTTCTAATTATTTTGAAAATGGTACATTTTCGCTGAAAAGATATTGGTGTCTTTCGAGAGCATTTGGTCTACTTTATCATGGTGTGTCTTCTGATTCACTAGTTATAGGACATCCTGTATTATTATCAGGAACCCCAAGTTTGGAGCGAAAACGAAGATTGTTCGAAACCACTTGTTCGCTGATTCTTCAATATAATTTGTTGATGCTCTTTATCATGTGGTACGAGGAATCTTCATATGAGAGAAAGAAAATTAAATAATGCTCCCATCAGATAGAACTCAACAGATTGATGATGGTTTGTTCTTTGATAAATCAGTTGCAAAAAGTTCCTTCTAAGATATTCATATGATAAATAATTGAAGATTTGTTCTACTTATTATACACAAGGATTTTCCTTTCATGGTACTCAATTGATACCATATTATTTTGCAATGTTTATTTCTGTATTTTGAACTTCATTTCCATTTTGATTAATGTGAATGTTGTCTGATTACTTTGAATTATTTGTAACTTGAAAATTTGGTGAATAAAGTATTATTATTATTTCTAGCAGCCCATCTCATTTTGCAGCTATAAAAAAGACTATTGTTCTAAATAGAAACTAGAAAATTTTTGAAATTTTCTCTGAAAGTCAAAATTGAGGCTTATTTGAACTGTGCTATTGCAAGGAGAGAAAACCTGGGAATATTATCATATTATCATATCCTCGATATCCATTGTAGCAGATTAATCAGTTTTGACAATGGTCACATATCCATGACATTTCAATCCAAACATCTACATTCTGAATGATAATAGATTTTGATTTGAAAGAAATGTGAACATTTCCGATTCTCCGCAAGGAAAGGAATGAAATATTTTGGGTCCTCCTTCCATCCTATATCTGATTTTCACTAAGACTTCCTCTAATTATCCGTTTTTTATATTATCGATATCTTTACTCTGGATGCCATCTAGCGGTGTTGTGGTTAAGTCCCCTATTCACGGAATACTCTATAGGTAGAGACCGCTCGACAGGATTTCGTCAATAATATCTTGAAGAAATAATTAGCGAGGGTGAAATTATTCTGAAGTTATTTTCGAACCGATGTTGATAAAATATAAACATGACTCAACTGTAGGTGAAGGATATTCATTTATTTACAGAAGGTATAGAGTTGAGACAAGCCTATAAAACTCAAAAATAATCAATATATACATTCCGTATAAGAAAAATCATATATTTGAATGAAAAAAAAAGCTATAGAGTGGAGTAATAAAAAAATGTACATAAATATAAGTTGGCACGAGTATCACTAGCGAGAGCGACTACACAAACTATCGTAATTGTTTTAAAAAGCATTAACCGACACAGAGACCACGGCTGGGGGCAGATCATTTCACATACCAAAAACCCGGTTAGGGAGGAAATGTTGCCGCTGCGTCGTTTTAAAATTCGGTTTGGATAGTTTATATGAATGACCACGAAGACGGCTGTCGGTGTTCCTAGCAAAGAGGCCGCAGAGATCTACTCCAAATCGATTGTGGAGGGCCCGGTAAGTTGTAATCAGGTCTCCTCGAAGCCTGCTGTCTGCAAATGCAGGGAAATTCATGAGAGACAATCTCTCTTCGTGAGTTGGGCGTAATACCCCATATGGGAGTCGTGACGCACGACGCTGGATACCCTCCAACAAAGCCGAATCACCTCTCAGTACCGGGCACCAAACAGGACTAGCGAATTCGATGAAGGGGCGGATGTTGGTTTTGAATAATTCAGCATATGTTGCGGGCTCACATCTGTTGAATGCCTTCTGTATCATGAACAGAGATTTTTAAGCCTTATTCACAGTAGCCAGAATACGGCCAGCCCAGCTATGGTTCTCGGTAATAATCACACCAAGGTCACAATGACTACTGCAGGCATTAACAGGGACATCCTCCAGATAATATTGATGTCGGGGATTGCGGAAACCTGAGTGCAAAACAACACACTTGTCACGGTTGAGAGGCAGCTGCCACTTCCGGCACAAACGACTCAACGCTACCTGAAGTTCGCCAGAGGCCGCTATAGCTCTTGCAAATATCTTATTGTCGTCAGCAAATTGCGAACAGTTGGATTTGAGGATTTTGGGTAAATCAGATATGTAGAGAACAAATAGCAGTGGAACCAATACTGAATCCTGTGGAACACCATTCAAGACAGGCCTCAGTTCAGACAGAGCTTCCCAACTCGAACCTGGAAAATTCTATCTGCAAGAAATGCCTCGATCCAACACAGAAGACGGTCACGAATTCCAATATGCTTCAGTTTGTGAAGGAGGAGTTTGTGAGGTACACGGTCAAATGCACAAAGAAAATCCAAGTAGATCACGTCAACTGGATGGGACTCGTTTGGAGAATTTGACCAGGTGTTCAGACATTTGAGGAGATTGGTAACCACCGAACGTCCGGGCAGAAATCCGTGTTAGCCGTCCGGTATGAGCCGGTTAGCCAGGGCGAAGTGAAGGACTTCCTCATGTATTATTTTCTCACATATGTTTGATACGATCGGAACCCAACTGATGGAAGGATAGTTGGCGGCGTTTTTTCTGTCTTCCTTCTTGAAGATAGGCGTCACTAAAGCACTTCGCCAAGTTTCCAAAGAACGTGCGAATAAGATAGAAGGAGGATATGAAAGATGTCTAGCACACTCTCTCAGGAGTTTGGCAGAGAAACCATCTGCACCTGGTGAAGAACCAACACTCAGACCAGGAAGTCTCACCTCAACTTGAGCAGGAGAAAAGTCGATGTCAGTGATCTCAGAAGAATTGTATGAGCCAACGAGTTCAGGAAGGTTTGTACTGCCTCTGGTGAAGAAGGATGCGAAGCAATCAGCCAACACCTCTGCAGATTCATCGGAACCGGAGCACGGTTGACTATTTTCGTTTTTAACATTATAGATGTCGATTTTAGAATAAAAAAAGATGTCTCAAAGAAGGTGGTGCCATGTGTAAAAATGTAAAGATGAAGAAATTGCCCAAGTTATAATAAAGGCAATCGAGAAAAACTTAAGTGAAACAGAGAATCAGAACAAGCTAGAAAGCAGTACACAGATAAGAATTCGGTTAATCTGTAAAAAAGAATCAATAATACAATGAGAAATGAAAATCTACATACATAATATAATAAGGCAAATCATAAGGAAGTACAAACTGATGTCTTACAGTTTATCAGTTGGATGCGAGTATCGTGGTTAAATCAGAGAAAAGGCTTTTTTAATTGTTCGTCTATTTACAAACCTGCTCGAGCTTTGGAAGAAAAAAAATATAGAACCAGATTCTCAGTATGTGCAACTTTTCCGAATATGAAACTAAAATTTTCATGTAGTCATTTGAAGAATAGTTGAGTTATAGTTAGAATTTGAATACTGTCCACTGCTATTTTAAGTTCAATTTTGTCCCTTGATAGAGCTGTTCTCACCACCCCCTTTATTGGTCGCCTTCGAGTTCCAGAGATTTAATGAAGTTCTTTAAGCGAAAGGCTGAGGCGAAACTAATTACTAGCTCCTAGGTACTAACAATTACCTTGCCGCAATCATTCTTTTCTTTGGCTTGCAATCGCAAAGCATTCAGAGACTAGGTGAATAGGAGTCTCTTCCTCTTCTCCACAGAAACTATACCTGCCACTGTTCGATTATCTCATTCTCAACAGGTATTTCCTAAGATGACAATGTCTTATAAGAAAGCCGATGAGAAGGTGTAGTTTTGGTTCTTACTGTAATCCAGATACCATCTTGATCTTGTTGTGTCAAATTGATTTCGAAATTTGTTGAAACGGGATCAGTAATGGACGTATTCACGTTTTGGAGAAAGTGTTTTTGTACCGGATTCGATTTGAGGTGGTATAATACCGGTGATAGTTAACACTCTTCAGAAAAAAATTAAATTCGAATGTTTGGCCAAAAGGACCATTTCTGTGAAAAACTGATTCGTCATCTTTTTCACGAGATTTTTCAATTTGTACACTCTACTGAAAATAATCGATCAATTCATTAATAAATAGTATATTCTAAAACAAGTTGCAGAATGGCTCCTATTCCAACACGAATGCGAAATTTGAAAACGAGCGACGAAGGAGCGAGTTTTCGAAAGCATGAGTGTTGGAATTGCCTTCTGCAAAGAGTATTAGACGACATCTTCTCTATTTCAGTCAAATTTTGTGAAATACTGTGGAAATTCAAATGAAAATTCAGATTAATGACTTTTGTATTGTAGCTTGGCAGTTGGTGTGACTTACAAAGTTTGGCCGATCACGGAATAAGAATTGATTTGATTCATTGGATCGGAGGTCAGTACTGACAACCACAAAACGAAAAATATAACTGAAAACGATGCTGTAATAAGTTTCATTACAGCACTATTTTCAGTACTGTAATGAACTCATTACGATACTGAAATAGAGAATAGTATATTCTAATACAAGTTGCAGAATGAGCTCCTATTCCAACACGAATGCGAAGTTCGAAAACGAGCGACGCAGGAGCGAGTTTTCGATAGCATGAGTGTTGGAATTTCCTTCTGCAACGAGTATTAGACGATATTTTCTCTATTTCAGTCAAGTTTTGTGAAATACTCTCGAAATTCAAATGAAAATTCGGATTAGTGACTTTCGTGTTTTATCTTTTCAGTTGGTGTGACATACGAAATTTGACAGATAACGGAATTTGAATTGATTTGATTCGAAACTTGATTCGATCGGAGGTCAGTACTGACAACCATAAAATGAAAAATATGACTGAAAACAATGCTGTAATGAGTTTCATTACAGCACTACTATTAGTACTGTAATGAACTCATTACGATACTGAAATAGAGAAATTATATTTACGTGCCTTTGGTTACTATTTGTGACGAGTTGTGAACCTGGAAAACGCAATGGAACCATCTTTATCAAAAAATAAATACAGCAATATACTCGGATCGACCAAATTGCCGCAATTCTGAAACTGGTACCACTGGAAATGCGACGAAATCTCTGGTTTCAACACGACGGTTGCCCAACACCCTTCAGTCGTCATTTAAAGATATATTTGAATCACACGTATCCTCACCGGTGTATCGGAAGGGACAGTTGAATTTTGTGACCTTCGGATTTTTTTTTATTGAGGTTATCTGAAAAGTTGAATTTATTTCAATACTATTTGAGATGAAGCGGAACTGAGGGATTGCATTCGTATTTCTGCATCTGAAATAGCCGAAACAATTTTAGATTCTGATTCTCATTGAGTGACTACAATAGACTTATGGATATTGAAGTTTCTGTGCTCATGTCATTGCAATTGACCAATAGTTCAAATTAATAAGTGATTTAAGGACTAACATTTTTCGATAGGCAGATTTATTCAATAATTCATAGCAGAATGTGTAAAGTGAAAGTTATCTTCAGAAATAGAAATCAGTTTCTCAGATATGGTCCTTTCTCGTTCAACATTCGGATATCTTGCTTTCTGAACAGAATTATCACCTGTATTCTACATTTTCCAAATCCTCACAGGTTAGGCAATACTTCAACGTAATTTTTAGAAAAAGTCTAATGCTTTTCTTCTCACACCGCCTCAGATCGAAAAATAAATATATTTTCTCTATTTCAGTATCATAATGGGTTCATTACAGTACTAAAAGTAGTGCTGTAATGAAACCCATTACAACATTGTTTTCAGTTATATTTTTCGTTTTATGGTTGTCAGTACTGACCTCCGATCGAATTAAGTTTCGCATCAAAACAATTCAAATTCCGTGATCTGTCAAATTTCGTATGTCACACCAACTGCCAAGATACAAAACAAAAGTCACTGATCTGAATTCTCATTCGAATTTCGAGAATATTTCACAAAAATTGACTGAAATAGAGAAAACACCGTCTAATACTCGTTGCAGAAGGCAATTCCAACACTCATGCTATCGAAAACTCACTCCTTCGTCGCTCGTTTTCGAACTTCGCATTCGTGTTGGAGCTCATTTTGCAACTTGTTTTAGAATATACTATTAAAAATGTGAATTTTGAATATTTGTTTCAGAATCCCCTCATGGGATGTTGTGTGCTTTTTTTGAGTGCATAAATTGAAGCAATCATTCAACTTTTTTCACGTTATCGCAGTAAATAGTAAATTATACCTATGGCATCAGTAAAAGTATTTGAAGTGGAAAATTCAACATTTTTATAAAACATTAAATATTTTCAGAACTCTGTACTTTCATATGAACGATTTTTTCACATCATGTTGGGCACATCCTGATTTACGTTCCGAGTTCGTTTAACGTGGTCTTTTCAGGACACCAGTATCTTCCTTTCCTTCATCACAAATAAATAGGACAATTTATTCGTTCTGACCGAAATTTCATTCAACTATATTTATGGTACCTACTTGCAGGGAAGGAAAATTTTACCAGAATTGATTTCTCTGTATGAAATTTGTTCGATTATAATTACGATATGTAAATTTCCGAAGCTGTACTCAAGAAAATCAATTTTGACTGCTGAGGTAAAATCAGTAATATGGAAAAATTAATGAAGCATAAATCCCAGAAATTCCTTCATGTAACATTTTATGATAATCGTAGAAATCAGAAATAAATAATCCTTTGTTTTTCATTTATAAAGGGATATACTTATTCAGTCAGTATTTGCCATGAATTTTTACACTATGCATTGAAAAAAAACTCAATTCAAAAATGATCTCAAAAAATTATTATTGTCACTCATTGTCAGCAACTGTTGGATATACTTGGGTAAATCAGTTTATTACAGAGATATTTCACGAGAAAACTTTCGTTATTTTGTCATCCCGCAATGTCCGCTGAGTAGAGTATATCAGGGATTGGTTGAGGTACGGTCAGTTCTGAATCAGTCAACCATTGGAGTGTATCCCCATGCAAAGTCAAGGATCTCCGTAAAACAATGGTTGTTATAAATTAATCAAAGCACGCACCCTCGTTGTCCATAATCCTGAATCGGTCCACTCCTGATTATTATCGTTCGTCAGAGTGACCTCCTAAAAATGTATTACCTAATTTCGGCAGTCATGGTGCAACGAAATGTAATTAGGGGGATTACCGAACTGACGGGTCTCTTGTCTCAATGATTCAGGAATTTTATAAAGAAAATATATCTCGTGTCAGAATTGGAAGAGATCTGTCGAAGCCGATACTAACTACTAAAGGTTCATCTCAGGGATGTTTAGGAAATTCCTTTTTTTATGGATCCCTTCCAAACATACTTAAATTGACAACAAAACTACAAAATTCATTTAGAGAAGAAAATATAAAAATATCCACATATAATCCCAAAGCAGTTTCAAAATTGTTCACCAAACTTAAAGATGAAATCCCAATAAGATTACGAAGTGATGTTGTTTACCAAATAAGGTGCTTGGGCTGCAGGGAAAATTATATTGTCATACATCTCTATGGCTAAAAAGCAGATTGGCTTTTCACAAGAGCGATTTAAAAAAGTATAGAGAAAGATGTGCACTTGCAATACATTCCCTACAAGATGATCATCGGATAGATTTTGATAACACTGAAATACAAAAAAAAGAGAGTAAATATCATAAGAGAGTATCACATGAAATAATTCAAAGATATAAATTCAAATGCTTCTATAAACAGAAAAAAACTGACGTTTTGGAAGAAAATTAAGAATAACGTTTCCTGTGAGAGGAATATTTTTGTAGAATTTTTTTGTTGCGGAACATACAGAATATTCAGTGAAATAATTGTTGCTGAGATGATATTCATTTCAGTGAAAGTGATCATAACATCAAAAAAATTCAAGGTGACATATTACATATGAAAAAATTAATTTAGTCTTCCTAATGAAGCTCGAATGCCAGAAATTCCTTCATGAAACATTTTATGATAATCGTAGAAATCAGAAATAAATATTCGATAGTTTTTCATTCATAAGGAGATATATTCAGTCGATCAATATTTGCTATGAATTTTCACAGTATGCATTAAAACAAGCTAAATTTAAAAAAAAATCCACAGATAAAAAAAATGTTAATTGTCACCCATTGTCAGCAACTGATAATTTCAGATGAATCACTTGATTGTCGTAATACTTATATGAAGAAGACGAAAAGCACTAAACGGTAGCCAAGGAAAATATTCATAACACTGTAGGCGTCTATTTTGTTGTTTACTAGCGCTATCGCTTCTAGTTGGATAGACTTAGGTAAATTAGTTTATTACAGAGATATTTCACGAGAAAACTTTCATTATTTCGTCATCCCGCAACGTCCGATGATTAGAGTATATCAGGGATCGGTTGAGGTACGGTCAGTTCTGAATCAGTCAACCATTGGAGTGTATCCCCATGCAAGGACAAGAATCTCCGTAAAACAATGGTTGCTATAAATTAATCAAAGCACGCACCCTCGTTGTCCATAATCCTGAATCGGTCCACTCCTGATTATTATCGATCGTCAGAGTGACCTCCTAAAAATGTATTACCTAGTTTCGGCTGTCATGGTGCAACGAAATGTAATTAGGGGGATTACCGAACTGACGGGTCTCTTGTCTCAATGATTCAGAAATTTTATAAAGAAAATATATCTCGTGTCAGAATTGGAAGAGACCTGTTGAAGCCGATACTAACTATTAAAGGTTCTTCTCAGGGATGTTTAGGAAATTCCTTTTTTTATGGATCCCTTCCAAACATACTAAAATTGACAACAAAACTACAAAATTCATTTAGAGAAGAAAATATAAAAATATCCACATATAATCCCAAAGCAGTTCCAAAATTGTACACCAAACTTAAAGATGAAATCCCAATAAGATTACGAAGTGATATTGTTTACCAAATAAGATGCTTGGGCTGCAGAGAAAATTATATTGTCATACATCTCTATCGTTAAAGAGCAGATTGGCTTTTCACAAGAGCGATTTAAAAAAGTATAGAGAAAGATGTGCACTTGCAATACATTCCCTACAAGATGATCATCGGATAGATCTTGATAACACTGAAATACTAAAAACAGAGAGTAAATACCATAAGATAGTATCACATTAAATAATTCAAATATAAAAATTCAATTGCTTCTATAAAAAAAAACTGACGTTTTGGAAGAAAATCAAGAATAACGTTTCCTGTGAGAGGAATATTTTTGTAGAATGTTTTTTTGCGGAACACACAGAATATTGAGTGAAATAAGTGTGAGACCATATTCATTCCAGTGAAAGTGATAATGATATCAGAAAATTTAAGCTGACATAGGGTAACAGGTATAGTGATCGACACCTTAAGCGCATAGAAACTTTCAATTAATTATTTCAGCTTGTAATTTTCTCACAACAAGGTGGAGACCCTTACAATATTACAGTTCAATTATGCTTCTTCGGTAAATACTCAGAACTTTTGGTATATGTTGTTTGAAAATTGAATGAGAATGATTTTTTTTTCGAAGCGTCAGATTTGATAGTGATTGACAGACTTCGACAATCATTGACATACAAAATGATAGTCATTGACATCCTTCATATCATTCACTTACACTCTTGTAAATGGAGTAGAACGAACGATTAATGAAAATGTTGATAATGTTATTCACTATATTCAATAATAAAGATAGAAACATAGATGCACATTCACAGAGGCTCTGTATTTTCATGTTCTTTTTTCCATGTAGAACAAGTAAAAATTTTTTCATCTGGTCAAGTTTCCAGAAGGTATGTTTTATCGTCGGTACAATGCCAAAGTCACGAATGTGCTTTTTGCATATGTTCACTATATCGCGATTATGGTCATGGTGTCAATGCCAAAATCGCGAAAGAGTTTGCTAATCCCCCTCTCCTACTTCTGGCCTAATAGAACGAAAAGAAATCTATGTTTATAGCACTGTCTTCAATTTTTGAAACACGCTTTTTCCGGAACGTCAAAAAAGCCCATCGCGACTTCGGCATTGGACCAACGATATGGTATTCTCTTTAACATGATGATACACATCGTTTGCAACTATAATTTTGGTAAACATGTTGCAGCGGATGAAGCTTCATCAGGAAAATACAGAAATGTTCTCTATAAAAGCATATTACTCACGAAACAAATTTGCAGCAACCGGTTATTCTGTATTTTCTTCCAATTCAACTCCGGCATTTTCATAATATTTTACACTTGCAGTATCTGTGGATGTGCTCAGTTTGATAAATCACTGATGAAGTAATGTTGACTTCACAAATCGACTTATTTTCAGGTTCAATTTTTTCAGTTTTTTCTTCTCTTCGGCGTCAGTTCTGGCTTTGAGAATTGATCTTTTCTTCCCCTCTGCAGCTGGATATTTTTCCTTCTTTTCTATATTTTTCTGTCATTTCTTCCCAGGTGAAAGACATTTTCATGAATAGCAGTTTCCTCGAACTTGTTGTTCTCTCTGGAGTCTCCGGCTATTGTAAAATATTGTGGAGAAAATTGGAATCATGTTGATATAGGATATATCTACTATCATTGTTGTTGGCCGAAGAAACAGGTAAAAAAGATCAAACGACACAATGTGCCCAACTTCGGTAATAATATATGAAGTTATGAGAATTTATGATATTCTCACTTTTTTGGATGACGAAAACAACAAAATTATTCACTTCTTCTTCTTGGTGAGGTGCCTTCTCCAGGCTGATTGGAGGCCTAGTGGTCAAGTGTTCAACCGTACACAGGATAAGAAAGTCAAACTTCAAGACATGCTGTCAAAAATGTCGCGAGTAGACAAGGAAGTCCCTCTCGCCATAGGAATGGGAGGAAGTGGGTATTGGGTTTTCCAGATGTGTTGTCTTGAAGTAATAAAGGTTTCCACAGGTAAACAGGGTATGTTCAATAGCAACATCTGTGTTCCTTCACCAACGGTACAGAGACCAACCAGAGATTAGCGATTTTAATGTTTATTAAACAGGTGATCACTCAAAACACCACTCACCAGTCACAGGTGTTTCCCCTCAAGGTTCAGGAGTTGTTCGACCACAGACCCAGAGGAAAAACAATAATAATAATAATAATTTATTTCATCTTCAACAATTATAAAAGAATAATATAGACATTATTGATAACTCCCAATGAGAAGCCTTGACTGCCTAAGATCACTTCCGTGCTCCATTCAGAGAAAAATTTTCTGTCTAGCCATCTCCCAGTGAACTCCTGAAAGTTGTATGGTGGATGTGAAGCGTCGACTCCCAACCAATGAAAGCTGATTGTGTCCCTGCTCATCCATACATCTGCCGTCTCATAGCCATATCTCAGCGTGAGCCGGGGACCAAATAACTTTCAGAAAGTTTCAGGAGCCCAGCTCACAAAGAGATTTGCTGCATTCTCCTAGTAAGTAGTATTTGACCTCTGTCATAGCGAGGGATTTTAGTGTTCACTGACTGTCACAACATGAGTTTCTCGGAGTACCATCTACTGATATTTGGATATTCTCCAGCGTGAAGACAAGAACAATATACAGTTCAACCTGTACTACAGAATAGTTCTTCTCTAGAGGGATGGTCAGTTTGAAACAAGTCCCGTGGACTCCACAAAGTCATCAGAGAACCAAGTAGGGCCTTTAGGAACAAATAGCCTCCATCAGGAACACTCTGTAAGGTAGTTTACTAGGGACATTTAGTGATTGACACCCTCCTAGAAAATAGTTATTGACATGGTGTCAACCAATGTTTATCCGATCCGGAAGAAAGAGAACACAATAAAAAGCTAATCAGTTAAATTCCAACTTCTCAAATACGCGATGAACTCGAATATCAAAATGTGATACTTTCAGACGGTGATAGACACCCTATGTCAATCATTGTTCCGACGTGATATAAACAAGACAGTCATTGACATGCGATTTATTCTGAAAGAAAACATCAATCAAGGGTACGTTTATAGCAATATCCAATCTTTGTAATCTTTCAAACACTGAAAAATTTCTTCCATATATCTCAGATACCCCAATCTAAAGAAATTCACGCATATGTGCAGTCATTTTCCTTAACAAAACGTCAACGATTGAACCGATTGTCATTACTACACAACTTCGCGACAAATATCTCTTTGCGATCGAAGCAGGGGGCCAAATTACTGAACTAAAACATTCATTGAATGAGTGTTGGACCTTCTAGCATACGTGGGTAGAAGAAAAAAGTCGCTGGTAAATACCAATATGTTATTACGACGGATTAAGTGTGTAGAGTGACAATCACTATCGGGGTGTCAACGACTATACCGCTTACCCTATGACATATGAAAAAATTAATTTAGTCTTCCTAATGAAGCTCTAATGCCAGAAATTCCTTCATGAAACATTTTATGATAATCGTAGAAATCATAAATAAATATTTCATAGTTTTTCATTCATAAGGAGAAATATTCATTCGATCAGTATTTGCTATGAATTTTCACAGTATGCATTAAAAAACCCCAAATTCTAAAAAAATGTTAATTGTCACCCATTGTCAGCAACTGATAATTTCAGATGAATCACTTGAGTGTCGTAATACAAATATGAAGAAGACGAAAAGCACTAAACGGCAGCCACTGTAGGCGTATATTTTGTTGTTTACTGGCGCTATCGCTTCTAGTTGGATTGACTTAGGTAAATTAGTTTATTACAGAGATATTTCACGAGAAAACTTTCATTATTTCGTCATCCCGCAACGTCCGATGAGTAGAGTATATCAGGGATCGGTTGAGGTACGGTCAGTTCTGAATCAGTCAATCATTGGAGAGTATCCCCATGCAAGGTCAAGGATCTCCGTAAAACAATGGTTGCTATATATTAATCAAAGCACGCACCCTCGTTGTCCATAATCCTGAATCGGTCCACTCCTGATTATTATCGATCGTCAGAGTGACCTCCTAGAAATGTTTTGCCTAGTTTCGGCTCCCATGGTGCAACGAAATGTAATTAGAGGGATTACCAAACTGACAGGTCTCTTGTCTATGATCTAGGAATTCTATAAAGAAAATATATCCCGTGTCAGAATTGGAAGAGATCTGTCGAAGCCGATACTAACTACTAAAGGCTTAAGGCAGGGATTTGTAGAAAATTCCTTTTTTATGGATCCCTACCAAACATAAAAAAATTGACACCAAAACTACAAAATTCATTTAGAGAAGAAATTATAAAAATATCCACATATAATCCCAAAACAGTTTCAAAATTGTACAGCAAACCTAAAAATGAAATTCCAATAAGTTTTGAAGTGATGTAGTTTACCAAATAAGATGCTTGGGCTGCAGAGAAAATTATATTGTCATATGTCTCTACGGCTAAAAAGCAGATTGGCTATTCAAGAGAGCGATATAAAAAAGTATAGAGGAAGGTGTGCACTTGCAATACATGCCCTACAAAATGATCATCGGATAGATCTTGATAACACTGAAATACTAAAAAAAGAGAGTAAATACCATAAGATAGTATCACATTGAATAATTCAAATATAAAAATTCAATTGCTTCTATAAACAAAAAACTGACGTTTTGAAAGAAAATCAAGAATAACGTTTGTTGTGAGAGAAATATCATTAATAATATGGGATCCAACACTGCTGGTTTTGATGGTATCACCAAGGAAATGTTCCAAAGTTGCCTTAGCGTCATAGCTATTGATATTCTGCACATTGTAAACTTATGTCTGGAGCAGGGATACTTTCTAAGGTTATGGAGGAGAGCAGTGGTGATTCCCCTCCCAAAAACATCTAGTCCTAATTTTTTGGTGACCTACGTCCTATTAGCCAGCTACCGGTAGTTTCCAAGGTGTTGAAGCGAGCTGCTTATTCACAGATATATGAATATTTAACATCTAAAAATATCATATACTTACATCAGTTAGAATTCCGGAAGGGACTCAGTGCATGCACCGTTTTTGCCTACTTGAGTGACTTGATTGTTGGTGCTATGGATAACAAAATGGTTGCTACTCTAGTACTTCTGGACTTCACGAAGGCCTTTGATAAACTGTGCCAGAAACTTCTTGTGGTGAAGTGTAATTTCATTGGCTTTGATGATATTTCATGCAAATTCATCAGAACATATTTGTCTAAGCGGTGGCAGATGGTCAGGGTGGATAGCCAAATTTTTTTTGAAACATAGATGAATTCAAAATAGTAATCATCGAAATGAATACCATTTTCAATTCCCAGGCTCAGAGATCTTTTATCATGAGGTTGGAGAAATTATATTAGATTTTGTCACTGAGATGAGAGATGGATAGCCAAATGTCATCTCCATTATGGATTACGTCTGGTAAACCCCAAGGGTCCGTCCTCGGACCTCTACTATTTCTTTTATACACCGCGGATCTTCATAAACAAGTCAAATTTTGTAGCGTGCAGGGCGTCGCAGATTACTTGGCAGATTTACCTTGGATGACTGTCAGAATGCATCGCAACGAATCAATAATGATCTCAGTATAATTCATGAATACTCTTATACTTTGATGACTCCATGAGATTCAATGAAAATTTGAACTATGTGCGGCAGCGTGGCTATGGTACTCTTAGGTTGTTTTATGCCAATAAATTGATCTTTCGTAATGAAAAAATGAAATTGAAAATTTGTGAAAGTCTGTTCTTGTCTGAATTAATATACTGTCTGCAAGTTCATTATCCCTGTTTAACAGTGGTGAATCGCAATAGATTGCAAATCATACAGAACACGTGCTGTGGGTTTGTAAGTGGTCCGGAGAAAATTTGATCATATTTCACATGCTTTCTAGCTGTCTGGTTGGTTGAATGTTTCGAATCTGTTTAGGTACCTATTTTTAACATTTGTAAACAAGATTATTTCAACTTCTACTCCTAAATATTTGAAAAAAAGATTGTAGCCAAGGCAAAATTATAATCATGCTAATTTGAGAAACGTATTACAGCTAAATATGCTCCGTCATTTCACAGCAGCTTTGAACCTATGTTTTTCTTATAATGCATTAAGACTTTATAACTCTCTTGACCCAGATCTGAGAGCTGTTAGAATTATTGCTTCTTTCAAAAAGCGACCTAAAAGTATTGAACTTTCCGATCAGGATTTTGAGGGTATAATGTGAATCTATTGGACTATGCATTTTATTTTTCAATAATTGAATTTTTTTTTGTGATCGGGAATATTTATTTTGATTCTTGTTATTCGGAATTCGATGAGTTATGATTTTTAAAAAATATACTAGTTTAATTATTTCAGTAATTGTGAAGGTTTATGAACAGTTTTCACTTAGTAATCCTCCTCTTTCCAAAATTACATTTTATTCGTTTTTCTTTCTGAGAATTTATGTTATGGTACAGGGGTTTTGTTGTTCCAACAAAAGATGGAAATCATCTAATTTGTAATTTAAAATTGGTATGTCTCTCAATGAAGTCATGTTATTAAATAATTGTTGCTGAGACCATATTCATTTCAGTGAAAGTGATGATAATAACAAAAAACTTCAAGCTGACATACCTATGTCTTATATTTTTATACATAATTTTTGATAAGTTTCGATTTATTCCAGTATCGACCAAGGAGAGCATAACCACATCGCGTAAGCAAAAATCAAGTGGTTGTTGACTTTATCGCCATAAGTAGGTAGATCGATACTTTGCCTATCGAAAGTAAAATCGGCCGAATACCATGATATCGACAATACAGATGCCACATAAACAAACTCATTACTGTTTTGTTTTCACAATCAACAAGGAAATAAACTGAATTAAGATTTGGTTGAGTCATGCGCACTTAATTGGAAAAATCTAATAGTTTTATCCCTTACTCTTTCAACCAGTTTATGTGCAAAAATTCATTTAGTTTCTGTTGCAACTTCTTGTATATCTGTTTCCGATTTCTTTTTTTTTTGTTAGTAAGTAAGTGAGGATCTGGTCTTAATCCACACAGACGGTCAGTCAAGTTAGTTCTTTACGAATAATTTTCATAATGTACCTACAGTTGTCACAGCCATGAACTTATAACGGCAAAACTTGAGAAATGTGGAGTCAGTGGCAGTGCACGAGGTTGTTTCATATCCTACTTTAGATACAACAAAAAAAAGTCATGAAACAATATGGCAATATTTTAAAATCTAAAATCCAAAAGAACCCTTCAGGTCCAGCAGAGGAAACCATTGTAGGCCCTTTCTATTTTTATTTTTATGAACGACGTATCGAGTATTCCACAAATTATGCAGACGAAACACATATGCTAATACCAGGATCAAATTTTTCTCAGTTACTCAGAACTTACTGTTCGATAGGATCAATAATTCGCCCAAGAAGAATGGATTATGGATTATTCCCCAATGTTGATAAAAACAATGTTATACTCTTCAGAACATCACAACACAGAATAGAGACATCAACAATTATCAATTTGGAAAACCTGGAAAGAAAACTGAATAGCACAACAAAATTCTAGGGAAGAAATTGAATTCTCTTGTATATATCTCGAAAATGATCAGCCCATAATTTAACATTGATTTTCTCAGTGTAACTGTAGGAAATTATGCTGGTTTTAATTAAATGAAATAAAACAAAGCGAGCAAGTATACAGGTTGAGTAACTTGTACATACGACATACATTCAAACCATAGATTGTTGAGGTAAAAAAAAAGATATAAATTTTTTTAAATCATTAATTACTCGAAGAGTGCGTATTTCACGAGATTTCAGGTGAAATACTTTTGTTTTTCAAAGTGGACAAATACTCATCAAAAGGCATTCAACTCACTTTCAAGGGTCGGAATTATAGAATTTCTGCTATAATTATGGAATGGAATGGTATATATTCGTCATAACGAAAAAAAAAATAAAACATATAAGTTGAATTTTGTATTCGTAAAAGATTTGCCACACCAATGAGAACCTTTATTCTGAAAATCATTTCATTCGATGAAATCGTTCACGAGATATATTCGAAAATTACATTTTTCTATGAATTTTAAACAGCCTGTATATTTCTAACCGAGCCGAATCGGAAGAAATGGTAGAAACAGAAAGTGTTACTTTTGACCTCAGGAATGTCGCGTTAAATATATGTACAAGTCAAAGACTCACCCTGTATATCCGAAAACGCTTTGAAGAAATCAACTTGAATAACTTGTTTTAGCCTTTAAAAATGAAGAAGAAACTGTCAAATGCTATAATTTCATTTGACAGTTTGGGAAATCGAGATTTCCAAATACTCATAATATTTTATTTTGTCGACTTCAGAAGTTTTATGCGGTTTGGTTTGATTTTTTATGGGGCATGTTCTGACAAATAAAAGAGTTTCTTCACATTGGGACAAGAGAGTTATCAGCAGAATCATTTGGGTGTAACATTTGAAATATGGCATTCGTTTCCGAAGGTAGATTTTGCTTGAAAAAATTTCAGAATTCAAGTTCATGTACCTACTCTAGAACAAAATCTTGTATTTGTAATAAAATGTGTAATGGAACACGTGAAAACATCACGCTGTATTAGAATGTTTAATAGACCTCCTGGAGAATCGAAAAAATTCATAAATGTTGAAATTTTCAGGAAGTAAATGCTTATCTAGGAAATAAATTATTTTATTAGTGATAATTCGAATGGATAGATAGATAGAAATTTGTGTCTCCAATTTTTCGTTTTGACGTTGTTTCACTCAATAAGCACTCACAATATTTTTTTTTCTTGTCTGTGATATTCTCTGGAATGAAACTATTAGTATTATTACAGTCGACAGTTGAAAAAACCGAGTTGAATTGAGAAAGAAAAAACCATCGTTCGTTTTCAACTGACAGGTACTTTTTGTTTCAACATTTATTGTATTATTTTAGCTCTCCTCTTCATAAGAATTTATATATATAACCGACAGTTTAAGACATTCAAACTGCCGTTCCTAATTTGCGCATCGTTCTTTTCTTTTAATATTAAACATGAAACAATACGAGAGGGACGTTTCTTAACGGACAAATAAACTACACAATTAATGGTAAAATTAACCTTCAATCAAATTGTAATCCCGAAACCAAAGGCACTAAATAGTCAGAATATTAAATACTTTGTTTTTGATTGTAAACAAACTCACAACGTGGTTACGTATTCAAACACTTGTTACACCTCTTTCTCTCACTTCTAGAATCGAAATGGTAATAAGAAGGTTTCATAATGTTCTCTCCTTCCTCATAAAAATATCCTGATTGGGGAGTTGACAATAATTTGTGCAATAACAGATAAGTCACAAGCCGCCTAAAGAACAACACGTCAAATAAGCCGCCGAGGTAACGTTCAAAGAGAAATACCCATTAACTCTCAAAACTAGGGTAGCACAGGGTGTAATTGAGGGATATGTCAAATCGAAATACTGTCAACCTATGTGTATTTAATCAAAGATTATAGAAAATAAAGATGGGAAACGAAGCGACAACAGTGATGTCAGCGACATCTGTTTTTCAAAAGTAATCGGGTTATGGTTAAAATATTCAATTAGGGTCCATTTGGCATAGATTATATGGAGATTATTAGTAGACTGTTGTCATTTTTGGAAGAAATACTTGAATAAATATTTTTGCTGAGTGATAATTGTATTTTCTATCGTATTTTCCACTGGAATAACTCGAAATCTACAAGAGTAGCACTTAGCTCACTCCATAATCTTGGTTTGTGTGTTTTTCTGTTATAAATTTTGTGTTAAAAACTGGCCGACATTCGAAATGCATGGTAATTAATTGCAGAAATAATAATCTTGAATGTGCATTCTTTTCATTACCAAAGAGAATGGAAATGTAAGTTTTGAAACTCGTATCATGTAATTGTCTTGTTCATTGCTTTTTATTTTCAGTGCTGGCAAAAGGATAGAGTTTTCGGGGCAAAAATATATTGTTCTGGAGGATTTGTTTGCGAACCGAATTTTTTTCGGTCTCATTCATTAGATCAAAAAGTTCCACTCATAGAGGCAATGGTGATCAGAAGAACGACTTAAAGAGGTGGTGGTTCTCTTGACGACCCTTCCAGCAGTTCGACTCATCTACTAGACCCTCTAGACTCATTGAGGTGAAAATACACTGGGTAAGATATGTATGAATCGGGTCCAGAACAACTGTCTGACTCATCGATGTTCGATTTATCGAGAGTTCACCGTATGAATAAACTCTTCAAATTGTTATAATAATGCCCTTATATGTGAAAAAATTCTTGAAATGTTCTCAATTTCATAATTATTGTATTGTAGTTGATTTTACACAATCATTTCAAATAAAAATATAAAGAATCCAGAAGCGTATTTCATTTGATTCAAAACCATGTGTAGATGGAAACTATAATCCTGATAAAAAAACAGCTCCTGCTTTTGTTTTGTCCATCAGGATGTTTCTCTAAAAGCTCGACAATGAATACTCATTCTAATGGGAATTTATGACAAGTATAATTCGAATTTCGCGCCTATTAAAATAGTTTTCTGTACTGAATTATGTTTTCAGCGCCATCTAGGTGTCACAAGTAAGAAACTAGCCAAAAATCGTAGTCGGATTTTAGTACCATAGATGTAAGGGCGTTTCCTATCTTTCTAACTCTATAATCTTTGTATTTGATATAATTCAGGAATATTTCACTATTTTTCGGGAAAAATAACTTTACCTTCATTGTTTAGGTTTGGGTCGTTATATCATCAGAAAAGTATAACGAATCGGCAAGTTCAATAGTAATTGGGGTCCCATTCAGATCTTCTAGTTTGGTTTGGCGGCCCCCTGAATGCGGGGGCCCCTTGCGCTGAGGGGTCTGTGGGGCCCTCTGCTACGCCACTGGTTGTAAAGTCGCCCTGTGAACTTGATCCCATATGAGACATCTTTGACGTGTTTTCTTACATATCGATATAAGCCCCTTGGGTATATCCGTCCCTTATAGCACACTAGGTATTTGTGCTTACAGTAAATGTACAATCTGATCTCATGTATAATCAGATTGGCAACTCTGCAATGTCTACGCAATGAAAATTTAAAGTATTATTCACTCATTCTTCATGGCATTTGTTCAACAACAAAGACAGAAATAAAATTCACACATTTTGTGTGGTATTATATCAGCTTGAGTGTAGATAAGGATATGTTGTAATCTTTCGACACGATAACAATTCGTTCATACTGCATTTCATCAACACATTTAATATTCCATTAAACTTGGGAAGCGGTTGACTTGAAAATCGAGAAGACCTTCCGCATATTGTTCACGTGTCGATCTTTTTTCATAGCATAAAGTAAATATGTTTTCGATAACCTATAATACTCTCGAATTGAGAAGATCGAAGCAATATATTTTATAGGGCATGAAGTAAATCGTCTTCACTGCGGAGATTAGATTTCCGATCGAAAAGGGGCGCATGTCCTGGCATCATTCTGTTTGGGGTCCAGTGATGAAGACGACTCCAATACGGTGGCAACTTCAAACCACCCTCGAAGTATCGCGATGTGCTGAGAAGGTTGCGTAATTTTTGCGAGTGCTAACCTCGAAAATCAATACCATTATGTCGGCGACAAGTACACCGAGGTAGGTTTTTTATTGAATTGTTCGATTTTTCACTTCACGATTTCTGCGGCTGCTGCCTTCATTAGGAACTGCTGTACTGCGGAAAGAAAAAAAGGGAAAACATTGTTTGACAAGAGCATTTTTAGGTTATGTGATGTTGTGAAAGGGGTTATAGGTATGTCTTGATACACACCGGCTTCCGGATTATAACATACTTTTTTTGTTTAGGTGATGCAACAAAACAGTATTGAAACATTGAATATGAATTCTTCTTTCATGAAGAATATTCAAGGAAATTTTCTTTTTTCATCCATTCCTATTGCAGATTATTTTGTTGTTCCTCCACTTCATGGATTGTCGTTATTCCAATTGATATTAACACATTCGAATAGATCTGACTCAAATAATAAAAATGAATTAAAATTGTTATCGACAATCTGAAAATTTTACTGCGAAAATCGAAACGTTTGCACCACATGCACATGCACAAAATCGGGAGCTCAAAGAATGTTTAATATTTTTTCACGTTCGACCACGTTCATACCGAAAACTCTCTCCTGAATATTTCGTTGTATATTTTCCGACAATGAATGTTTTTCTCTTCAGATAAAACTTATTTCAATAATTATTTTCGGAAATATTGGTTCATCAAAGCATATACAGTATACCTACATATATTTTCTATATTATATTCTGTAATTCAGAAATGAAGATGAGAAAAAGTGAACATCAGGTACCTACGAAAATCAGAATTATTATATTCATGATTAATTTATGATTCTTACAATATAATATGAGTTCATATCTTTATGCGAAAAAGAAATATTTGTTCCACTCGGAAAGAGCTCAATTTTTGAACTTTTTCATTGGAAAACAATTCTCTTCAGGTTTTCGAAGAAGTTCGGGAGGCCCGGGCATTATATTACAATTTACAATGAATACAGGGTCCAAGTGTCATCCTTTATATTTAATACAGCGATAATCAAACACTGAATATAATGTAGAATTTCGAATTCATAAAAATATACCGATTTTTTTCATGAAAAAAAGCTTTTGAATAATTTCTATATTGCTCAAAAATGTACAGTACGGACTATCTCAATGAATATCAAGAATCAAAGTATTTTAACTTCAAGTTCCATATTAAACTTTGATATGAAAGAAAATAAGTATATACGAGAACCAATACACAATTGAATACTCGCAAATATCAAGTTTTTGAAACAAATTCCGTCGGAAAATTATGGAATAATAGGGTAATTCTTGCACTTATCGGACGTAATTGCACAAGTGCATCAAAATTAACGATAATTTTGCATGACAGCGTGTTGTCTAAAGAATGCATGAGTTCATTTTCTTTTTTGGAGGGCTCTTTCTCCAAAAATGAAAATGACCGAATGCAGTTTTTCAAAGAGAACACGCTAGACTGCAGAATTATCAGGTCATTTTGATGCTTGAGTGTCATTCAACGGAATATTTCCCGAAATTGCTATGGATACGAGCAGTGTAATTATCGCAGGGATCTTCCGCTCTCTACAATGCAATTATTGCTGTAATTTTCGATAATTGCATCTTATTTAGATGAAGTTTTTGACAGGAGGGAAATATTCGGAAGTAATTGCACAAGTGCATCAAAATTACCGATAATTTTGCAGGGAAATATTCAACAATATTGTTGTAGGATGGGAGTGGTAAACTGATCTAAGGAAATTTCAAAAATAAATACGTGAGTCAATGATTCTGTATGATACGGTCTTTTCAGACAGATTGATTGAAGAAATTGAGAGAACAAGGTTTTTTTTCTCAAACTTGACCTAATTTTTTCAAATCGGTTTTTTTCACAGAATGAGTCGAAAAGTTAAAAAAAAAACTGTTTTTTAAATCGTGGTGTCAAAAAACGAAAAAATCTGTCGCTTTTTCTGAGGAAAATGAAGGTTTGAATGTATTCAGTGTTCATAGCTCCAGTGGAGGTGACTCAGAATAGTCTCTTGTTTTTTTGAATTAAAATTTTATTTCATTCCAACATTACTTTCAGAACAAAATTAGTAAACAAAATTATGATTAATTTAAAAAAAAATTGAGTGGGAAGTAAAAAAATGCTGTAATTATTGACCCATTGAAAAAATTAGGTCAAATTAGAAGAATAAAAACCCTGTTTTCTAAATTTTTTCAAAATTTCAATCAATCGTTTCAAGAAAACTACTGAACCGATCGATCTTTCGATTTAGGAGAGACTTCGGGAAACTTCAGAGTGTGAAATCTTATCATAGCCTCAGCTTTTTGGCCAATATTGACGAGGACAATCAAACAAAAAATAGTAAAATGACATTTTCTTGCTATTTTTCCAATTCTTATAAATCGATCAAAACAGATTTTTGTGAGGAATTTTTTGTAGAAAAAGGAAAAAATATCGGCAGTTCAGTATAAAAGGATCATTTCGCATTTAAAACAAGATATCTTGAAGACAAATGATTATATCTGAACGTCATGAAAAGCAAATTAGAGTTGAAAAATAAGTTATGCGACATTTGCATCGGTCAAGCGTGGAGGAGAAAATATTTCAAATATTTCGGAAATTTTTTCTTCCTGCTTTATCCGATGATAGCTCCGGAAAATTTTGAACCAATTAATTCAGAAACAGAAGTTTTCAAGCTCCAAAGTGACTCTTTTCATTTTCTATGAGACCATTCTTTAATGAGATACAGCTTGTTGAAAATAACAAAATAATTTTGAATATTTTTCTGTTTCTTTATCTGTTGCTCGAAGTGTATATTGACAATGAGATTGACAATTAGGAATTTAAAATTATTGTTTGAAATTTTTTTATGTGCATCACGCTGCATAGGTACCTTTTCTTGAGGTTTTCGAAAATCATGGGTTGAACACCTGAAAATATTTCAGAAAAGTTTACAATTTTCAAAACCTGAAATAATTGATTCAAAAAATGAGTACAAATGTAGACAGGGCAACTAATGAAAGTGAATTTCAATGTGTTGAACTTTCTATTACTAAAAATGAATAGGAAAAGCATATTCAATATTCGATCAGAAATTCAATTCCGTACTTGGATATCAGAGTTATTTTTGTACAAACACCTGTGTCGCATTCATTGCAGTACGATGATGACATGGCCCCCATAAATAATGAGATCGTTGTTATTCTAATTGCGTTATCTTACAGAGCATAAAATAATTAATCGTGTTCTCATACAAATTGATACTATTACTACTAACAAATCGGCACGATGTGCTGCGTTATTGAAATTCATAATCAGATAACACGAGTGAAATTTTTCCCTATATTTAGATGCGACCTGAAAAACCGTCTACGATAAAATGAGATTCTAGTATTAATGTCACGAAATCATGCTACGAAAATCTTCATCAAAATATGTTAACGTTGATTTGCGTGACATTGGAATTAACTTTGGTGGTTTTATTTATGCAAACCGATATAAGGAAAACGAGAAAAAATTTTAACATCAGACTCATTATGGAAGTGACGAACTTTCACCTCATTTTTTGAAACAAAAAATGTATTGCTCATACGGAGGCCATACCGAAAACATTTCCGAAACAAAGTTACACTTAGAATAGGAAGAATCGAATTAGGCTCAAAGATCTTTCATCATGGGAGGCTCAAACTAGTTGCTTCAAAAGTTAAAGTTTCTTATGAAGATATTGTCCTTGATGGATTATGCCAAATAAGGATGAAACCAGAATATCTCTTCTCTCAGTGTGAAAATCTCATGTCATTTCGCAAACCTCATGATAAAAGATCTGCGAGCCAATGAATTAGAAATGGAATTAATTCCGATGATGACTATTTTCAATTATTAATTATATGAAAATATTTGAGAAAACATATATATTCAACGAGATACTATTCTTATAGTTCCAGGTCTTTGAGTTCAGTGGATAGTTTCAATATCTTAAAATGAAGAAAAATAGTTCACTTATTGTGTATCTGAATGAAATCAAAACAATATCAGGGATTAATTTTTGATGAAAACTAGGGTGAATATTCGATATCATGTTTTTTGTGAAACTTTCGCACAAGTTATACCCCTCCGAAGATTAACAAAAAATGATTTTTCTTTTCATTTTGGAAGTTGTATGTTTGAAAGACGTTGAAAAAGTAAACCGCTAAGGTATTTTTTCTCACATTTTTTTTATAGAAATTTTTTTTTAAATGTGCAAAACTTTTTATTTTTGAAATGTTTTTCGAAAATTTGAGAATTTTATATATAACAAAATTTCAGGGGTACACTATGTATTTAGCATATTACAGTGAAGCAAAATACGTGGTTGTATCGACAAGTAATGGTCAGCCTAATATAAAAGGAAAAAAAATTTTTTTTTCGTTATATCTTCGGATGACTGTAATTTTTTGGGAGGAGTGAATTTTCGAAATAATTTTTACGAAATGATCATTTTGTGGGGTTATTCTGCTTCAATTTGTTATTAAACTTGTAGCTGTTCAGAAACTTTTAGGAAAATGGAGAGTCTGAACTAATTTCAAAAATTTGTATAAACTGGAAATCCGATATCAGAAATCCGTAAATATTTATGAGTTCTCTGAAGGTGATCGGAATCACGTCGGAAGGTGTGTGTTGAATGATATCTTTCGAAATATTTTCTGGGAGGCATGTTCCTGAAAATTTTATTTTAGTTTTCTTCCCTAGTCTCGGATACAAGAAACAATTGTTTTTTGTTTCAGAGACTGAGAGAGAAAACCCAAATAAAGTTTTCAGGAATATGGTGAAATTTTTGTTTTTGTCATATATTGCAGTTTTTGCGAATTTGTTCATCAATCATATATACAGATCAATTATTTGATCTGGCACAATTCCGCCATTAATTTTGATCACAGAATCAAACCTTGAACTTTTTTCAGTGTTATTCTGAAAGACCCTGTGTACATTGAAGTTGAATGTTTTTATTAGAGTCATCGCAATAGCTCATAATTGAGTTGGTTTGACTATAAAATCGTTTTCAGTTAAATGATGCGACTCGAGAGAATGATCATTTTTTTAATGACTTCGCATTTGTTGCATGTCATTCTCGAAACATCCTTCGCATGTCGAAAGCTCTGGAATAATGAAGGGAAACGCGGCTATTTTCCACCGTGATAGGACTGGGTTAGAGTTTTTATCATATTGGCTGCAGGAGTTTCGCATCGAGTAATTCAGGGTCAAGGGCATCTGGAATTTAATTTGATATATTCACGCTTTATCGAACATGTCATTCTGCAACTACGTTTTGCTAAAAACGGCAAATTCCAAGATAATAGTAACATATCATGCTGCTTGAAGCTGCCCGAATTCTGAAATTGTTTAATGAATAGAAAAATAAATTAGTGGACTACTTCAAATATGAATTGTGTATTGAATCAGATTCAATTATTACTGCTACCATAATTAAAGTGCGAGAATATTTTTTGAGGAGAAGTGCAGGTAGTCGATATGAGTTTGTACATTCATGACCATTCAAAACTGAGTTTTTCAAATCGTATTACGAGCAGCAGGAATTTTTGAAACTTAAAGTCCAGGATCCACAGACTTTTTTTCCACTTGATTACTATCAACCTATTTCTCGGTGAGTAGAGGATGATGGTACGCCCAACAATATCCTGTACGAATCTTTCCATTGTGGTAGCTAACAGATCTGATGGTTTTAACCCTTAACGGGTATGGAAGGGTCAAAATTTACCCTATTCGAATCATTTTGCACCATAGCCAGATACAGAGTGATTCTGGTTTCTTCCCGCTTTAGCTATTCTCCTAGTATATTGATGTGAATAATATAAGCTACAATATTTTTTGTTGGCGTCTCTAATAGAACCCTGACAGCAGGCTTGGGGTCAATTCTGACCCTGCCATACCACTAAAGTCAGAAAAATGGTGGAATCTGCCGAAGATTTTGTTAGACTCCAAAAAGAAGTTTGGTGTTTTTATGTCCAGAAAACGATGATAAACATTTCAATTCGTGTGCTGTATGTGAAAAAATTGTTTGCAAAAATAAATGTTTGGTTAAAACACTGTTCGAACATTTTGATCGATATGAATATATAATGAAATAGTACCATATATAACAGGTTTGTTAGAATTTTCCTGTTTCGTTTTTCCATATTTTCCTTTCATATACTTTTTGAGGAACTCATACCAAAGTGTTATTCGAGCGGAAATTCATCATTTTTGTAGTTGTTTTTTTCTCAAAGATATAAATTAGTATTTTGCCTCAGTGTCTGAAAAACATATTTGTTACAATTTTTCGGGTTTCGTTTTTTTATATTTTACTACCATATACTTTTTGAGAAACTCATACCAAAGCGTTATTCCAGCTGAAATTCATCATTTACTTAGTTGTTTTATCTCAAAGATACAAATTAGTATTTTGTCGCCTTTTCTGAAAAATTTATTATTCAGTCATTCAATATGTTTGAATTACAATAAATTCATTTTCACTGTATAGTTTGATTATCGAAGAGGAATTCTTGATGAAGAAGAAACTGAATTTTTTTGACCTTGATAGAAAAAATACACAGGGTCAAAATTAACCCTACCATACCCTGAACGTAAATTTAAAGCACCATACCAGTTAAGAGTAAAGAAATTCAATTCTGTCGGATTATTTGTGTCAAATTCCAAGATAACTATCTGTGTTATTTGATAAAATATATATATAACAGTGCTTTATTGCAAATGCAATTGGCCGTTGACCTGAGGTCCTTCAGCCTGATAAAATATTTGTCCGACAAACATCAAAAACTTACTTACTAGCTAACTTTCTTTTCACTCACTGAATATTTAAATAATTTAACAGTCACATCGTCCTTCAAATTGCGTGGAATGTTATCACGTTCAGAAATTGGTAATACATCTTCTCATTACGAATTGTAGTACAAAAATATTACATAATAGGTTGGTGTGTTAATGTTTGTTGTTTCAATCTGAACAAGCTTTTTTAAATTTTTCTTTCCGGATTCAATCCACAACTTATTTGTTTTATTTTTTCATTAATTGAATGCTTTTTCCGATTTCAGATTTTTCACAATGAAAAATGTTCTCCATATAAAAAATTATAATAATAATATTCTTTTATTGTTCAATCAAGCTCTTCCGGCCATTTACATCGGCTCGCATGATGTTTCTTTCTTCAAGTATATTTCGATAGGGAACAGCGAATTTTACGGAAAAAAAGCAAAAAAAAATGTTTTCATATAATAAACCGAGAAACAAACGCTGAGTTTACTAATCAGATTCTGTCATAACTATATTTTGAGGTTTTGCTTCCTTCAAGAACAACTGTGTTTTTTACTGATATTAAATTTACTTCACTCTGTTACGAAAAAATCGACTAATTTCTGAGAGTTTTGGATTTATATACAGAGTTTCCGGGGAATAACCGGACATACTCTTACCAGAGATTGAGTTGGACTGGATAAAAAATGATTTGTAATTCGAAATAAAAAGTGTTTGTTTCACCCTGAACATTTTCAATGAAGATTAACCAGTCCAGCCCTAGAATAATAAAATGATTGATATTTTTCTGACTCGACCTCAGCATGTGACAATAACCTCCCAAGTTTCAATTATATCCGTCAATAAGTTTGAATTTCATGATGGTCCAAGTATTTCCATGAAGTTGGAAAATCACTCAGGAGCTTTCTAGGGAAATCCATAAATTAATTTTTTATAGTCAATCAGTAATCACCTAGTCCAGCTCTATCTCTAGTAAGAGTATGTACACTTATTCCCCGGACACCCTGTATTGATCATTCATATGAAAACGTAGGAAACGAGAAAAGAACCGATTAATTCTCCCAAATATTTTCGATATTCCGTTCGAATAAGAGTGAAATTTTCAATTCTCAGAGGACATTGGAGTTGCCAAAAAAGAAGAGTCCTATTGTTTAATATAATAGCCAATTATACTCGATTAAGTCATTGATGCGAAGCTAGCAATAACGCATCCAAATGATATGTTGAAGCGAGCCTAGGTCACATGTTGATGAGAAGATACTCCCTTTCTGTAATAGCAATCCCGTATGATCACCATTCCAGTTTGAAACCTTTTATTGTACGTTTGATACTTGTGAGTGGCACTGAACTATTCTACAATCACACTTGTAAGTTCTTTGATTAGTACATCCTCTTTCATGGCAAGAATAATAAATAACAAAGCCACTTTTTCGAGCATATGTGAGTAAATATGACACCAAATTATGAACAATGTAACATATTGGATGTACCATCTAAATTATTTGAAAATCTTTAAGTGCCTACTTCATTGCATTATTCATTTCCTTAGAATTCGAGGAAAGCGTACAGAGGGTATGAGTATTCCAGGATGAATCTCGTTGAAAAAATTTCAGGAAAAAAATGAATTCTGAAAAAAAGTTATAAAGGTACTATAAAAATTAGGTTGAAACCAGAGTTGCGAAAATAAATTAAAAAATAAATACATTTATGTTTTTAGTAATTTAATAATGGAAATGGCGCAGGTGTACACTGATGAGGAGTAAGTGAACATTGTTTTATCTTATGAAGAGCTTTCATAACTAAGTAAACTGTTAAAGAGTATTAAAATATTATCTCGATGCCTCCATGACCTATATTACATTTTCTTTTATTGAGAAATCAAGTTCTTTCGTGACAATGCACATATGGTTAGAATTTATCGAATACCTAAGTTGTGAAAAACCTTGTATGATGTCCTCTCAAGAGTAGATCAATTTGAAACTCATATTCAATGTATTGAAAAAGGTGGTTAACTCTTTCCTGGATCCAGACCATACCAAGATTCTTTGGTCCATAACTTCTTTTCAAAAACATAAACACCCTCTCTTTACAAAAATTATTGTGAAGTGTTCTTCTAATTATTCCTCACGCATCACGAAAATAGTATACAGGGTGACACAGACTTATGGTACATCCCCATTTTCTCAACTGTTTCTGTAGCTATATATCTGAAATTTGAAACTTTTCGAATGACGTCAAAGTACTATTATGCTACCATTTGACAAAACGGAGTTTCGAGTGAAAAAAGGTTTTGGTTTACTTTTTTGGCACGTATTTCGAACCACGATACTTTTTGAATCGAAATTACTACAGTGTAGCATTATTTTGATTATTTGGAATAATTTTGGGAAGTTCATGGCTCTCTAGATCGAAAAATAAATCGGGCGTTCTGACGAATGAATTATCAACTATGAGGTATCATTAAATTGAGAAAATTATAGAGATTTCAAAAATGTAATAATATACTGGGTGTCCCATTTGAAAATCGAAAGTTGATGTCATTTCCGAAAAAACCAGCTGTTGAATTTTTTCAGAATATGTCAAAAAGTGCCCTATAGTGAATATATTGCATGTTTCAAATTTCAGAAATATAATTACAGAAACAAAGGGGAAATTGGGGGTGACCATGAGTCTGTTTCACACTGTATTCTGCAAGAGGTTGCAGGCTTCTATTCCAACCTGAATAACAAATTCGAAACCACGAGTGTTGGACTTGCCTTTTTTGTTAGACAATATTTTCTCTATTTCAGTGAAGTTTAATGAAACACTATCGAAATTCAAATGAAAATGTAGATTCTACATATCAGTGACTTTTGTATTGTATCTTGGCAGTTGGTGTGACTCATGAAATTCGACAGATTATGGATTTTAAATTGATTTGATTTGGAAATTGATAGGATCGTAGCTGATTATTGACAAACAAGAAACAAAAAATATAACGGATACAATGTTGTAATGAGTTTACTATAACACTACTTTTAATGCTGTAATGAACTCATTACGATACACTAATTGAAAAAATATTCACAAAATATATAGATCGCAAAATAAAATCCGCGTTTGTAGTCGACCACCTACTTAGTATAATGCTTGATAGAGGTGGTATTGGAGTGTTTAGTAATTTTATTAACTAGCTTTCGACCTTGAAATTGCTGTTTTGAAATGGTCCTAGTCGAACCTAAAAACTGATTGCAAAGGAATACAAGCTATCATTTCCTGCACAGATCATAAATCAATAGAAGAAAATAAAATCAGAATATAATTCTTCATTCAATAACTGCAATTTATAGTTGTTTACGTTGTACAAGTCATAAACTCACCCTGTTATATCTTTCATGAACACTAGGCATGATAGACGAAAACAATAGCGTGATTAGTTTGATAATTCCGAGTAACTCAATGTTCTTCATTTGATTAATTCAACATAATTTTAGACAGTTCAATTCAGATCAAATTTAAATTCCAATTATTATGCTCATTAACATCTTGGCGAAATCACATTTTATTGAATGCTCATCTAGAGAGATTATTCCCATCATTTCTCAATATTTGATTTTTAGAGACCTTCAATTTTAACACACATCAATAACAAGAACACTTCAAAAAAATCGATGATAAACGATGATTACTGGGCTATTTTTGTCGACTAGTTTAGTCACGAAAATATGTGAATACTCGTTCAAATCTCGGAAGGCCTAATCGTAATGTGTTGTAGACAACATGTAAATGGGAATTCAACGTGTAATTTAAAACTCATTAACTACTGTACGGGAATGAATGATTATTGATGATTCTTGTTCACGTAAAATTCATGACTAGGTACATGAGAGGAAGGAATGGTTAAACATATGTTTCTCAACTTTTCATGTTGCCCCATTAGGGTAGCCCAGTCAGCCCATTTTCGTTTGATAATCCTTAAGCATATGCATTGATAGTGTAGACTCACTGAAGGGCTGCGTTCAAAACTCACTCAGATAGTATTGTAAGGGTATTGACAAATGATCCGAAATATACTTCGGTCTTCACACCACACTCGTCGTTGACAATCTCATTCCGACAAATGTCATTTAAACATTTAAAAAATCTGATTATGTACATGAATACATTATTTTCATATCGAAGTGTTGCTGTCGTGAATGTATAATGGGAGTTTAAGAAAAAATTGGTAAGACAAAAAACATGAAAAAACGGCATCATTCTTGAAATCTCTTCTTGCTACCAGAAATTTAAAATTATATCACAAGTTTTCCTGTTTTTATTGCTTCAACTCAAGGAAGAATACGAAAAAAATTAAACGAATTAATGTATAAAAGATGAAGAAAAGTAAGAATGAAGCTTGAAAAATTCACATTCTTGAATAAAGGTTGCATAAAATATCAATGTCGAGTTCCAATCAGGTTCAAATAAACAGCCAATCTAGATTTAGGGATATAAGGAGAAAGTTATTTTTGAAGTCAATTCTCTACTGGTGAAGTTTACTTTGGGAGTCTCCAATTTACTGCTACAAATTCTATCAATTCAGAAGTTTCGTTTGTTTTTATTAATTGTCCGAACAGTTTCATTTTGATAGAAGTTCAATCAAATTTGCGTTCATTGGTCGGGTATCATTTCAAGATAAGATCACGTACATTTTGATAATCTAGGTAGCATTGATTCAGTGTGTGCGAATTAATATACTGCTGTCACATTCCCATTATGTATATTATTTGAATTGGATTCTCACGAGTAATTGTGAAAAATTTAAATATTAATCATTACAGTTTTGCGTTACTCATTTCACAAAATAGTCGTTCAACTTGAAACATTAATAGTTTCGTATTTCCATATTGCAATAATTCGAACTTAACTGGAAATTAACATTCACTTGAATAATATTCAAGCTACAAACGACGAGTACAAACGCAGTCTACGAGCGCAGGACAAAATAGCAATCGTACCTCACAACTGTCAGATTACTCGTATGTGTTTGCTCTAGTTTTGGGCGATACGTATCGATATTTTACTGGATCGATTCCGATATTATATATTTTATAGCGATACTTGGCTTACCGATACCATGGATGTATCGACACTGAACACTGAATGGCGTATATCGGAGGTCGAGTATCCAAAGATTATAATAAATTCCAGTACTCTATTATCTTTCTTTTTGAAGCGCCTTCTATTATCATATTAGATTCAAAGTATATCCAACTTTGGACCGGTGAAAATGAAGAGCAAACAACAATATATTTTAGGCTATTTTCCGTTTTCAAATATTAATCAGCTCAACGTCGATGACATTCAGTTCTTAGAAAGCTATACCTCATTTTGTCAATAACTTTTTCGCCAGAAGTGATCCTGTACACTGACTTCCTCATTCATGCGAATCAGAGTCTCTGAAGTACTCTTTATGGAGTGATTCTTTCTATAGTTTCTATAACTATCTTATTGACAGAGTTACTTTTGACGTACTATCGAACATATATGTATCCTATAGATCTCAGCAAAGAGTAGACTAGGTGTCTCCTCAGAAGGGTCTTTTTTCCAGAATTCTACTGAATAAATATCGGACTCAGTCCGTCTGTATTCCTCTGTGAGTGCACATGTGCCTTCTGATACGTACGCATACGATATCTTTCTTATCTACGGTGAGCAACGAAGATAAGATATTTTATTTTCATTTTGTTTTGAATTCTCGGATTCAATAATATCCGCAAAACACTGAGTTTTCCTCAAAGAGGGATTAACACGAGCGAACATCTGCATTATATTTCTTACGAGAAAATATGCATATAACTCGTCTCAGATAGTTTTATAAATTCAACTCTAACAATGAATGAAGGAAACACACACGGCCCATCCACCTCTCAGACAATTTCTCCAACTAAGACAACATATGCAAATGCGACAAAATCCACCCCAACGACGTCATTTCCAAAGAAGGAACAAGCGATTGTTCTGAACGCTTTTGGAGATCTTCGAAACTCTGATTATACCAAAGCTATCGGAAGTTTGATAGGACCAAAATGTATCAAATTCGTTTCCCGTCTTTCGAATCAAAGAGTTTGTATATTCCTAGATGAAGTTAACACAGTCGACAAATTACTAGAGAATCGATCGACTATCAACGTATGTGGATTTGATATCAATATTCGAAGACTCATAACCCCTGCGAAACGAATCATTATATCGAATGCTTGTCCATCAATTCCCCACTCAGTTATCGAAGAAAAACTTAAAGAACTAGGACTTCTACCAGTTTCCAGTATTAATTTCCTAAGAGCCGGAATAGAAGGAGATCAGTATTCGCATGTTCTCAGTTTTAAGAGGCAGGTTTTCATAACCCCACCTGAAAATGACGAAAACAACTTCCCATCTTCTTTCCTTCTAACACACGAACAAACAACATATAGAATATTTCTTTCATCTGACACATTAATTTGTTATAATTGCAAGGAGCAAGGTCATATTGCCACTTCCTGTCCGGTTATGCCAGAGAAGACTCTCACCAATCATAGCGAACCTCCTTCACCCGCCCCAGGAAACCCATCTCAATCAACTTTGAGTGAAAGCGAACCAATGCAACAAGAACATCCTCCTGAATCAGAGAATCCAAAGAAACGCCGCGCCTCCTCTACTGCACCAAACTCACCAAATTCAGAAAATAATATTAATCCTCTTACTGAAACATCTACTGAAGCCAATGTAGAAAACCATGAAACGATCTTTGCCTCTCCAGACAATAACTCTCTGAAAACCAATAGAAACAAAAAATACAAAACCACCCAAACTCGACAAGTTAATCTCAACTTGGAAGGAATCGAATCAGTTTTTCAGAACGACCCTATACAGTTTCCCTTCAAATTCGAAGACTTCAAAGAATTCTTGGACCTCAGCATGACTCTAAATGACCCATTAACTAACGCACGTAAATTGACCAGCAATGTCGACGTCATTATACATACAATGGAGAATATTTACCCTCATTTACCTAATAAAACTACCAAAACAAAGTTAACGAAAATTCTTAAGAAACTGAAAACCCAAATCCGACGGGAAGAACAAGAACTATCTAGTGATATTAGTAGCTCCCAAGAATTTTTAGAAGAATCAGAGGAATCCCATACACAAAGCAACGAAAAACAACAATCTGAAAATTCACCATAATCCAGTGGAATTGCCGCGGCTTTTATCACCATCTCGAAAGAATACAACAAATCCTCAATGAACACCAACCAGATATGCTGTGCTTACAAGAAATCAACATCAAGGAATATAAAAAGCCCCTCCTGAAAAATTATGAAGTGATTTATTTCAACCGTCATAACTCAGGCAAAGCCAGCGGCGGAGTGGCAATTTTTATCAAGGATTCTTACTACTTTGAGAAATTAAACATACAAACCAACCTTGAAGCCACAGCAATATCTACCAACATTCCTAATAAAGTGTCAATATGCAACATTTATATTCCACCCAACTATGACATACAAGAATCAGAAATAATTCAACTTATCAAAGAACTGCCTAAACCTATTGTTCTTCTCGGTGACTTCAATGCCCATAACCCCATTTGGGGATCACAAAGCAGAAACAAAACAGGCAAACTTCTTGAGAATATTATCCTTACATCTGATCTAATTGTACACAACACCATAGATCCCACACACTTCAACGAGTCACATAAAACCTTCTCAAACATCGACTTAACATTGTCAGACGCCGGCATCAGTACCGACATTGAATGGGAAGTACTGGATAGTTTATACGACAGCGACCATTTCCCTATAAAGATAACCTATCAAAGGAAGAATGAACATGAAGAAGAAATTACTGAGAGCTGGAAGATAAACCAAGCAGATTGGACGGCCTACACAAATTATTTGCATGATAAATTCCTACACTTCAAACCAAATAATAACGTCAACATATTCTCAGAAAACTTCACAAAATTAATCATCGAAGCCGCAGAACAGTTCGTGGGAAAAAGGAAGAGCACGCCAAAGAAGAATTTTACACCATGGTGGAACTCAAATTGCCAAAATGCTGTCAAACTTACCAAACGTTTACTATATAAATTCAAGAAGAACAACACACTAGAAAATCTCATAGATTTCAAGAGACAACGAGCATTAACACGAAAAACTTTAAAACTGAGCAAGAAGAAATCCTGGCAAGATTACGTTTCCCAACTGAATACCAATTCTAACATCAAAGAAGTCTGGCAAAAAATAAATGCTATAAAGGGCAAAAGAAAGAGAGAAGAAATAACAGCCATCAGGGACAAACATCAAAACATTATAGCCAACAGAACAGATATAGTTGAAATACTAGCAGAAAACTTCCAATCGCAATCAGCAGATAACAACTACTCAACCGAATTTCTGGAATATAAATTAAACAAGGAAATCACCGAACCAATAGAAATAAATGACGACGATAAAAACCCAATCAATGTACCAATAACACTAGAAGAACTAAAACTCGCTATCGATACCTGTAAAAATAGCTCCCCTGGACCCGATCAGATTCCAGCAATATTTCTCAAACACCTACCACAATCAGGTTTACTGGTCTTATTGAAACTTTTCAACAAAATCTACTCTGAAAAAACCTTCATAGACAACTGGAGAGAAGCTATTATCATACCGATACTTAAACCTAAAAGTCCTAAACTAGAACCAAAAAGCTACCGCCCTATATCACTTACTAATACAATATGTAAAGTGATGGAGAGAATAATCAATAAAAGATTATGTTACGTACTTGAAAGTAAAAATTTAATAAATAAATACCAAAGTGGTTTCAGAAAGAACAGATCCTCAATCGATAATTTAGTTCAACTACATACAGAAATCCTAGACTCCTTTGCACGTAAAGATGAATTGATTGCAGTCTTCTTCGATATAGTTAAAGCTTTTGATATGACGTGGCGACACAGATTACTGAAGAAACTAAAAGAAATCAATATAGACGGGAATATGTTATTCTTCATAAGGAATTTCATGAATGAAAGAACTTTTAGGGTTAAATCAGGCAATAAAAAGTCTAAAATTTACAGATTACAAAACGGTTTGCCACAAGGGTCAGTTATCAGCACCACACTTTTTCTCATAGCGATAGATGAAATTGCCTCCATAGTAGAAGCTCCTATAAAATTATCACTCTACGCCGACGACCTACTTATCATGTGCAGAGGTCAAAATTCCAGCACAACCACAAATATTCTACAAATCTGTATAGATAAATTAGAAAAATGGTCTGAAACAACAGGATTCACTTTCTCACAGTCTAAAACGAAAGTAATGAAATTTACTCAAAAGTGGTTCAAACCTTGCGAACTAAAACTTAAAAACAACATCCTGGAACATGTAAGAGTTCATAAATTTCTTGGAATGACTTTCGATACTAGATTGACTTGGCATGAACACCTTAAAGAGCTTAAAGCAGAATGCTCTCGAAGATTGAATATAATGAAAGTTTTATCAAATAATCACTGGGGAGCAGACGAAAAAACTTTACTTACAATTTACAGAACATTAATCAGATCAAAACTGGACTATGGAGCAGTAATATATGCCTCTGCCAGTAAAACAGCTCTCAAGAATCTTAATGTCATACAGAACACTGCCCTCAGGCTGGCAACCGGTGCTCATATCACTAGCCCATGTGAAAGTTTGTGTAGAGAAACAGGCGAACTCCCTTTATCGTTGCGTCGGCAAATGCTGCAGTTAACATATACAGCCAGAATCTCTGCCAACCCCCAAAATCCATGTCAGAACCACATCATAGACCAGAAGTATAAGCAGGACTACCTGAATAACCCAAACCTCAAACCACCATTGTATCATCGGATGAATCTACTCTTGAATACTCCCCTACCTACCACAATGCTGTACAATGTACCCCATAACCCACCCTGGACAAGTAGAAAACCTTTTTTCAACCTAACCCTAAAAAATCTAAAAAAATCTGAAACTCCTAGAGAAGTCATACAACAACACTTCAGAGAAATAATTTCACTAAGCGAAAACAGATCGATAATTTATACAGATGCGTCGAAATCAACAGATAGGGTAGGATGCGCTTTCCTTACTTCGACTACGGTAAAAAAGTATAGACTTCCAACTGAATGTAGCATCTTCACCGCTGAACTGGTTGCAATCCAAAAAGCCATTGAACACGCTATCATACATAACATCACACATCCTCTTATATGCTCAGACTCGCTCAGCTCAATAATTGCCATCCAGAATTTCTATTCCAAAAATCCAATTGTGAATACCATATCAGATATAGTTAACTCCAGCGCAGAATCGGACATTACCTTGACATGGATACCCTCCCATTCTGGCATCGAAGGAAATGAAAGGGTTGACGAAGCTGCGAAGGAAGCCATCCTCGAAGGCGACATAACTGAAATTATGACGCACTACGACCTGAATAACAGATTCAAAAAGAAAATCAAACAGAAATGGAAGACTAAATGGCATCAAAGCGGAACAAAACTTTCCGTTATCGACCACACAACGGTGATTACCCCTCCTGTCACTGAACTACGAAAGGATCTCATAATCCTGAGAAGACTTCGAATAGGCCATGCTTATTTCACACATAACTATCTTCTGAACCGAGAGTCTCCTCCGATGTGCCCCACATGTGACACTCAAATGACAGTTCAGCACCTGATTACAGAATGTAAACAATACCAACCCCAGAGGATCCAATGTATGGTCAGCAACAAACTGGAAGAAGCCCTAAATATTTCTAAACCAGAATGTCTCAACACCTTGAATTATATAAAAGCACTGAACCTTAGGATATAAACTTTTATATTTATGTTAATGATCTTTATTTATTGTATTTACTAAATATGAACCTCACTGTTCCACTGAAACCGCTAATGACCTAGTCGTCGAAGCGGAACTTTATAAATAAATAAATAAATAAATATCGGACGATGACAAATTATTTTTTAAATTACATTTGGCTAATACTCACTTTTCACTGGGGCAATTCCAATTATTTTTTAGTTTTATAATTATTCTAGATGAGAGGTCGCCTTATTTCTCAAACAGCTTGCAGAGTTGACTCTAATATTGAATAGGTTGATCTATATGAAACACAACCTTTTTTTTTGACAAAAAACCGATTATTTAGTGCTAACTTTAGTTTATTTAGGTTTTAATGAGAAACTCATATGTATGAGAAGAAAAATGCTATACATTTCATTTCAGTATTTCATGTCTAGTAAATCATTTTGTAGTAACTGAATGTTTATTATATTCATATCATCAAAGGAATGAAAAATGCCATGTACTAGATGAAATACTGAATGATTTATTTTTATATCAAATTCATTCTTTTGAATTTCAGAGTTTATATTTTCTTATATAAAATAAGCTCAAAAAATACGATTACTGTTACCCCTCCAGTATCCATATCTTTGAAAAACGTTGAGTTGCAATTTTTCTGAGGCTTATGAGAAGCTTGTCTATCTATTTAATATAGAATACAGGCAAACATATTCAATCTACACAATCTTATTGCATAAGACTGTATCTTATATGTTCTTGTCAAATCCATTGAGAAATGATTGAATTTGTATTTTTCCCTTGTTATAAAAAGTTTTATTTCGATATCGAAAAATTATAACCATTTCCTAAGTATCTCATGATCTTACCAGTAGAAAAATCTTCTGAACTTTTTTACTGAGCTTTCGAATTCATTTTGAATACAATACGATTGTAAACCTGACTGATTTCATTTCGATTTGTCGCAAAAATTAACGCACATTATGGAAATCTCAAATTTATTCTCAATGAAAATGATCTTTATCTGAATTATTCATGCATATGTTATTCACTTTCAACGTTTTTCTTCAATACAGATGTTTTTTCGCAGCAGGATTAAAAAAACATGATATTTTGAATGTTTTGGCTCCATTCTGAAATCAGATGTTCTCGATCAATTGTAGTGATCAATAGTTTTTCTTTCGTTTGATTTTCTACACTCGATCACTATGCAACGCGAAATACGCAATTTGACCCGAGAGGAATGTTTTGCGAGACGAACGGTGGACATACACAAGAATTGCAGAAAGGTTTTGAGTTTCCAATGCAAGTGTGCCCAGAATGTTTGCAGCGCTTCAGGGAGACAGGAATGGATGTTCAAGACCAGGACAGTGTAGACCACGGGTAACAACTCCCATTCATGAACGTTACTTTAGAATTTCTTCGTTGAGACAACGGTTTGCAACCGCTCGCCTCCTCCTAAATCAGCTTGAGCAAACTCATGGGGTGCAAATTAGCACTCAGACAATAAGAAATCGCCTCAGAGAATATGATTTAAGGCCTCGTGTCGCGGCAAGAGGTCCAGCTCTTACCCCAGCCCATCGAAGGGCGCGTTTGGATTTTGCGAGAGAGCATATCCATTGGGAAGAAGCCGATGGGGAAAAAGTTCTCTTTATTGATGAGTCGAGATTCTGCCTCTATACAGACGTCCACATGAAAGATATGCTCAGTGCAATTTCCTGAATACTACTGGTTTTAGGGGAGGATCGATTATGGTATGGGATGGAATATCTTTGACTGCTCGCAGAGACCTAGTAGTCGTTGATAATGGAACTATGCTGATAAGTCGTTAAGGAACATTCTTGGAGAGCATGTAGTGCCATTTGCCGCATACATTGGTGGAAATTTCATTTTTATGGATGATTCCAGACCCCATCGTGCGCGCATCGTTCAGGAGTACCTTCTAAAGGTTGAAGTCTCTCAAATGGAATGCCAGCAAGAAGTCCAGATCTCAATCCGATTGAGCAGGTTTGGGACATCCTCAATAGAAGGCTGAGAATTTCAGAAAATCATCCAGCTACTCTTAATGACTAAGGAATACAACTCGGAGAAATCTGGGAAGGATTAGATCAGAACATTTTAAGATCACTCATTTTGAGTATGAACTATCGTAATCGAGCTGAAATTAACGCAAGGGGTGGAAATACCAAGTATAAAAAAACTTATCAGCATTTCAGTATTTTGAAAATTATTCATTTGCCTTCTTTCACATAAGATTCTGAGAAATCGTAAATTCTTCTTCCATTTAAATAGTCTTGTTTCATTCAAAACCTTCCTGAGAGAACATAAAAAATAAGTTTGAAAGTCATTGTAGAGTAAACTTCCATTAAAATTGAGATTTTCAGAATGTTCGTTAGTTTGTTTGCGCAGTGTAGTTACTTTCAGGTAATATTCATATATTTTTTGTGATGGTCCCGTAATAATTTTTAGTTCAGTACTTTTCATAAGTAAAAATTACGACGCGACTGGACATTCAAGACCTGTTATGATGACAATAGTTCTTGAAGGGAGCATATCTAAGTAATGAAATTATTCAACGATATTTCACCTTATCGAGAATAGAGAAAAATATCCTCATTGAATTAGAGTACTCGTCAAGTTTCAAATGATAAATCTATTAGTACCTATTTATTGGGCTACAGCAATGCACCGGATCCTCGCTTACAGCCAGTATATCTGATCAATAAATGAGGTTCTATTTCCGAAATTCACAAAACTTTCGGCAAGCTTGGAATATGTGAAGGTCGGCTGATAAGCATTGACATTGCGGATATCCGACGATGAAGTGGCCTCCGCTGATATATATCACCTATGCACACCATTCAGACAATACGATGGATGATGAATAATTGGTTCTGTTTTTGCCGTTAATGATGCTTTATAAAATGTGTATATGGTTTACAACCTTGAAGGTTTGCAGACAAAGTAAAAATGGCCTGTGTTTCTAGGAATATACGAAGGTTCTTGAGGTCCAAATCGATATTCTAGCTGTGTTGTTTATGTTCAACCATTTGAGTTCATTTGTTTTCTGCTCATGAAAATGAAAAAAGTAGAGAAGTGGTAGTCTTGTGATTTTTGGCCTTGGGAAATGGCCTGTACCTCATGTTTTTTGCGACTCGTGATTCAACGAAAAAAATTACATGATATAAAAGTCAATTCAATTAAAAATACTGGATCTGTATATGGAAGAAACGAAAGACACTATTACATTGGAAGCGACGGTTAATTAGAAACTGTCCAACATGTGTATACCTATGAATTATGAACACACCTATTTAAAATGAATAATATTTGCAACTATGTATGTGTTATCCATCAACTCAACTATAAATACTATATCCTAGTCAGTGGCGTAACGTTTCTCTGCTGAGCCCCCACCCATGATTATACCCGGGCCCACACCTATTAAAAAAAAAAATTATTTTTTTCATTTTTTCTTTGATATCCGAATAAACTTCAGAGAATTCGGAAAACCAGTCATTTTCAACTCGTTTCTTACGTTGCATCCCTTTATCATACTCATCTACCATCAATTAAATTTCTAATAAAGATTGATATTGAATTCCTGCCTTTTTCATATGCTTTTCGGAGATTGTTCGTCTATCCTTCTCATTATACTTTGAATTGAACAATTTTCATTTCAAAACTCTGAACAACGTGGTAGGAACATTTTGCATAACGGTATTGCCGGCGGTTATTATTTTGTTAAACTTTTCGAAATTTTCCCGATTTTGGAAATGAAAGCACTTTTTGTAATAAAATTATGGAAAAATCTCGGGAAAATTCTGAAAATTTGGAGATTTTCAGATCAAAAGTCGGTGATCCTTCGATTTGAAAAACGAAACGAAAAATCGGCTGGCTGATTTGATTTCGATCTTTGTAGGGTTTTTGTGAACATAATGAACTGTTACACACTTTACTTACACTCTACAAAATTGGTTTTCTCAATATGTTCCATCCAACTCTTGATTTCCCAAAAGAACATCAGAAGCTCTCTTTTTATTCTATTTTCAAATGAATGTGAACAATAGAAAGAATTTTCTCGAAAAAGCACTAAAATACCGTGAAGGAAATTCATCGAGGTTTTCTTTACCTACCGATACCTTTCTGCTCGATCATTGGTTGCTGAGATATCGATAATCAGAGTCAAATAATCCTTTTTGATTTGAAGGTCGATATCTCCATTTGAAGTAGACGTATCAATATCTGAAAAAAGAAATTTAAAGCTAAATGCATGTTATAGCGATCAAGCAAAATAATTTTCTATGCCCGTGGACCAATAATCGAAACTTCTGCCGAAACAGCAATTCTCTAAATTGTTAAATGGACCAGTCCTTATATTTTCTCATAATTTCAATGGTATTCCATTCATCTGGAATATTAGATAGGTAAATATAGATTTTCTATGGTACAGATTTCATTCAGAGTGGTTCGTTGAAAGCCTTTACCGATTTACAAACTGAAGAATAGTCAGGTTCTCCATTATAAAGAACCTCATCGTTCTATTTCTCGAATTTCTCAAATAATACACCCTGGATTTTCTCCACGATGATGTGGCCCTTTCGTTTTTTCAGAAGTTACTAAAGGACTTTTTGAATGAATACAGTAGAACCTCGATTATTCGAGCTCACTTTACCCGAGGTCGCGATTATCCGAGTCGCGTGGATAGCACAGTTCAATTCCTTACGGCCAAACTTTGCTCGCGAGGCGAGACGTCCGTGCTTATCATTCGTTAAGAAACATATCTACCTACCTACTCGTGCTTTTATTCACATTATAATATTTGTATTTAATTATTTAGGTATTTAGTTACTGTTTACTTAAATGAAACCGAATTTGATTAAAAATATATTATTTCAGACTTATTCAATGAAGGCCGTAGGTATTATCCTAGTTTTCGATTATCGGAGGTCGGCTCGGTCAACAATAGCACGAATAATCGAGGTTCTACTGTACGATTATTTCTAACAATTGAAATTTTGAACTACAACAATAAAGTGGTGGGTTATCTCGACTATAATGAAAATCCTAAAAATAACATTCTCATTAATTCCTGGTGCAAATATTGAAAAGATGCCGCAACTACTTGAGATAATCAAACTTTAATTTGGTATTATTCCAAATAACTGCAATGCCGTGATACTGTTGTTGGAAAACAATATACCCATTGTCTCCATTTTTCGATAATAGCAAACCTTGCTACCTGGAAACCTTCATTCTTCATCAACTGAATCAATTGACCACAAAATGATGGAATTATCCAACCGTGATGTTGCAACCAGACATCACCGGCGACATCGATTAAAGTCACTTCCTGACCAAGAACATGAAGCTTGAAATATTCATCCCATTGTATTGTTCGAAATCCGATGGTACAGAAATTCATCAACACAACACGATTCTAAAGCCACTGTTACACTTGACCGATAAAATGGAACAGGGAATAGAAAGGTAACGTTGTGTTTACCCACTGTGAACAATACTGTGCTGGATTGTGCCTAGAGTGCTGGACTTGAGTCTTGTGTTGTGATTTGCGGTTTTTTCGTTATTATGTGTGTGTGAGAAGCTTCGAATGAGGTGTTTTTCACGAGACATGATTGATGAAATTACTCTGGATGTCATTTCACTGTTGGTTTTTCATACGTTTTCATTTTATTTCTTAGTTTCGATTTACTCTCATAATTGTGATCTATTTCTTACCATAGTCTTGGCGCAAACTGAAATAATAGTATATTCTAAAAAAAGTTGCAAAATATTCTCCTTATCCAACACGAATGCCAAATTCGAAAATGAGCGGAATTTGAAACGATTTGATTTGAACCTAGAGAGGATCTGAGGTCAGTAGTGACAAATCTCGAATGTTCACTGTGTCCTCTTTTGATTGAGACTGCACTATACTCAGCTTTTATTGAAGATAGATAGACTCATGTGGTTATCGCGATAATGTATCACTTTTTGTATTACTTTCAAATTAACAGAAAGAAATACCCCAACTACTTTTTTTTTACTGAAGGACATTGCGAAATCGAAAATCATAGTTTTTCATACGATGAAAATAGATATTTTTTTTCGAGCACTGTTTTTGAGATTGGGCATAAATTTGGTGTTTTTCAAGAGAAACACCCCGTAATTTGCAACGTCGAATTTTCGCTATTCTATATCTAATTACATTGATGTATAACAATCTGATCTCTGATAAATTCACAGGTCAGAAAAATCCGTATTTATGTTTGTTTTTCCAAGTTCATGTATTCATGTATTCAATTATTTCTTTTTTAACCATGATAATCAAATTTATTATTTCTGATTTTATTATCCTGACAATTATTGAAACACAGCTGAGTTTCTCTGTGGAAAGAGATTTGGTTTTATTATTTACAATATTAACAATAATTACAAATTCTCAATAATTGTAGAAATTTCGTAACGACTATTCAAAACTAAAAATGTCATTAATTGACACGTCCGCTTCTCACCACAGAACACGAATAATGCTAATTAAAGAAATACATTTTCTTTACATATTTTTGACATAATATCAAAATATCACCGTTCGACATGAACTGAAACATGTTAGTAATAAAATAAAGTATTAATACTAATAATAATATTTTTTTTAGACTTTTTTCCACTTTCATGCATGTGTGAGAGAAAATAAAACAAAGCAGATATAAATATAGATTTTTCTGATTATTGGCGATGAATTTTATCGATTAGATTATGGTACATCAATATATTCAGAAAAATAATTGCAAATAAAGGCTGTTGAGGTTTAAAAGGCATTCCAATTGTAGAATGAAGTTTGTTCTTTGTATCTAATCTTGAAATCAGTGATCTGAGAAACATTCAACCACGCCACTGACTTTTATGTGAATATGTCTATAATATAGATATGAAAATATCTTCAAAAGGAAACAGAAAAAAAAAGTGGTTAGAATATTTCCCTTTCTGTATTTGAAAGTTCCACAAAACAGTGATTCAGAACGAGAAGACCGTATATCTTCATCTTTAATAATAGTTGCGATACAGTGTCAACCAAAATGGGACAGAGTGAACAATGAAAATAATGTTTTCTCACAGTATCAAGAAGTTTTGATAGTTTCGACATTAAAATGACTGAAGTTTCTCATATTGTTCATACCTAGTGAATATTAGAGTTCACATTTTCTGGAAATAGAAATTTTTTGAATTCAGAGAATATTCAAATATTTTGAAGCGCCAATTACTGTTATACAAACACATGCGTCAAGCCCCTTGCAATACCCTCCAGCAAGAAAAATGATTTTATTTATGGGTATATAGTTCGTACTGTGAGTAAAAAAAATTAAATACTGATGCAAATCAGATCAATGAATTGCTGATGCTATAGTGAACTAAAAAACATATGTTACTTAAAAAATCAAGGTTATGTTCAAATTAATGGAAGTTTCTTCGAATAATTTTGAATTGTCCGGTAACTATTGCATGAGGGTGCATTGTATGGGTGAAAAATAGACTGTTCTGAAGAAAAAGACGCCTATCTGATTGAGCTAACTTCAAGAGTTTTCATTCAGTTACTTATTTCATTTATACAGGTTTGACCATTCATAACATTTCACCTCGAATTTGGAGTTTTGGGATGGAATAACGGGAAAACAATGGGACAGATCAATTTTTGTTGAAAGAAGGACAAAGAAGATTGATATCACTACCCCTCTAGCCGCCACCCCTAAAAGCTCTCATTTTTTAATAGGGAAACAAGATCGAGCAGGACCTTGTTGAGGAGGCAATTCAATTTTCTGCATAAGTGTATTTTTTTCATCGCTTTATTATTATACAGAGTGACTCAGTATTCCATCAATAACTTTCACAGGCTTAATTTGGATCGCTCGGGGTCAAATAGCTAGAGGGGTAGTGATATCGAATTCATTTTTGACAAGTCCGAGCGTTTTTATATGATGATTAAGCGATGAAAAAAACTATACTCATTCAGGCAGGAAATTGAGTTGTCTGTCAAATAAGGTGTTGCTCGACCCCCTTTCAAAAATGAGATCTATTAGGGGTTGCTGCTAGAGAGGTGATGATATTAAACTCATTTGACAACCCTCAAAATTCGGGGCGCATAGTTATGGATGACCCAACCTTTATGCTGATTAGTTGAGTACATGTTTATTTATTTATTTATTTATTTATTGCAAAATAGGGACAACAAACAGACAAACATGTCCAATACAGTGTCCACGTTTTTAACAAAAGTAGTCATGGTTGACAATGAAAAATGTACTATTAATTAAAACCTTTCAGATAAATACAAAAAAATTTAGATACTTACGATAAATCCAGAAATTGGAACACAAAAATATTCTCTAATTCAAGGGGTCAATACATTTTTAATTTTATATTTGAAACAATTAAACGAGATGTCGAAAAAACTGATTTTACTGCTTAAGAGATTACAGACTTTCTGAGCTCTTATAAGTAGTGAGTTCAAGCCCAAATTTGTCCTTCTATACTCTATGCTAAACAATTCCCTTCGTCTTGTTAGCCGGAAGCATATATTAAAATTAATGAGGGATAACAATTGTGGTGAATCAATACAACCATTCAGAATCTTGAAGACAAATAGCATATCTCTGGCACTCCTACGATCAGTCAACCTTCGAAGCCCTTATTGTCTCTGAAGAACCGAATAGTCACTGTTGAGGACAGGGCTTCCCGTCCTGCTCACAAGATACCTCAGAAATCTATTTTGGATTCCCTGCAACCTGTTGACGTGTATTGCATACATCGGACTCCAAACAACGGAAGCTTAGGACAGCTTACTGTCTATGAATGCATAGTAGAGAGATGTTAAAGCTTGAGTTTTTGTAAAGTCCTTAGTGTTTCTCATAATGAAACCCAGCAATCTGGAGCACTCCAGTGCAACGGTGTTTATAAATATGAATCCCCCTCTGGTATACTGGATATTCAGGGGATGTGTAAAGAACCTTCTTATACCTCGTACTCACCTCAACCTCCCTACAGCATCTACGAGATGTTGCTTTGGAAAAGACTTGGTTCTTCAAACAATTCTCAAGATGAGGAATCAGGAATACTGCTGACTACTAAGGTCATGAAATTGCAACCCTCTGATTTCCCTAATCATAGTAATCCTGAACAAGGGTCGCCGTGGCTTCATTCAGCCTTATGCAAGGATCTTTTGTCCTTTACACAACTCGTTCATTTAAATCTCAAGAAGGCCGTCAATGGCATTGATAAATCCAACGACATCCTTAGGTGCTCCAGCTGTTACTAGGACCCAGGAGTCTAGTCTGACATGGGAATGCCGTTATACCATAAAAATCTGAAGCCTGTTGGACCTGAACCTTTGTGTGGGCTGGAAAAAGACCAATACAAAAAATCGGCCCAACAATGAAAACCGAAAAAAAAACAACGCTCCAGAGAAATACTCCTAGATTTGCGCAAGCCAAGAAATTTGTAGAATTGACTACATTTCAAAATGAATACATTCATGAAGCATATGCAAATGACCCAACCTTCAGAAAAAAGGCGACCAGATTGACGAAATGTCTCATACTGATTTTTTGGATCGAATCAAGTTATTATTGGGGTTTGATGATTTTACAGCGACTTTCTCGAAGATTTAATACTTTTGAAAACGATTGAATACGATATCCCTAACTCTTCTGGATCATTATTCATTTATTATACAATCAGGATCTCTGAAACGGTTTTCATGAATATTACAAAATCAGGGTTCTAGGGCCTAGGCTTCGGTTTATTAGGGTTTGAGGTCCGAGATAAACTCAAAAATATTAATAAAAATCGATTAAAAAAGTTCATGAGGTTTTATAAAATGCGATAACAATCAGAGCGACTCGCATATTCCTGAATGGTAAAAACTAAGGAAAGAATTGGGGAGCAGTACACTTAGCGTCCACTTACCATCGTTGGATTTTTTTGATATTTTACTGCTTCAGATTGATAATCATGTTGTCCTGAAGTCGTTTTTACGTATATGGATACAAAATACTAAAGGGTAATATTATATTTTCGCCTTTCAAAATTGGTTATTATGACATACGATTCAACTGATTCGCCATTTTGGGAATCCCCGCACCTTATTTCCGATCATGAATGTCATTCAACATATATTTGGCGGCATTATGGAATTATAGAACTTGTAACATTATTCATGAGTTTTTGATTTCTGAATATCTTGTGACTGAAAAATTATAATTTTTGTTTCAACTTCATCAAAATAAAAATTATTCATAATTAATGGATAATCGTTTATTATCGATAAAACTATAAGGGGGTCCGGGAGTCCTCCCCCTGAAATTTTTAGATTTTTGAAGCTATTTCGCCATTTCAAGCTATTGAGCTACTTTAAAACCTTAACTACTCTTTTGACTCGAAACCAAAACTACAACAGAACCTCAATTGATTATCCAGAAGCTGACTAACTATTGTTAACTGTGGTTATGGTTGTTGACTGATAAAAAATAGATTTTAATAAATTTCATAAACCCCGTCACCGATTTTAAAAATATTTTGCATATAGGACTTCCTGATACTACTGTCTCAATTACAGCTCTGGGGAGGTAGTAATTTTCGAGAAAAAAAATAAATGAAACTCATAATGAAGAAAATACTCCATTTACCTCGGATACGGCTCTGATATAGTCTCATATAGTTTAGTTTTACGAGGTTAGGTTATGTAAGGTTCATTTTCCCTACCAAAAGCTGAAAAAAAATTGTGAAAAATTAAAAAAAAATTGCATAAAAAAAACATCGATCTGCATTCAGGTAAGGTTAAGTTAGGTTAGGTTCATTTTGCCTACCTCAAGATCACAAAAAAAAATTTAAAAAAAATACAACTGGGCAAGATACTTTATAATTACCAAAAAATACCATAGACCAAGGAGGTGCGGCCGCACTACCCTTAATATGCGGTTGCTGTGCATGAGGGGCATTCCAAATTGTTAAAAGTCAAGACAGGAATGAGTCTTTTCTCTTGAGATTCGATGAAGGCAATTCAATCAAATCGTCTATTTAATTTATTATTCATATTTTTTTATAACTGCTATGACAACCCATAAGAAATTTGAACATTATCGTCTGTCTACTCACACTATTAAAATTAATTTTGATATTCAAAATTTCACTAAGTTTGAGGTTAATTATGCGGAAATGGATGGCGACTTTGTCTGTGCCAAGATCAGTGACGTCTATGGACAATCTATGTGCACAAAATCCACGAATTTTATGTGCAACTGCAACCATGACAGTCCTACTTCAAATTCTTCTCAACGAAATGATGCATTTTTAATATTGATTTTTTCGAGAACTACTGCGTATTCTCCGAAAATACTTCGGATTCGGGTATTTTAGATCATTTTTTCATCATCTGTTAAAGGAATAATGCATATTTTTAGTCGACGTTATCTGCACTATCCCCTAGAATTGAAAGGCGGCAGAAAATCATTTCAAACGACAATCTTATTTGGTAGTAGCTCAGCTTATGGAAATTATGAAGAGATGAATAAAGATGTTGAAAACATCAATGATGATATATTTTTTAAAATTGCCGGAGAGTACAGAATAAACTGTTGTCATGTCTCTATGAAAGATCAACCTGAAGGAGCAGTCGAAATCACAACAGAAATTCTCAATAGTGTCAACATTTCAGACTTCCCACCAAATTAACCAAAATTGTCGCAAAATGCGTAAATAATTTTGTTGAGTGGTTGAGACGTATCGGAAGGACTATGTACCTAATGGTGTAAGTCTGTGCAATCACTTTATAAGGGCCAAAATTGGTAGTGGCAGAGAAGTATAATATATTATATACCTAGGTATCAATGATTATCATTTACTCGTCAAAAAGACAGCAGGGATGCACCATGCATTCCTGTTGGATCTGCATTTATTTCTCAATGAGAAACTTCTGAATGTGTTGAAATTGACTTAAACTCCAGTTCGGTGAAAAGTCAATTTTCCTCATCATACATGAAATGAAGTGCGTCATCAAAATACTTTACCGGCAAAAAATTGTAGGTACCTATAAACCATTCAACTACACCCGGAATTTTTATCTAAATGGACAAATTATAGTTAATTCATTATTATGTTGGAAGGAGAATTATTCACGTTTTATTAGTATGCTATTCATACACTAAATTGAATGAAAAAAAAAATTATAACAACAAAAAAACCGACCGAAGATCGGTAAACCAGGTACTAAAAAATTAAAGAATTCATCAAGTTCTCTGACTATATCAGGAATAATTTAGCAAACCTCTTATTTGCATCAACTGTAGAACTCTACTTTCTTAGAAAAGTTTAGTTGTGCTCGAGTCAAAGTTCGTTCCAATTGATTGTTAATTTCCACAGCCTTGATTGACGACACCGCATGAACGCAGAATCAAAGCGGTACTTCAATTATTAACTGTTTGTATACATTACGATTGATAAGGTACTTCTGCGAGTACCGAAATTCGAAGTCGATTGTATTTCGCGACGAATTTAATGTGGTTTATTTATCGAGCGTGAAAGATTATCAAAGACGTAGTTTCCTTCCTGTTTAAGCGGTTATATGGATTTCCGACGAAACCTTATCCCATCGTTTGCATTTTATATACTTCAGAATCAATTCGAATTGTATCATCTGATGTGTTTTAGTTGAAGTGCAAAGAATTTTCATGTTTGAGAGCTCTGAACGTGTTTCAGAACAATCGATGTACTAATTTTCAGAAATTCAGTGTTCATCGCTTTGAATCAACACTTTAATTTTCCTTGGAAATGGATCCATTCAGACAGTGAGTTTTGAATAAATCCTCATTTCTATTCGGTTCATTGAAAATTTACACGCAAATTTTCAAATGTTTTTTTTTAATCAGGAGGATAAATGAGGCCTGCCATAAAATATTTTTACTTTTCTCAAAATTGTGTGCATTCATATTTTATGCAATATAATGCTCTATACTGTGATGAATGTTTACACCTAGGAATAATTACTTTTGATATTTTCCGAGTCTATAGCAAAATATGAGTTACATACATAGGTATAACTTGAGTCAATGAAAGTTTCCTGGAATAATATATTGAAAAAATTACACGAATTGTCAAGAAATGCTAATGTTCATTAATGACGGAAGCATTGGATTTTTAACATCATTTCTTTATGAAGTAACTGTGAATGCAACTTTGATTGAACTGATAAGTTTCTAGTGAAAATTTTGGGAAACAAAAATTTGCTGAATTTGAATAGGACGGTTTTGAAGTTTTCGTAAGTGTTGAGAAGGATTATGTTGAACAACTCAACTTCTTTTATACTTTGTCGTATAAGATGTGTTCCTGAAAAACGAATTGAATCATGTCTTCATGATTGCCTCATGAACTAATCTGTCTCATCTCAAAAGAATGTCTTTTATTGGAGGAGTTATGAAAAACAATTGTATGATTCCATATTGAATTAAAAAAATCTCTGCCCTAATAATTGATAGGAAATATCCATATGAATAAGGATATCATTATGGAAAAATTCCGATAAAACGTTCCATGCCTTTGCAACAAATAAAAGTAGGGATGTCACCATATTATTGATGATTCAGTTTTCACGAAACATTTTTCAGAATTTCTTCCAAATATTTTCTTATATACTAAATTCATTATGAAATGGGTTGTGTCCTACTTTCAACTGGGAGAAGGTCGATTAAGGTTTAGATCTTAAGGTACGGTTTCGCTTGTGCGTCGGACGCATGCAGCGACCGCCGAAAGTGGCTGCTGCGATTGTTGTATAGACTGTTCATAGGGAATAGCGAAGAAGCGGTTCCGCTTATGCAGTCAACGCAGCAGTGGCTGCAGCAGCCAAACGGCCCACTGCTTTCGGTACCAGTCTGTGCGACGTCGCTGCAGCGTGAATTCGTTTATATAGAGGTTTAAATTGTTATTAGTCATCGAAATTATAGAAAATGAGTGTTGAAAACTTTTCGACGAATGAAGAAATGAAACTAATTGAATTAGTTTCCACAAATACATATAATCCCCGTCAATAAATTCCGGACAGACAAAATTTTTGTCAAATTCAACACCCTGTATCTTTTTTCATGGTTCTCCGATTTTGTTGAAATTTTCACCACTCATAGTATTGGGTCTTGTTATATTAGTCTGAAATTTACTTTGTGAAAATACCTGTAGTTCATCAGTTATACAGGGTGAAACAAAACCTTGTTTTATATCCTTCATTTCTAAACACCCTGTGGTGAATTTGAGACGGAAAATTTGATATCATTCAGTTTTAATTTGAAGTGTGATCCTTTCTTGACTAAATTTTTTTTGATTTACGTCAGTATCTGCTGTAAAAAAAAGATACACATTTTCAAAGAAAGTGTTGCATTTTTTCAATTTTTATAACGATTCAAAACATTACAATACCTTATCGACTAGTAAACATAAACAAACATCTGAAAATTAATAGCGTGTATTTCCACTCGCTTTCTCATCACTTTATCATACGTCGTGGCATACTTTCAATGCATTTACGAATTGTTTCTGAGGAAAGCAACAATTTCTGTTAATGCAGAACAATGCTTGCTAGGCCTCACGTTGCACGGGTTGTAACAGAATACTTTGAAGAGGCGAATATTCAACGATTCATGTGGCCAGCCAGATGTCCGGGTTTAAATCCAATTGAACATGTATGGGATATGCTAGGTAGACATGTTCGAAATCGGCAGCCCAACGCCTTGCCCGACTTACGAACAGCCCAAAACGGGAAAATATTCCCCCACAAGCAATTCGGAAATGCATTGACAGTATGCCACGTCGTATGATAGAATTGATGAGAAAGCGAAGTGGAAATACACGCTATTAATTTTCAGATGTTTGTTTATGTTTACTAGTCGATAAAGTATTGTAATGTTTTAAATTGTTATAAAAATTGAAAAAATTTAACACTTTCTTTGAAAATGTGTATCTTTTTTTTTAAGCAGATACTGACGTAAATCACAAAACATTTTGTTAAGAAAGGGTCACACTTCAAATTAAAACTGAATGATATCAAATTTTCCGCCTCAAATTCACCATAGGGTGTTTAGAAATGAAGGGTATAAAACAAGGTTTTGTTTCACCCTGTAAAACGTATGAATCACACGTATTTTCGCAAAGTAAATTTCATGTTAATATAACAAGACCCAATACTATACCTGGTGAAAATTTCAACAAAATCGGAGAACCACGAAAAAAGATAAAGGGTGTTGAATTTGACAAAAATTTTGCCTTTCCGGAATTTATTGACGGGGAGTGTAGATGTTTGTATGATGCATCTCATCCTGAAAGACAGTTTAAGGAGAAAGATCGCGATAGAAATAGAAGGAAAAACAAGTAAAAGGAAATTTTTTCTTTATCATTTATAATTTGAACTCCTGTGTATATAAAACAGTTTCATACAATTGAATATTAATTATTCCGAACCCTACGTTCCTGTATTTATTTTTTCTTGCCAGGCAATTTGACCCTCGGACTGCGAATCCATCTGCTCTTATACATCAAATGCACAGCACGCCTTTTCTTATTTTTTCTTTTCATATACAGGGTGGCCGGACGATTGACGTCAAAAAAAACAAAACAGGTCCCTCATGTCATGGGGTATTCGAATCACCCCCATGTATGTTATCCGATTTTTCACGGTTTCCGAGTTATGAATTTTTTTATGAAATTTGAGATTTTTTAACTTGAACATCTTCAAAAAATTTTTTTTCTAAAAGTACAAGACTTTTCTGATATTTTTTTGTTGTAGATAGATCGCCAGGAATTGTACTTTTATACATAAAATAACCAGAGTCGAAATCTGATCAAGCTATGATAGAAAATGCTGAAAATCAATGAAAATCAGCTTTATAAGAAAAGTTTTAGATAAGAAAAAGAAAGGTATGGCAATAATCATCATCATGTAGATAAAAAGAAATTTATTTATAAAATTTACAATAGGTTTTCAAAGTGGCTACCTCGAGCCTCAATACACATTCTACACCTTCGCAAAAAATTTTCTTCCAGTCGCATTAAACCTATTGTAAATTTTATAAATAAATTTCTTTTTATCTACATGATGGGTGATTTATTGCCATACCTTTTTCTTTTTCTTATCTAAAACTTTTCTTATAAAGCTAATTTTCATTGATTTTCAGCATTTTCTATCATAGCTTGATCAGAAAAATCTTAAAATGGCAAAAAATAATTTTTGAGTAAACGTCTACTTCTTTGATTTTTTCTACCTCGCTGACTTTGAAGGCTAATTCTAGCAAAAGTAGACCGTTGAGTACCATTTTTTATCAAAGATCCTGAAAGCTTAGTGTTGAGCGCAGTTTTTAAGCCTACTAAGAAACCATGAACCTGTTTACATTTTCAATTTAAATTTGAAAATTTAGATCATGATCCAAAATACGTAACTTTCTCACTTGAGACCAACATTTTCATAATTTTTATCAGAGTTACGATGCTGGTTATTTTATGTATAAAAGTACAATTCCTGGCGATCTATCTACAACAAAAAAATATCAAAAAAGTCTCATACTTTCAGAAAAAAAAATTTGAATATGTTCAAGTTGAAAATTCTCAAATTTCATAAAAAAATTCATAACTCGGAAACCGTGAAAAATCGGATAACATACATGGGGGTGATTCGAATACCCCATGACATGAGGGACCTGTTTTGTTTTTTTTGACGTCAATCGTCCGGCCACCCTGTATTTCAAAATAATTTCATTCTCCTCTTCTTCCAAAATATGAAGTGCAAGTAAAATCCATCTTCGAATTCTCACTGTCGACTGTTGGCCAAGTAGTTTGGCTGCAGATAAGGAAACCACTCCGACGTCACAGCGGACGCGAGCAGTAGCTGCTCGCATTCACTGCATGCGTCCGACGCACAAGCGAAACCGTACCTTTAGACTACTAGACAAGCCGAAGACGAGCTAGCACTAGCACGAGTAATGTGGACCAGCCTTTACACTTGACAGTTCGATTAACCCGTAAATTAACGAACTAGTGAAATGAACCGACTAGTGGTGATATCAGACATTGTATTAAAACAAACACGAAAATCACTGAATTAGCATAGTTATTTTCAATATTTCTTTGTTTCGGCTGAAAACCCACAAATAGTGTGACGCCCTATGAGTATTTTCAGCCAGTTCCACTGTCAGTTGAGAAATTTACTATTTTTATATCTAAACTGATAACTACCATTTTGAAAAACAACACCGGATCTCCTGGATGAGATGCTTACCTTCAATCCGCATGAGAGAATAGAAGTTCACAGACCTCTTAGGTTCGATACTGAATTGAATGATCTACCTGAAGATGTCTCCCATTCTTTCGAGCATTTCGGCCGTCGTCGTTAATGATTTCTCGACTAGTGAAGATGCCAGACACTCGAACTGGCGAAACGTCGAGAATTAATTCACGAAGACGGCCGAAATACTCGAAAGAACAGGTGACATTGAACGATGGCCGTGAAAGCCTCAACCAATTGACTACCTGAAGATGTTTTGGAGACAATGTTTTTGAAAGAAACATAATTATTTCGAACGAGCGTTCATATCGATAAAATTTTCTACTTTTTTCATGAATTTATGAAAGTTATCAGTGCTCTCCAGTTACAAAAAATTGACTGACTAATATTACTTAATTTCTTATAATTATTCAAACATCATCAAATGTATTATGTTTATCAACTTCTTAAACACAATAACTTAACTAAACTAACTTTAACTTTTATTAGAAACTGAAATAGATTAATCCTTTGTTGATTTGTTTTCATACCTACTTATTGTAGCTAGTTAATATGAATATAGATGAAGGGAGAGACATAAGAATTCTGAAACGAAAATTGCGAATAATTTTTTCATGATCACCCATTTGCGTTAATGAGTTTTCTTAGAATATTCCTGGAGAAAATCGTTATTCAATCTAATCTACCAGTAGAGAGTAACTCTGATATCAGTGCAGTTCTTGACTCACTTCGGTTATTGAGCTATAAAACGAGCACATAACAATATAGTTGCTTTTAATTGGTAGTATACAGTTCCATTCAGTGCCTACTGAAAGTTTATTCATTTTCTGAGTAAAGATAAGGTATGATCCAGTTTATTGTTGTTCTGAATGAAATTCAACATGTATCCAGTGAATGTGTTTTTGTGTTATGACGAACGTGGACGTCATAAGTAAAAAGTTTAAACGAATAAATTCGAGGTATTTCTCTATTCAGGAACTGGAATACATAAATACGATGAAAAAAAACCTGCTCCTATCCTTATAGTGGATCTCTTCTTTTGTCTCTCGTCCAAATTAAAATACAGAGACCCAGACAACTCTCTATATGAAATGCTTTTTTCTACCCATGATCTCTTCTTTCTTCAAGAAAATTGTAAGAAAAGATGTTAACTCAAAATGCCCGGGCATTGCATTAATTCCATAGTTTTGGTATTTTGTTTATTCTCAATCATTTTTCTGTTTTTTGAATTTGAGGAAATATCTCTTTGAGTGAAATATAAATAACAAATATAGTGTATGGTTATTGTGTAAATTATAAGTATTTAATAAATCAATAATTATTTAATTATGACGAATCGTCGATTTAATATTGTAATTAATGATTAAAGGAGAAAACCAGCTTTTCCTGGATCCCTGACTGATCTTCACCGGTTCAGGAAAAGTGTTCATGGACACAATGGATCTAGTAGAATAGTGATGGTGAGGAAAACGGATCAAAGGACGTTTGCATCGCTCAAAAATGGACAGGTGAGAAGTTGAATACATTTTTGATGAATGAAGAAACAGAACATTATTAAAGATTGATGATTTCATGATCAAATAAACATCAGGTGAAATGTCAGTTGTTAAGTGTCATAAAATTCATACGATTACATTATGATTTGAAAATGTTACAAGTTCCAAGTTTTTTGTATCCAGTAGCGTTTTATGAGCAGGTCCAATACTATGACCTTTTATGTGTGTGCATTTCTCCAAATAAGATGGCAGAACTCACTGACCACTAACGCAAGTCAACTGACACTTAAATAAATACTGCACCTTAAAAAACCGAATATTTCAATTGGGTACAATAGAGAGTTTTAAATAAGATTTTAGAATCTACCATAAGGAAAGCATTATTTCGATCGCAAATTGATTCGGGACAACACTTCGTTTCATATCCTTTTTCTTAACCTTTTTTTTTAATGTTAACTATGAATTTCTAAAACAAAATTATGTCGAAAAATGTTTGAGAAATTGAAGATTCCCTTAGGTTTAAATATTCTCATTCGAGAATATTTCCATCATTCAAAAAACTTTTCACTAATTTTGATTTAGACATTATATGAGTGAAACTTGTTTGTAGATGATGCACAATCGATTATATTTTCTGCATTTCACGAATGCATGGGAGCAATAATATTCTTGATTTAGGATGAGGAATTGATTCTTTTTATCATTTTTCCAGGAGCCGAAGATAGAGACCGTCACTAGAGAAACAATTGAGACATTCAGGGGCCCAAGAACGGCATGCAAAGTGACAACAGAAACAAAAGACTGCGACGAAGAAGTTCCTCCAGATATATTTGAAAATTTGATGATGAAGAGTAGGAGTTGCAGTAGACTGGACAGTAAGCCGACCCCAACAAAGGTAAGATTCAAGATTTAAAAGTGACACTAGGAATTTTGTACATAAAATATTTCACCTCCAATGCAAAACTTTTTGAAATTTCATTTGTATAAGGTCGAAAAAGTATGTTTGAGTGAATTAATTAGGTCAATATAATTTGAAGCCTTGATTTAATAGGATAGTTCGTTGAAGTTAGCCATGGGTACATCTTTCTTGAGGATTTGAATTTTTGTGATATACAAAATTCCAAACTCATGGAATTCTGGATCTACTCCATCTCCATACCAATTCACTCCATTTAAACTTAGTTATTGGACTCTTATAAGTAAAAACTAAACTATTGAATCTTGAATCTGGAACTTACGGTTACGACAAGAACTTGAATCGATATTTTGTCTTAACTTATAATAAAATGAAAAATGAGAAATTTTTTCATACGTTTTCAAACCTTAGGTAAAATATGAGGCACCTTGAAAGAAAAGACATGCAGATAGTGAAATAAAAATTCGAATATCGTATATCAACTTGAAGTGGAACCGAATAATGAAAATTTAATAAATCAATTTCTTCAAATTTTCTCAAGAATACTCAAATAAGAATACTACAATTTTGCTCTGATATTTGTAATAGGTTTTTCCTCACCAAGGTGGGATATTTATGAAGTTTATTGATAAAAACGCAGAATCATCGATCTGCGTTATCTTTTTTCAAGGATGCCGTAATCGATTTCACACTTTTGGAAACGAACTTTGTTTTGCAAGTTTTCCTAGTGCGGTTTCATATCAGTGAGGTGGTTCTTCATTATCCACATATACGTATTAATTATTTTTTCCGACTTTCGGAACAATTGATTAGTCATAATTTATGACTCCTTGATTAGGATCAGGGTTATATATACCTAGATATACCTGAACATTTCATCTCAGTTTCGTGACATCGACTGTTGATTCTCTGATCACTCGAAGTATTTTTCAATTTTTATTGTCCGAGATATCCGAAAGTAAGTTACTTTTTCTTTTTTCCTTTCTCTTAGTTACTTGTGGTTGAAACATATACTCATGTGCATAATACATTTTGCGGAGTGGAAAGGTCCCCTCTATGGAGTTTTCCAGAGTTCTTAATTCTCATGAAAATTTGAGTTGAATTTGGCTTCCGACACTTTTCTGTTCGCTAATATATCGTGTATTTTTTATGATTCTGTATTCGAGTAACGATTGGTAGGGGTCATGTATATCTATGATTGTACCTACCGAAGAATTAAAGTCTATACCTATCAGATATCTATTGAAATATTGTCTGGGAGGTCTTTGCATATTCCAAGAACTATCGCAGAAAAGTTCTGAAAAATATTAACCTATCTCAATTCGAATCCTGTTGCTCATTTGTTGCATGAGAATTGGGGGCTTGATTGGTTTAATTTTTTTAATGTGGGTTTAACAACGTCGGAAGAGTTTGAAGACATTCGATTATCGTCTGCCGTTATTTCTTAATTGTTGACATTTGATTTCACATTTTTTTAGTAGAATGAAATAAAAAATTTCATTCTGAATTCATAGTAAAAATTTTAGTTCAGAATTTATATTCTGCAGTCTTGGTGATCCATCCTCATGCCAAAGACATTGGAAGCGCAGTTTTCCTATGACTCTTGAAGATTTTTTTCTCCTACAATAAGATATCTAGATTACATGATATCGTTCTTAGCTGATGATGATAAAATGCAATATTTTTGCCTTCTGGTTCATAATCGAACGGTTTCATTCAGCCTTTTTGAAATTATGAACTATTTTTGAAATGTCTTTTTGAATTTGGGAGGAAAAGATCAACCAGCCACTAATAATGTGTTCGACTATCGCTATCAGAGCTGAGTCAGAGTATTGTTCTTTGGGCTCGTAAACACACCTGAAACCTTTTTATGGCCCCAAGCTTCTTTTAAAAGCACTACTCATTGCTTAGTAACTGAAGAACTTGATCAAAAAACCGTATTTGAAAAGCTCATAACTTTTAATAGGATGGTTATAGAGTGATCAAACCGTTTGCACGATATTCTTTTCATTTTCAAGCCTTCACTGAGATAAGAGTTGAGAGTAGCCCTTGGGAAATTGATTAATAAATACAAAATTTCGACAGAATTACAATTTTTAGGGTTCTGAAGTATTACCTATTGAAATAACTGATCAGATATTTGATTTGATCGGTTCTCAAGGGAGAGGGGTTGTCGAATTTGAAGTTCCAATCAACCTTACATGTAAAAATCTTTTTTCCGAGGTTTTAAAGTAATTGAGGGCAGTTGTTTCAAAATCCATAGCATTTATTTACCGTTTTGAACTTTTCTGGAAGCTCAAAATGAAATTTTCATTTTTATTCACAATCATAAATAAAAATAATTTTTTCTTATTTACATGATCGGTTTAGTAGAACTCATCCCCTAAGATTTCCAACGGATTCCAATAGTAGTTCTGTCACTAGAAATGATACCAAGATCATCTGTGAATGGGTGTGGTGATGAGTATATTTCCATCTAAATTCTACGAAAAATATGAAGGCGATCATCTCCTTTCAGAAGCAATAAAACTATGTATCTGCGACCTCTATAATCCAAAAAATTTCATCTATTTTTAACTTTTTTTGGACATATATCACTTTTTAGCGAAAATTTGAATTTTGTCATGAAGTTGACAAGATAAAGCTCATCGCTCAGAAAAAATTTTGAGAATATAAGGAATATCATGAGCCCTCTAGGGGTTTCCTATCAGCTTAACAAGTACAATTTTCATTCCTATTTAAATTTCCTCACATACAAAACTGAATAAAAGCTAAGGGCATAGTGCTCGAAATATCGAATAAATACTTAGTAATTCCGTGCGGTGGTCGTGACTTGGGAGCCTGTTTTTTAGTGTTTAGAGCTCAAGCACTTATAGTATTCAGTGCTCGCCACAGCTCTGAATCACTTTGAACAAAACTAAAAAGTGTCAGTTGGCAACCTATTAACAAGGGATATTTAAATCATTCTCTTTCAGAATGAGAGCATTCTAATAGGATATAATTATGTTTTGTGGCATCTTACTGAATAGATCCGTTAGAAATTTTGGCATATCATTTATATCTCCGTCGGTATCTTCTCAGAAAACGCACCTCAGAGATTGATTAAAAATTTAACAGACAAAATAATTCACTGAAATATTAACATTTTTCTATTCGATATGCTTTTAGAACAGCGATTATATACTATCCATCCAATTCGAAGATAATGAAAATTTAATTGTTCAATCTAGTAAACTGTTTTAATTTCTCCAGAATTCACTTGCATCTATTTCCTGACAGTGTCTGTAGTTTATCACTTTCACTGGAAATTTTACTTTTTATTAATTATACTAGTTCAAAATCATAATCAACTCCGTTTAAGGTTTTTTGGATATTGATTTCAATGTATCTCCAAAACTTTTGGGTACTCGAATGTTGGATTATCAGTATTGTCATTTGAGTACATTACCATCAACAAGTGTAAAAATTCATGCAGGGAAATCCAATTCTCAAAATGGAATTATCTCATCTAATCATGAAGTAAATAATCGTCATCTACTCATATCAATTTCATTCAATGAATGACTAATACTATTGCTGTGGGTTAGACAATATTTTTATTTTATTGTATGTACTACCAGAGGAACATGAAGTTTTATCTCAATTCCGCGTTCTTGGGGAGCGTATCGCTTCATATCTTGTTCAATTGTATTCTGTCTGGTCCAAAAATGTCAAAACAGATTTGACATTGGCCATCATTTGCAAGAGATTGCATGAAGCAATAGGGTTATTTCTTTTTGGACCACCTAGTATATTTTTTCTATGATGAATAAATTGAATTGATTTTCATTTCTTATTTGCAGTCGAGGTATTCCCTTATGGACACCTTCGCAAAAGAATGCCTGCAGGCTCATAACGACTTCCGAAAAAAGCACGGCGTTCCCGCTCTGAAACTCAGCAAAGAAATATGTCGAGACAGTCAGAAATGGGCAGATCATCTTATCAAAGCGGGCGGTTTGGCGCACAGCAATAACGAAAAATATGGAGAAAACATATTTTGTATCCAGTCGAGTAACCCCAATTTCACGGTGAAAGGTAACGAACCTGTGGAAAGTTGGTACAAAGAAATGGATAAACATCCCTTTGGAGAAGAGCCGAAGAATTTAGAGTCTGGACATTTCAGTCAGGTTGTTTGGAGAGATTCCAAAGAACTTGGGGTAGGGTATGCGAAGTCTGGGGGTAAGGTGATTGTTGTTGCGAATTATTACCCACCAGGAAACTATGTCGGGAGGTATGTGGAAAACGTACCACCTCTTGGAAGTACACCTGCTAAAGTCAGCGAGTTGGCAAGAGACATGCATAAGGTAGGTAGATTCCTTTCACAGATATTCTTAGGTGAACTATGAATAACGATGGACTGACATTGAATGAGATTTGTCAAAATCAATATTTTCACGTTTGAATGAAATAATAATCATCTTTTCGTCCCAATTTCTGTTTGCAAATTTTGAACCTCAACTGTTATCAACCGATACTTCTGAACCCACTGATGAAGAATTCTTGAAAGAATTCCGTAGAAATGCGTTTGTCATTTTTATTGAATTGATCAATTTAGAAAAATACGAGCCGAATGGGACTAAACCTTCGTGATTATTGTAGAAAAACGACAAAATGAATCCAATAAAACCTCTGAGGAGTAGGGCAAATTAGAAAGCTTTCATCACTCGAGGAAAGAAATTGTTTGATTTTAATATACGAGGTACCCAAATTGCTTGATTTTGACTGTTTCAAGTACTTAGGGGAAAAATTTCGAGAGGTGTTAGGCTCAGCGTTAGTGAAAACCTTTTCACGATACCTTCTTGTTTTTTGATATATTATCGTATTCGGAAATGTGCCATTACAGCGATAGTGAAAACCTTTTCACGATATCTTCTTGTTTTTTGATATATTATCGTATTCGGAAATGTGCCATAACTTTTTTTTCACGAAAATATCTGAAAACTACTGAAATTTTCTGGAAGCGCTTATTCAGTGAAAAAAAGAACTATATAAAATTTGTGTTTTTGTGAAAAAAAAAACGTTTTTTCATTTCGAACACGAACGCATCTTATATCATAAAAAAAAATAAAAAACAAGTGTGAATTCGAGGACTGCCGGGGTAAAGCTATTGCATAGCATCTATTCAAAAGTAAGAAGGTAATATTATTGAATTAAAGTATTTTTGATCTTACTCAGGAATGTTTATCATTGAAAATATAGGTTTATGGTAACTGAAATAAGAAAAATGAGTTTGAGACTCAATGACTTTCAAATATCTGGAAAATACCGCGTCAATAGTGGTCCCATATTTTGTTGTGGATTCTTGTGGATGATTATTCATTTTTAAATTCAATTTTTTGAAAGAAAAGTTGTCAACCGCTCTGATTTTTTATCAGCGGATTCAATGTAGAAATCGCCAGCCAAGATTAATGGAAATTTATTTCCATTTGTACCAAGTATTTTTTACCCTTCTTCCGTGTACTCCAGTTAAGTTCGATGAGTAAAATGCCCTACCTCGTCAAATTTTGGATTCGGAGAAATGTAAATTGCTACCATGACTATGTGTAGGCCATTTCTAAGTTTGTATATCTATCTAGAAATATCTCCAATAAATGAGCGTCCAACATCAACATCGCTAACGTCTTCAATATATATTTCAAGGTTCGGAGTCATCATTTAAGTAATATTCTTACTATTTTGGTAAATAGCTACCCCACCTTCTAGAACAGTATCTCGTTTGAATTGAACAAAACAATTGAAATTAGGCATTTCAATCGGATTATCCCGCGTCATGCGTGTTTCGGTGGCAAGTAACACATTGGTTTGTCTCGTAACTGAATCTTGTGAATCGTATTTGTGACTATGTAGACTTTGGCAATTGAAAGTCATTATTGAAGTGCCATTTCTATAACTAATGAAATCTAAGACACTTTGAGCTATCGTCTGAACACTATTTAAAGACAGTCTTTTTAATTCTTGCAACAAAGATGCAGTCGATGCAGCTTGCCTTCGATTATGATGAAACTAAAATGCAGAATCATCAATTTTTCAATATTGGTCACCCGAGAGAGAGCAACATAGACGAGTTAATGAGAATGTGATTTACTATAATCATATACTATTTCGTCGAAAGTTCCACCTTGCGACTTAAGTAGAGTTGGAGCAAGACCTGAAGTTAATGGAAAATGTTTGCGTTTGTCTATACATTTTCTATCCGATGAAATATTTGCCGTTCGTAATTCAATGGGAACAACGAGATTGCTGACTTCATTTTGCACTGCTAGAGTGGCTGCACGCATTCGTCTAGTCGCAACCACCCAAACACCGTGCCGGAGTCTGCCGAACTGAACCGACGATACAAGGCTGTGTTAGGTTTTTTCGTTACGGAATTTCTATATTCGGTCGCCACTCACAAAGAATGAGATTAAAAGCTGTACAATAGCTTGAAGAAGGGCTCGTTGAAAGATTTCAAATTTTTCAGATATTTTCGAAATTAAAAAAGTTATGGCACATCTTCTGAATCGAGAAAATTTTAAAATATTTTTTCCCGAAATATAAGTTGAAAAACATTCAAGTTAGTTGGGTCTTTTGAATTTCTGGAATAATTATGGAATGTGGATGATGATATGTAATGATCATAATGAAGATAAAATATGCTTTATGTTCATAGAAGTTTCACCGCAACCTATATTCCGAAAATCATTTGTTTCGATATTATCATTAAAAATTATATATTCTTCGGGATTTTCATCAGCCTGTATCACTCAACAAAGCCGAATCGGGAAAAATTGAAGGGACAAGTGGTGTTTATACAACTTCAGGAATCTCCTGTTCAAATAAATGTACAAATCAACTACTCACCCCGTATTAATCAATATTTCATAATTCAATTTTCAAAACTTTCAATCTGATTACATTGCCGTCCAGCGGTTGTAAAAAAATGATGTATATATGATAATACAATAGATTTTACAGAAACCTAGGAGGCATGAAAAAATTCACGAGGGAATGAGAATATCAAAATCAAAGCAGTGTAATAGTAGAACATTAGTGATGTTATGACTTCTCTTAACCCTTTGGCGTCCACCATTATTGATAGTTAAGGGTAGATAAAAATGGCTAATTTAAATAAGTGTCACCAAAATAAGGCATTTTTATCTACCCCCAACTATCATTAGTGATGTTAACCATATCAATTGTCTGACACACGTGTTGCAAGCGTCACATAGTTTTTGTTTGCCTTAACCTGATACCAATAGAACGATAGGCACTTAGCTACAATACGAGGCTAAAACAAAATGATTTATTATTGTTTAAAAAACAATTATGGATTATTGAAGTTTGGAAGTCATGAATTATGAATAATTCTTTTTTTTTCAATTTGATTCGATTTTTCAACAGATATCCATCAGGGGAGCCGATAATTCATCAAACGTAGGCACTTTCGAAAGAGATTTTCTCGAAGCGCACAACAAGTACAGAGCCTTACATGGTGTTGGACCTCTGGAATTGGATAGGAAATTGAGCAAGTATGCCGAAGAATGGGCTAGACATCTGGCATTCAAGAATGTTTTAGAAACACGTCCTAATTGTAATTACGGAGAGAACATTTACAAGGTTTCATCAACAGATCCATCATTCACATTGGAAGGAAACATTCCAGTTGAAAAATGGTAGGTATTGCAAGTGAACGCTAGTCATAACAAAAATAACTTCTCAATATAGAAGAAAAAAAGAAAGACACACTAACTAAAATAGGCCAGCTGAAAATAGTAATCAAATTATAAAATATGATGACAAAAACAGGTACAGATTAAAATTTCTTTTTCATAATAATTTGAAGAAAAACAATTAAAGTAAACAAGCGTGACAGGCCATGTTATTATTCACTCACCATCAAAGGAATATGTACTTTCTATTTTCATAAATTTTAGTTTTCTCTCAAGGGATTAGTATTCAAGTTATGTTTCGATGATATGATTTGGTCGTGTTCATTTTTGGGTGGTCAGTGTCGCTATTTATCATTCGAGTTATCTGTCTTGCGTGGAAATATTTTTGTCAGCTGTCAGTCATCTTAGGAACAATTTTCTTTTATATCTTCAAGGGGAAGATCATTGTTTTTGCTCTTCAAAATTTCAAGTTGTTCTAATAGTGTCAGCTTATAAAAATCATTATTTAGACTAAGTAAAGTTAGATGGCGAGTGAGGTGGAATGTAAACTTCCAATCAAATGATTTCCCATGGCAGAAGCGGGCCTATTTCTTATGTGTTCGTTGAATATGATTTTTGCTGCTCTAGTCGTCATTCCGATATAGAAGGGGGGACATTTCATATATTCCGCTTTCTTGATTGTTTTTTTTTGGGTTTGTTGTTAACCACTTCAACTTACTTTTTCATAGACATGGGTGAATTATAATTGATTTGTCTTGTTATGATCTGATTGATGGTCTTGGATATTTTATGAGCAGAATGCAGAAGTTATAGGTGTTATGCTCTTCTCTGTCTTATGTAGTTTTATCAGGCTATATAAATCAGGAATTTCGGGGTTCTTTTCTTTTATATTATGAATGATCAAATGAGGGATGAACTTATGTCGGTAAAGCAGTTTTCAGCATTATATTTAGTCGCGTGATGTATTTTGGTAGATGATTAGTATTCTTAATTTGCATGTTATTGTTTTCGAGGAAGTTTAGAGTTTTTTCTGTATATAGTGATGTGGAAGAATAACTATGCCTGCGTTTTTGTCTGCTTTTGTGATAGTTAGATTATAAGCTTTAATTTTAGATTATGAAGATCTTACGGTCTCAACAAAGTGTCTGTGAGTTGAGCCTGGAATATGACTTTCAAGCGTGTTCAGTTTTCTTACATTATTCATTATGATTTTGAGATCTTCACTCAGAGTTCCATATTCTGGATGTCTTCCGAGGGGGTGATCACGATCAAAGATTGTGTACAACATTTCCAAACTTTGGAAATATTCAAGCATTTCCTAGCATTTCCATACATTTCCAAGCATTTCCGTACATTTGCAAACATTTATATACATATTCACTCATTTCCATTCATTTCCAAACATTTCCACACATTTTTTGAAATGACCACATAGAATTTAGGTGTTCTAGGATGAAATATTCAGATGATTAAATCATGATTGCAGATGCTATAGCTCCGTATTATAATTTCATAAGGGATAAGCTTGTAAATAACGATAAGACAACTCATTAATATGCAAAAATCTCCGAAAACTCGGAAATCTAAGATGGATAATGAAAAATCTTTTTTCAAGACAAAGAAAAACTGCTTTTCTACGTTTATTTTGATCAGTGTTCCTAACAACGAATTGCAGTCGTAAAAAAAAAATTTTTCAACAAATACTTATGTTTTTGAAACATAGATGAATTCAAATTAGTAATCATCGAAAGGAATACCATTTTCAATTCCCAGGCTCAGAGATCTTTTATCATTTTATTCATTTTTGGGCCTCATCAGTATCCCGCACATCTCAGGACAAAATCTTCATAAAAAACTTCGAAATTTGAAGCAATTGGCTGTGAAGTAATGAGTAAAATATTACAAGGTACTAAGGTGGTGACATCCAATTGCGTCAAAATGAAGTTTCACATCTCCAATCAAATGCAAAAAAAAGAAATCTGTACTACCTCTTTCACTGAATGAGATGTTAGCAGTGGCTCTATTCAGGGCTCGCTTGCTACTTTCTCAAAGTGATGAAAAACGCACAATTCTTTTTGTGACTGTGAAGCCAGATTTTTTTTTAAGAAAAAGAAAATTATTTGCCTTTACGAAGGCCACATCGAGAACATTTTTGAAACATAGATGAATTCAAAATAGTAAACATCGAAATGAATACCATTTCCAATCCCCAGGCTCAGAGATCTTTTATCATGAGGTTGGAGAAATGATGTTAGATTTTGTCACTGAGATGAGAGATATACCGGTTTCGGTATAGTAACAAAAAGAATTGGGCGCCCACAACTGCGGTAGGCATCTTCAGAGGATTCTTGGTATTAAATTGTAACTCGACCGCTGAATTTCCGAAAGTGATGCTGGATTCGATCCGTTGGCCCTACTTCTACCCTGATCATTGGCGGGAGAAGGTACTGTGTTTACAAGCGCGATGTTGATTGGTCCATCGCTCCCAACGTTAGGTGAAATAATTCCTAATGGACCACGGCCAATAAGCCCGGAAGATTCTCTTGATGTCAATATATCCGGTCGTGAAAGCCTGAAACCATTTATAAATTCACTCATGTTCAAAAGCTCCTTTTATGCTCCAAATGACGAAATATACAGACTCTAATGCCTGGAAACTCGAAGCTCTAATATTTTCAATGACTTTTAAGTTAGTTATAAAATGATAAAATTTGAAGTGCATAACAGTTGACGCATAGGTCCGACATGTGTTGTTTATTGAATTTCTCTAATCCTGGGTCAAGTCCTTCTATTCTGCCTCATCTAGTAGAACAAAATCTTGATGAAATAATTCATTCCTGAACAATTTCAATGGTAATATTTATTTACATATTGGCCTCAATTAAAAAAAAAATGAAAGAATGAAATGAGATAATAACGTATAATAATCGTTATAATACTGGTTCATTCAACTACCAAACATTTCGTGGATCGTTTTCGTATTTCGAACTCATGGAAGAATATCAGTGCCTTCAAATTTCGTGATTCCTAATAGTTTCACTATCCATCCCCTATAGCATTGATCTGGAAACTAAAATGGAAGCCTTGTATTGCTTTTCTTTTTTCCTCCGTGAAAACGCTGCTTTAAGTTAATGGTCCACTTTTCCGTATCGGATGGATTCAATGAAACAAACTGTTATATATTATTTCATTGTTTGAATAGAAATACATACAAGCGATTCCACAGATCCGCTCCGTACGGATCTCTCTAATTCACCTCTTTCTCAAAAAATGTTGAAGTATAAGAGGGTGGTGACACCGCTTAGAGATAAGATTTATTATATATTCTTGATTCATTTGAAAAAGGGGCCGTAAGCTGGATGATAAGTTCAGTGTAAGTCCATGCAAGATTTAAGTCACCACGAAAAATTCTGATTTAATTTTCATGTGCAAACTGGATAGCGAAGAAAACTGCATCGACAAGCGGTATGTGAACAGAAGATATGTAGACAGTAATGGTTGGTCATTCAAATTCAAATCATTCGAGAGTTGGAAATCCTGGGTGAAAAAATGTCAGCTGATTCGAATGCTGTTAAGCATGTCGAAGACGAAATTATAGAAGAATTGGTGGAAAATGATTTCAAGTCGGATGTTTTGCCATATTTCATGATGAAGTACTTCAAGCAATTAAAAAAACTTCCAAATGAGAAAAATGATACTCTTCCGAAGTCGTGATTCCAGGTCCTAGGCTCAACAAGAGCCTTGGATTTCTAATCACAGGATTACGTATTTCAGACATTAATCACATTGAATTCAAACAAACACAATTATTCCTCCGCATTTAGTGACAGGGAAGCACGGATGCCCTTCAATACAAAACTAAAATACGTTTTAGAATATTACGATGTATTTGAGTTCCAAACAAGAATGAGGGAAAAGTAGTTACCCTTCCGTAAGAGCAATTTTGGAACTGTTTACTCGAATTGAGGATAATTCTGAGGGTCGGTTTCACAAAACTTTGTTTGTACCGTTAAATTAATTGAAGCCACCGCAATTGGTTGAAATCTTAAAAAGAGTGATTTGATTGGCTTGAATTTACGTAAGGTTTTTTCAATCGCACAATTAAAGTTTTGTGAAATCGACCCTAAAAATGTTAAGTTTGAAAAGTTATGTATGAAATAAATCCAGCTCCTCTAGTCGGGATGAATTCAAGCAGCATATTCTTCTCATTAGGTATATGTAATAATATATTCACAGTTTGAAGAACTTAGTTCGGTGGCCATTTGATGATGTCAAAAAAGTACTGTTATCTATCTATCTATTTCTATTCACGCCCCTGGTTATAAAGTTGGATCACATCTTGCAAAGTTCCATCGCTATCTCGATTCAAATTTCATAGACGGTTATATAGAAATAACAAACAATTGCACCTTTCGATGAAATGAAATTTCGATAGAATGATTTTTCGGTCGAGTGATACCCACTCAATTTTTTTATAATCATCGACATTTCCATGCAGAGATAGATGAATTAATAATATCCTCATGGTGAAAATAATACATAAAACCATGAATTCAACCTCTTGAAATGTGTGAGTTCCAAAAAGAAATCTAAGATTAATTTGTTCTCAATTTCTTCAGTGTTTCTGTTAATTGAACGGAACCCAATAACGGAAACGTCTTTATGATGAACATGAAATTGAATTTTTGGCACATTCAGTGAATGAATATTTTCTGATTGCAAAATAATCTTCATAACATTCGATTCATATGCGTTTTGCCCAGTTGTTGGCTCATTGAGTGTATGAATTTTTATATTTATTTCGTGTTTTTTTCAATGTAGTACCTACTACTTCACTGTTTCTATATTTTAATTTGTCTCTGAGCTTAAAAATGCAGCCTCATCTCTTTTAGATTATTAATAATGAAAATTATAATAATTTAAACGATGCAAGAACCACCATGAAAGAATTGACAATGGTAACGTACAGATAAAGAAGATATCAACTCGATTTGAAAAAGTCAAAAGTATTGTGTGATGATGAGAAGAGAATATTACCATTCGGCCAACCGGCTTGTACAGAAGCGCAGAACACTCTTGGTATTCGGTTCGTGAATAATTCAATGAATCTCTGATGACTTATACACTATAGTGAGTTATAAAAGTGCGTTATTATAACTCACGTTGTTTTCTATTGACTGCTCAAAAGCGTAATTCAAAAGGAGTAGATAAAAGAATATTATTCGATGGATTTGATCTCAAAAATCCATACATCCTCCTATCTAATGCGAATCTTGAGAGGTGTCCTCACGATTGAACAGCTACGAACCATTTATTACGCACACGTAGACTCAATGTTAAGATATGGACTTTATTTTTGGGGATCGTCGTCGGCGGCCCGGGATGTCTTTGTTGCTCAGAAAAGAGTGATAAGGAGTGTGGTTGGGGTATCCAGTAAATGTTCCTGTAAATCCATTTTCAAACAATTGAAAATTCTTACTTTACCATCGCTTTATATTTTGGTGATATCAGTTTACGTCTTTAAGAATAAATCGCAATTTCAACTTAACAACGATTTTCACGATTACTCAACTCGTTCAAGAGGTGAATTAAGATGTCCTCTGCGCCGCTTGCGAATTGGACGCACATATTCCGAATTTTTGGGGCCGAAAGTGTACAATCAGTTGCCGTCGGATGTGAAGAGTGCGTCTACTGCTGGCATTTTCAAATCTCGGCTCACACACTTTTTGATTTCGAAATGTTTTTATGAAGTTAATGAGATCTTCTCGGGGGAAAATTGGGAGACTTGTGGTCTAAATTATCAATATTTTTGTACGTTCATTATACTTGTGTGTTATGAATATACTATATAGTTGTTGTTTCTATACTTGTTTATTATGACTACCATTGTGATTTTTACCATAAATGTAAATTTTAAGAGGAAATAAAAATATATTATTATCATTATTATTATTACATTATGATTGATAATATTCACTAGTTTTTCTTATCACTCTACCCCTGTATTATAATTATTGTTTATTATTACAACATTTTTTATCTGCAGGTATGAAGAGGGCAAGAAGCACGTTTATGATAAGGAACCGAACGATCTGAGTACAGGTCATTTCACCCAACTCATTTGGAAGTCTAGCAAACAATTAGGAGTCGGTATAGCGAAACATCAGGGAAGCATCATCGTAGTCGCTAATTACTCTCCCGCTGGTAACTTCGTGAAGCAGTTCGTCGAGAATGTTCCACCCCCGCTTAGATCAGGATCAATGTCTCCGGCACAAGGTGAAAAAAACAACAACAGCCATCACAATGACCGGAATCAAATCGAATTCACACCGTTCGCCTTGGAAGGGCTCAAGGTACACAATGAATACCGTAAGAAACATGGAGTGCCTGAGATGAAATTAAATAGAGAGGTAAGATTTACAGTGCCGAAATTTTGATCAGTCGTATACATATGTGCCTGAGAGGGTGTACGGAAAATTTTCACTGGGAGAACCTTCCTGTGGTATATAATGAAATACATATATAAAAAGAAGTTTCTGGAGGAGAAAGCCGAAAAGAAACACTCTGATGGAATCTCACAGATCACGCAAGAAGTTCCTTCGAAACTATGAAAATACAAGATCCAAAAGGTATCTGGATATCAATAGGAACCAACAACACCTCTCCACCAGCTTTGTTTTGAAGCAATTTCACTTCAAAAAGTATCTATTGAGAATGGGCCTATCGTATACTAATGAAGAGTGAGGATTCTGTGGGGAGAAGGAAGTAACATAATGCTTTGCCATTACAAGCCAAAGGAAACAATGCATCGTTCATGAAACTTGTAAGAGTTATCCTCGCTGAAGTCTTTCCAGATCCCTGGAACTGGAAGGCGAGCTGTAAAGGTGGTGAAAACAGCTTTGTGAGAGGGCAAAATAGGCCATAAGGTCCCTTTCAAACTAAACTAAATCACCTAAAACATGTATATGGGCTTTAGGGATACAATAATGATGATGAGAATTGTTCTTCTGACTTATCTCACATTGCAAAAAAAAGGAAAGAAATGAACAGTAAAATATTCAGTCTTTATTAGTTATACAGGGTGTTTCATCATAAACTGGACAAACTCATATGACGTATAGAGAACATCGGGAGAATCATTTTTTTCTTATGACATATTTCCCGTTTTCGAAGCATAAGGGAGATACACGGTGTTTAATGTCATTTTCGAGCGTTATTATATTGAGTGTGGTCGGTTATGTATAAGACTGGAAGTAATGGTTTCTTGTCATATCGTAGTATTTTTGGATGCTTCATTCAGAAATGGTTTAGAGCTCCGAAAAAAAAATTACAAAATGGCGGAAAACCTGCAATGTTCGTGATTTTTTTTTTTCGGTTGCCAAATTGATTTTCATTTCCTAAATTAGCACAATTTTTAAAGGATATCTGTGAAAAAATTTTTTCAAAAATCGAACACAACTTTTTTTTTACATGTCTACAGCGAAAAAAAAATTTCACTCGAAATTGATGAAATTTTTCACGATTGTACTTACTTTTATACCTAACACGAATATGAAAACAGAATCGAAAAATATCAAACGGTTTCGTTTTTACAGCCATTCAAATGTCCCGTTCGAATATCTGAAATAATAAAAAAACATGACACAGCTTGTGTTCTTACAATTTGAATTTGTATGTCGAAACATTCCAGATTGCAAAATGAATTAAAAAAAAATCAGTGAAACTTTATTGAGAGTTGAACTCCCTACTCTGAGTTAAGTACCTATTAAAATAAATGTAGAATCTGAATTGAGACTGTTCAAAGGTTTTTAATTTTCGTTGCCAAGCAATGGCAGCTCATAGAATTTGACAGAGTATTTGAATTTAACTGAATATAATAATGCAAGTATCTTGAAACCAATTTATGCAGTTTGAATAGAAATTGGCGGTTAATACTTCCCAGATATTAATGGCATGACATTATTGCGGAAATTTCTACGAATAATTCCACAATTTCACAAACGCAACAAAAAAACCTATTGGTATAAAATTTATTCATAATTCGTTCTCAAAAATATTGCCATTTCTCTGGATACACTTTCTCGACCTTTTCGCCACACTATCCACCGCTGAACGAACCATTTCCGGGTTTCGGCGAATCTCTTCGGCGGCTGATTCGATTCTTCGAATCAGTTCTTCTCTCGAAGTCACTGGAGCTCGCTTATCATAAACAAGACTCTTCATATGACCCCAGAAATAAAAATCCATAGGTGTAAGATCTGGAGAACGAGGAGGCCATGCGACAGGTCCCAATCGGCCGATCCATCGGCGAGGGTATTGAGAGTCTAAAAATTCTCGTACACTCCTCACTGCGTGAGCAGGGCAACCATCATGCTGGTACCATATTCCTTGAAAGTGACTCAAAGGAATATCTTCCAATAGATCGGGCAGAGTTTCCCTCAAAAATTGATTATAGCCATTTCCAGTCAATGTTTCAGGAAGAATGTACGGTCCTACAATGAATCCATCCTTCATTCCCGCCCAAACATTGACAGAAAATCTCTTCTGGCTATTTTTTGCTACTGTTGCATGTGGATTTTCCCTTTGCCATATTATATTATTTTTGTTGTTGAAGAAACCATCTCTGTGGAATGTTGCTTCATCCGTAAACAGTATGAGACGTAGGAAATTCCTATTCTCACGTGTCCTTAAAATAAATTCACAGAATTCTTTCCTCTTCTCAAAATCACCTTCTTCTAAGGTTTGACATGAACGGAAATGGTACGGATGGTAGCTATTTCTTTTCAAAACTCTCCATACAGTGGATTTACTCTTATTCACACTTGGATGATTTGCTAGAGTTCTCGTTGATACCATCGGATTTTCACTCACTAAATCCAGGATACGTTCTTCGTTATTTCGGATTGTTTCCTTCTTCTTGCGGTGAAGAATACCTTCTTCACGTAATTTACGCACTGTTTCTATGAAAGTTTTAAAATTAGGAACGTTTCGGCTTGGAAATCTGCGAGCGTAAATTTCCCTTGCTTTTCTCTCTGAGGCATTCGCTTCATAATAAGCCTGAACCATATCATTTTTTTCTAAAAGTGAATATTTCATTTTCGTTTGCTAACAAGTCGTTTCAATATACTCGAATTATTCAGTAAAATTCAAATAACCTGTCAAATTCTATCAGCTACTGTTGCTCGGCAACGAAAATTAATATACTCAGAACCTTAGAACAGACTCATATTTCACATTAATACTTAACTCAGAGTAGGGAGTTCAACTCTCAATGAAGTTTCACTCATTTTTTTTAATTCATTTTGCAATCTGGAATGTTTCGACATACAAATTCAAAAATTATGGGCCTAAGAACACAAGCTGTGTCATGTTTTTTTATTATTTCAGATATTCGAACGGGACATTTGAATGGCTGTAAAAACGAAACCGTTTGATATTTTTCGATTCTGTTTTCATATTCGTGTTAGGTATAAAAGTAAGTACAAACGTGAAAAATTTCATCAATTTCGAGTGAAATTTTTTTTTCGCTGTAGACATGTAAAAAAAAAGTTGCGTTCGATTTTTGAAAAAATTTTTTCACAGATATCCTTTAAAAATTGTGCTTATTTAGGATATGAAAATCAATTTGGCAACCGAAAAAAAAAATCACGAACATTGCAGGTTTTCCGCCATTTTGTAATTTTTTTTTCGGAGCTCTACACCATTTCTGACTGAAGCATCTAAAAATACTACGATATGACAAAAAACCATTACTTCCAGTCTTATACATAACCGACCACACTCAATATAATAACGCTCGAAAATGACATTAAACACCGTGTATCTCCCTTATGCTTCGAAAACGGGAAATATGTCATAAGAAAAAAATGATTCTCCCGATGTTCTCTATACGTCATATGAGTTTGTCCAGTTTATGATGAAACGCCCTGTACATATGTTTTCAATTACCGAATCAGAAAGAAGTATTTTTCACGAAAAACTACATTACTCCTGTGCAATACCATTTTCTCCATGCCACATTATATCTGCTATCTGTCGGTCGATAAGCATAAAGTTTCCAAAAAAAAATATCAGTTGCCTGCACCATTTTGTGTTCCAGAATACGAGGTAGTTGGCTGAAAAATGAATCATATGAATTCAAACTTTTCTTTGGAATAAATTTTCATTCTCAACTCCACTGTACAGGATAATCCATTGATGACAATTAATTATGGGATTTTCTGGATTTTCATTTGTCGAATCTATATCTACAGGGTGTCCCATAATTATACCCATAAACTGCTACTGAATGTTCTAGACATTATTTCGACGAAAATCATACAGGGTGTCTCAGAAGTCGACGTCAAGCTGTAATCGCTTAATAGGCTGTCATCATGTGGTCATCACGAAAATATTCTGAAAAATCCAAGTCTTGGATTATTCAAATTATATAGCATTTTCTATTTTTATGAAAAAATTTAACCTGTGACGATTCTCCAACTCTTGTTGCTACAATCTTTCACTTTTCACATATTTCCTATATTTTGCCGAATAGTGCTTTCCTGATCTGTAATCCTCAATTCTGAGCCAATTTTGCTAGCTTGAAAAATAATGTCATCTTCTGATGAACTTAATATTTAAACTCAATATTTAGACCAAATTCAACCAATTTCATTAAAAAAACAAACTGTACTGAGCATTAGTTTGGCAAGTTACTTTTAAAGATAGCACATTTAATAAAATTTCTAAAATACTATTACCCTTACTACATTATTTCTAAGATCAGTGAAAGAAACTATCTTTTTTGAAGAAACACAGTTGTGAGCAATTTTTCTAACTGTGTAAAAATGATTCCATTGCATATAACGAACCTTATGAATCTGGGTGTCTCAACATTCAAAAAAGGTGATGACATGCCCTTCCTGATTCATTTAATGTTTACCAATATCATTTGTCAAATTTAGTTGAGGATGTGCTTCTTAAATGAAATTTTTGTTTCATCGTTTTCCAGTAGAAAAAAAATTTCAAATCAGGTGAACAGGCTGGCTAAGAGATTTTACCAGATTGCATTATCCATCTACATGAATATTCTTCATTTAGATATTCTCTAACTGAAAGGGCTTAGTGCGCTGAGCAGCCATCTTGCAGGAACCCTTTTTCTCTGGAAATAATAGTTGGCACATTTCTATAATTTGACGAATTATTCCGTAGAAAATCTGTAAAAGTTCCAGCAATTTGGCAACTCAAAAGTTCATATCACTCTTTCGTTCAAAATTTCAGTTTACATATTCAAGTTGTTCCTCCATCCTTGAACATTTACAGCATGCATTCATAGCCAATTTATATAGTGTCAAAGAAATTCAGACGGCAATAAAAACAAAAACTTTTACTCATGATGATAACACATCACGAATCACATCTAACGGAATAGCCTTCTTACCATAAATCCCCAATGTCACTTATAGAATTGGTAGAATACTGGAAAGGTACAATAGAGAGTTCTCGAAACGCAAATAGAGGCCAAACTTAAATAAAGTTTCCCTTATTTTGACATTTGCTCATGCGCATTCAATGAAGATTTTAAGGTGGCCTTTAATAAAATACAGGCCTCCTTTACTTAACTTAAATGAACGACTGCCGTATTTAAATGAAAGATCCCTTATTTTGACAGTTCCCACAATCTTCTGTGCTTTTTCTTCTTATTTCAAGGTGAGGTTCGATTCGATTTTAAATTCCGAAAGTAGAAAGTGGGTGATAGCATTGAAAAGCACGTGGTCGTGAAGAGTTTAAGGCTTTAAAGAAAAATTTGTTCAATAAAAAACAATGAATGCAGGCGCTGAGAAGAAACGTCTCAGATTTACTTATGACGACGATGTCATCTTATTGAGGGGAATTTTGGCGAAAAAATCCCTTCATGCATTCAGAAATGTGAGAAGAAGTGAAAAATGAATTCTTTCATTTAACAAAAAAAACAATTTTTCATAAAGAGCCTAAGACAACAACTCTTCACAACTGTCAAAATCAATGAAATGTCAGAATAAAGTTGACAAAAAATAAGTCGTTTCGATAGTTCAAATGTTCGACCAACTTCAAGGGATCTTTTATTACAGGATCCTCTATTAAAGTTTGGCCTCTATTTGAGTTTCGATAATCTCTAATATCTGGACCGTTTATAAGACGACCCACTTTCACAAGCCGGTATTTACAGGATACCTTGTGACTGCGGCACACATACGAGAACTGAGGAGCATGTCGACTGAATCAGACGAAAAAACTCTGCACTAGCAGAACATGCTCTAACAGATGAGCACAACATAGATTTCTCAAAAGTGGAGATTATTTTGAATATCAAAAGTTGCCATCCCAGGCAGAAGCCATTGAAATTTATAAACACAAAAATAATATAAACACAAAAAAAGAGGACACCTTTCTTACATAGTGCCTGGTTAGCGACCTTGGAAAAAATAAAGATCAAGTTGATTGGAAGCGGAAGCGATGGGCCAATCAGCGTGCACGTCAACCACATTTTCCCGCCATAAACCGGTTCCAACACGTCAGTGTGAATTCAGAATGAAATTCAGACTTCTGAAGATGCCTACCAAAGTTTTAGGCGACACGTTAGGTGAAATTATTCATGATGGACCACAACCAATAAGCCCGGTAAAAGCTTTTAATTCCAGTATATCATCTGGTCGTGAAAGACTTAAACTATTATAAAAAATACCTCTGGTTCCCCAGAATTACACAGGTGCGTCAAGTTGGTGACTCACTAGTGGAATTTTGATATGAAATATTTCGGGAATTTTGTGCCCATTTTGTGCCAATTTGTGCCGTATGTTATGAATGTTGTGTCCATTCCGTTTTCGAGATATTTCCAAATTTCCATATGAGTCACCAACTTGACGCTATGACCATATGTGGAATTTTGGAAGAATATTTTTTCGATGAATTGTGCTTATTTTGTGCCAATTTGTGCCGTAAGTTACGAATTTGGTGTCCATTCAGTTTTCGAGATATTTCGAGTTTTCACTGTGTCAAGCGTCAAGTTGGTGACTCACATATGGAATTTTAGAAATTTTTTTCCGATAAATTCTATGATATAAATTTTGTGCCCATACTGTTTTCGAGATATTTTGAATTTTCGAAGTCAGTCATCGACTATATGTGACTCACATGTGAAAAGATTTTTTTTTTGATTAATTGCTCTCAATTTGCGCCAATTTGAGTCGTATGTCCTGAATTCTGAGCTGGTTATTTGTCTTCACGGATGCCACACCAGGGACATTCATGGAACATAGAAGAATTCCAATTGGCGATCACATATCTTTCATCTCGATGACAAAATCTTATACCATTTCACAAAACTCATGATGAACAAATTTGTGAGCTTGGGAATTGAAATTGGCATTCATTTCTTTGATTTCTAATTTGAATTCTTCAATGTTTAAAAAATTTCGAGTGTACACTATGAGTTAATGAAATCGCAGGAATAAGGTTGAGGTGCAGAAAATCAATATTTTGATATTCGACGTTTCAAATCTTCTTCATCTGCAATAATACCCCGTCACTTACAAAGTTCAAGACAAATAATGTTGAGTTAATATATAAATCGATACACTTTCATCTAAGACGTTGGCACTCAAATATCATGACATTTCAAAGCATTTGTTTTTTCGGGTTTAATTGTATGAGGATGAGAATATTCAATAAAAAAGACACCATTAATATATGCTCATTCATAAAACGAAACACAACAAAAAAGAGAAGGAACATGGAATAAAAATAATGACACGAAATATTCAAGTTGGTTTCAGGATTCACATTGTACGTAATTTTACATTCATGGGTTTCTCGGTGAAGTTTATCACTTTTTCAGGTTGGTGATCCACTCCTGGAATTTTGGTATACGAATGATTTTAGCCAATTTGTGCCGCATATTTTGATTTAAGTGCCTCTTCAATTCTCCAGATATTCCAGTTTTCACTGTCCGTCACTAACTCGACGCTCTGACTAACATAATATGGAAATTTGAATATTTTTTTTCCTTAAATTGAGCTCATTTTGTGCCAATTTGTGCCGTATGTTATGAATTTTGTTCTTTTTCAGTTTTCAGGAAATTCCTGATTTCTCATAACAATTTGTTTTGATTATCTGTAAGTTGAGCAAGTGGCAGGAATTCGGTGAGGTGTAGAGAACAAAGTTTCAAATATTCGACGTGTCAAATCTTCTTCATATTCAATTATAGGTACCTGATCACTAACAAATTACAATTAATTAATGTTCACGTTAAAATAATATAAATCCATTATAGGTTTATCTAAGTCGTTGACACGTCCACATATCATCACATGTCATTTCGAAAAAACTAATATTCTACTATTTAATTTATATCGATAAGAATCAGAAGAATAAGAATATTCAATAAACTTGGTTTCTGCACCTCAACCTTATTCCTGCGAATTCATCTACACACAGTGAAAACTCGAATTATATCAAAAACTGAATGGGCACAAAATTTACAACATACGGTAAAAATTGGTACAAAATAAGCACAATTCACAGAATCTCAAAAATTACATTTATGAGCCACGGCGTCACATTGTTGACTCGCAGTGAAAACTCGAAATATCTCGAAAACTGAATGGGCACAAAATTCATAATATACGGCACAAATTGGCACAAAATGAGCTCAAACTATCGAAAAAAAAAAATTCCAAATGTGAGTCACCAACTTGACGCTTGACTTAGTGAAAACTCGAAATTTTTCGCAAACTGAATGGGCACCAAATTCATAATATGCGGCCCAAAATGGGCAGTATTGATAGAAAAATGAAAATTGCCAAAATTCCATATATTAGTCAAGTCGGTGACATCATAGTGAAAACTCGAAATATCTCGAAAACTGAATGGGCACAAAATTCGTAACATACGACACAAATTGGCACAAAATAGGCACAATTTATCGAAAAATTTTTCTTTACACAATTCCATATGCGATTCACGAACTTGACGCTTGACTCAGTGAAAAGTCGAAAACTGAATGGGAACAAAATTCATAATATACGGCACAAAATGAGCACAATTTATTGAAAAAAGATAATTTCCAAAATTCCACATTTGAGTCACAGCGTCAAGTTTGTGAATTATAGTGAAAATTTGAAATATATCAAGAACTGAATGGGCACAAAATTTGTAACTTACGGCACCAATTGCCGAAAAAAAAAAATTCCACATATGAGTCACAGCGTCAAGTTGGTGACTCATATTAAAATTTCGAAATATCTCGAAAACTGAAAGGGCACAAAATTCATAAAATACGGCACAAATTGGCACAAAATTCCTAAAATATTTTCATATCAAAGTTCCACTAGTGAGTTACCAACTTGAAGTACCGGAATTATACGCTTAGGATTGAGATGAAAAAAGTGCACACGAACCATTCGATGGATATTTTTGATACTAGCCAATGTGTGAAATTTGACATTTTTCCGTTTTTGAGATATGTGACAAAAAGTGTTGGTTGGAAGACATCTTCAGAGGTTCTAGTTCCTTCACGAAGCATTTTTGTATCTGATTCTAGTCGAAAGAATCCCAAATAATGTCTTGAACATCCACTTGAAGTTTGTCAGGTATATCCCGTATATCTATATCATTCAGTGATCGAATGAGAATCTTTCTAATGAAAACAACTTTGGAATTTTTTATTTCGGGTGTAGGGGAAACAGCCCTATCATCAAATTAAAAATTTTGACCTCGGAGACCTTTTCGGGAAGTGCACGTTTCAGAAATCATGCCTGTGCCAACGTTTATCCCAAAGCATTCCAGGGGAGTTTATGCTCTCTGGGTTATGGCTCAGTCTTGATCCCATTTCCATATCGTTTTCTCAATTTTATGATGAGTTTCATTCAAGAATCAAGAATAAGCTTTTTTTTTCTTCCAGATGTGTGAATATTCCCAAGAATGGGCAGACATCTGCGCCAAGAGTGGTAGGATGTCTCATCGCCCAAATAGTCCTTATGGGGAGAACATCTTTTACAGTTACTCATCTGACACTAGTGACCCAACTAGTGCACGGGATGCTGTGAAAGCTTGGTATGATGAGATAAAAATGCATATATTCGGTGTTGAGATAATGAACGCGAAAACCCTTCATTTCACTCAAGTTGTGTGGAAAGAAAAGCACTGAATTGGGCATAGCATTGTCAAAAAACAGAAAAGGAGAAACATACGTAGTCGCCAATTATAACCCTAGGGGAAACTTCATGGGACAGTTTGTCCATAATGTCCCAAAGCCTAGACAATGACGTATGATATTTATAAATAAAAAAGTTATGTTTACAATTTGAGCATGTACTTTTGATGTTTGCTATTGAAACTTTATTCAATTATCAGTATGATCATTGTAATAGGATATTTCCTATTTTTATACTCTTATTAAAAGTTGAAATTCCTTCGAACGGCGACATTTCCCTTCGAATTCTTCAAAATTCTTCCATTCCGGCGGTTGAGAATCAGTACCTGTGTGTTTTTTATGATAGGTTATATCCTGTATCATATGGATATAATAATATATAGTATAGTTCTTCCATTCCAAAGAAAATAGATGTTAAGTTTATTTCTTCAAAAACACCGATTAGTGTTTGAAGTTTGAAATGCCAGTATTAGATTAACATTCCCAAACTGAGTCAGTTTTTTGAGTAAAATTGTTACTTGAATAGGGTTCAATCAAACACATTTTACAATTTTTAAATACTTGTGTGATAGATTCAAAGAGTGTGATTCATGAAGACTGTAATTATTGTTGTCGAGTGATATATTAAATCCCTCCAAATTTGTTGTAGTCAATTGATTCTAGTGAAATAAAGGATCAGATGTTATGAACTGAAGTGCGATTTTATATTCTGATATTTCATGTGTACCAAATATGTAACCTGTTCTTTCGAGCATTTCGGCCGTCGTCGTTGATTAGTTCTCGACCTTTCGCCAGTTCGACTGGCATCTTCAGGATTGGACTGAACTGACAACGACGACGGCTCGAAAGAACAGGTTACATTGAATGATGGCCGCGAAAGCCTCCACCAATTCATGTCCCAAAAATGATTAAAAGAAGAAATAATGGCAAATCTGCTCGAAGCAATCATAAATTCATGCATTTCAGATTCATTATTATCGATATTATTCATATTTTCCTCGCAAATGCTAAATGTGGTAAGGAATATTAGATGAAATTATTTTATTTTCTGAACTCTGTTATGATTTTTATCCAATAATTAAAAATGAATTAAATAAAAGTGTCTTTTCTTCCTGAAGTTTCTTCCAGGAAATAATTTCCAGTGCGAATAATCAAATCAATGTATATTTCACTCAACTACAGCACAGATTTCATTCATATTGACTTTAGTGAGCAGGCATGTGCTCTCTCATTATGAATAAATGAATATATTCAATAGCTGCTCAACCTTAGTTGACCCTAATTAGAGAAAATGAATTTGTTTCTGTAGTTGTTTATCCCACGATCCCCAGAAAAATCAGTTGCACCATGAAGCATTCAAACGCTCGATAATTCATAATGTTGAAAATGAGAAGTACTTTCTTCGTTTTCCACAAATAAAATTCTTACTTGAATTTGATGAGAATTTATGATATCCTAATGAAATGTCCTCACTAACTAAGTAATTAAAAATTTTAGGATACTTTTTCAAATCTATTTTTCTGCACGAATTCAATAACGAAGACTAGCAGAATGAGTTAATTTTAATCTTGAATGCAGTATCAGTCGAGAAGAATATTATATCATATTGAATAAAAAAGTATTTAATTCAAATGTGGACTTGGGTACCGAAGATACCTGCTAGCTGATTCAGCAAAAACGATCATATTTATTTTGAAATCGCTGTCAGAATTTTTCTAGGTGGAGACGGATGCAAATATTTCGTTTTTTCTAATAACTCCTGATTGAATATTATAAAAAAGTATTTGTTAAACAGATACATAATCGTTCGCACATGGTGATGCATTCTTGAAAGCGCTCATTGAAATTTTCTGTTCATTTCCCAAACAAGTTTCATTTCATCTCGCAAACTGAATTAAAACTACTAGCTGAGAAAACGACTTAAGCTAAAGTACGGAGAAAAGCCATATTAACCAACTGTTCCCAAACTCTAACGAATATTCAAGTTTGAAAGTTACATTTACAAATTGCCATAATCTATGTAGAAACAAGTACAAGAAGATAAAAGTAGTTTAAAGCAATAAAAACATTCAAAAAAACACAAATTTAGATTTGTATTCAACCAGGCCGGTGGGTGCGGTAAAATACTACTATTGCAGTATCGTAATTCACTACAGTACTAAAGGTAATGCTGTAATAAAAACCCATTACAACATTGTTTTCAGTTATATTTTTCGATTTGTAGTTGTGATCACTTACCTCCGATCGAATAGAGTTTCGAATCAAATCTACTCAAATTCCGTAATCTGTCAAATTTCGTAAGTCACACCATAGATTAATACTATATACTTATATAGATAGGAAACTGGCCTAGTAATGGCCGGAACCGTATTTTGGCGCCATCTTTTAACTGGAAACAATTAATATCCGTATTTGACAATAGTTAATAAATGACATTAGAGAAAAATAGTAGAAATCTGTTTTTTCCAACCAAGCACATTTGACAGACAAGATCAAGACTCAATTACCATATGATATATATGCAATGTACGATCTAAACACTCTCAAGCAATTCAAAAATGGTTGTAACGGAGAGTTTATTGCTTTTCCATATATTGGAAACTCTATCAAAATATGAATGTGATTTTACACCGACATCTATCGGACTGGAAGGAAGTACGAATCATTTCCAATCTCAATGAATCTCAGGAAATATGATAGATCTGGACTGGTTCCCCAATAGATCTATTGCGCAAATAATCTTGATCTATCAAATGCCAATTTTCGGCTATTTTATGATATCCGAAACGATTTGTACTTCCTTCCAGGTCGATAGATGTCACTGTAAACGCGGTTCCAAAATTTCTACGGACTTTCCCATCTATATTAGTATTTATCTATGAGTTACACCAACTGCCAAGATGAAATATAAAAGTCACTAACCTGAATTTGCATTTGAGTTTCTAGCATTTTTAACAAAACTTGACTGAAATAGAGAAAATATCGTCTAATACTCGCTCCTTCGTCGCTCGTTTTCGTACTTCTCATTCGTGTTCTAATAGGAGCTCATTCTGCAACTTGATTCAGAACCTACTATTTTCTATTTCAGTATCGTAATGAGTTCATTACTGTACTATTCATTACAGCAATGTTTTCAGTTATATTTTTCGTGAAACTGATAAAAAATGAAATTGACTTATTCGAAATATTTGTCACTTTGACAATTCGTGACACTAGTAGCGATAGATCAGTAGTAATAGTAATATTTAATTTCCTCAATAAATGCAGGATGTGTCACAACAAACAAACATGAAGGTGCGTACGAACATGCTCCGAATGCCGCGTCGCGTGTGTGAACGGCGCGATGCAACAGCGTATCGCACCTCGCCGCGATCACGGTGTAGATATTGGCGAACTTTTGTTGATCGCGTCGATGTACGCGACGTGGTGCGGTACGCCATTTGGAGCATGTGTCTGTACGCACCTTAATATATGTACCAATGTTCTGAATACAATCAAAATTATGCTATAAACTGTTTCGAAGTTTATACTCCATGAACTTCTTTACAGATTAAAATCCATCGTCGTTAAGCAGAGCCTTAATCCTCCTCCTAAAAGCTACGCTCCAATCGATATTATTTGTTCCAGTAGTTTATTGAACATTCTCAACGAATTATAAATATGGGTGTTTTGTCTCTTTTTTAAACGATTTCTTGGGAACAGAAAACCATATATTCATCTTCACTAATAGTTCGTATGTTTCATGTGAAGTGAAGCACGCTTGGGTTCCGCTATTTTGAGGACCGTGTAACTTTTCATCTGATGAATTAACTTTCCTTCTAGATCAGTTTATCTATGTTATAATTGATTGATTGAATTTAAACTTTTCGCAGTTCTTTGACCTCGGATTTTCAATTTCTCGATTTATCTGTGCCTGTGTTTTAGTGAACACGTAGATATTTTTTTCTTTCTTTCTTTTCTTGATTTTTTTATTATGTGCACTAAGATTATCAGAGATCTCGGGGAATAGTGGAAGCTTGTAGATACAAAAAACTGAAGCAAGTGTTTTTTTCAATAGCATTTTTTGAAGAGAGCTAAGCCTCTGGCACCTTTTTTTGGAGGAAGCTCAATCTCCAGTACCTTCGTGGAGGAAGCTAAGCCTTCAGTACCTTTTGAAAGAAGTAAAACTTTCAACTACTCTTCGAAAGGAGCCAAGCCTTCAATACCTTTCGAAAGTGTTTACCTTTCCTTGAAGGGAATTAGACCTTCAACGCCTCTTTTTGGAGGGAATTAAACCTTCACCTTCTGCAACGTCATAATTCTTTCTGGAAGAATTACAACGTCTTTCTGGAGATTTAAGAATTTCAGCATTGAAAGAGCTGTGAGAAGTCGAACATTCATCATTCTAGTTGGAAAAGAATTGGAAGTCTACTGCATCTCAACTCTGGAAGAAGTCGGGGGATAATCACTTCCTTCACCTGGCATTGTTCTGATAAGATAAGTTAACCAAGAACGAAGAACGCTCATGAAAGAAGTATCTAACAATTTGTTCATAAGTGTAGATAGTCTTGTCCTCATGTTTTTATGTTTCAATTTGTAATATTAGAATTTTTAAATCGCTATTGTCATCAGAGAGGAACTCTTCAAGTTTTGATTATCATTAGCCAGAGTTGAAGCTTATTATCTCATTTTACCTCATATAAATGTAAGGTGGTTTCATGTTCTGACCAGCTGAAGCATTCCGTGTTAAATCATTACCTTACACAATTGATCTTTAACCATACACAAGTGGTACCCCTAAAGTGGGGCTATAAATTAACATAATATCTCTTCAATCTAAAAAATATGTTAAGAAGAAATTGCACAACCTCCACGTTGTAAACAAAATTAATTCACCTAGTATTTCCCGATTGATTTTACCAAGTGACCGCGATTTCATGACAAGAGACCTCGAAATTTATGAATGAATAAAAACGTGATCTGTCAGCTGACTAACATCATCCGAACCAAAAACCGACCCATCAGTTTCAAGCGATACCAGAATGATATCAATAAGAGTTCAAGAACTGTCAGTGTCTCTTGTGTGAATATTAACATTTTTACTGAAATTAAAGAGTTCAAATATATGCGTTAACTGACGTACCCCGTAATCATCAACGCTGAGGAAGTCAACATTCACATCACCACTTCAAGCACAGCACAGCGTTCTCAAAAGAATCAACATTGACCATTTTTTAATTTGAACCTTAATCCATACTTGTTCAGAATACACACTACTTTACCCCCTGTAGAAGTTCATATTACAAAAATGATTACCTATGTATATTCTAATGCCCCCCTTCCCTCTCGATCTACTATCTCGACTCTCGACGTATTAACGTCATCTATAAATTTGACGTCAAATCAGTACATGTCATCGATTCACGTTTCTCGTGATTTCACTTTCACCTCCAAATTCCACCATGAGAGGTGCAACTAACCAAAAAATTAAACAGAAAGTCAGGAAATATAAAAAAATAGTCATTGTAGAACGAAGATATATATTGTGCTACAAGCTTTATATCAGGAACATGAATTGTGTAAATACAAATTCACAGTCATATTCATGACACTAAATAGGTACATCTTAATTTTTTCCTCCTCCTATCATCTATTTGAGAATATTTGAGGGGTTTCATAAATAGTGCTATCTATCCTAAAATAATCATGAATATACAGCAATCAATGCAAAATTTCATCTTCATATTTAACAAAAGTAATTCGATAGAAAGCTCGGAATATACACAAGCTTTAGTTTTCCATTCTGATGGTTATATTTACAATATTATAAAAATTTAAATTGAAGAGACTTACTCATTGCATTCCTGATGCTAGACAATCTCTCGAATAAAGCGGTAGTACCAAAGCTTAAATTGGTCTTATGGACAATTCCCAATTTTTCACTAGAAAAATATATGCACATATTTATAGATATGTAGAATAGGTGTACCTACATTATTTCTTAGTTGGACCACTCCACAGTCTTTTCTAAAAATTATATTCCTAAAAGGTAAGGTGATATGAATGAATAACTACTTAAAGAATAGGATAACGGGACGCCAGGATATAACCTGAATCAAAAGTATACGTTTTATTCCATAGCAGACTTTCCAATAATAATTCCAAGGAAAAAATTGACCTAATTTTTTTCGCCATAATTTTAGTCTTCATGAAAAACTTGTTGATACGATCTGATTTTTTCTGCTTCTCAAAGAAAAAGTGTAAATTGAGAGATGCTGAATGCTACTTTTTGGGAAAATTAAAGTGGGATACTTTTTTGAGAGCAGTCAGTCCATGAATAGAAGGGAACCTTTTGTTAGCGATTATGTTTCAATAAAAAACTGAAAACTCTGGAGGAAAGTTTCTAGAAAATATTTCGTTATTTTCAACCTTGAATTCATCATAAAAAACCATGAGTTCTACTTTCTATTAAATAAAAAAAATCCTACCTACTGTTTACTACGAAGGATGAATTCCAAGTCTTGAATTATTAATTATAATGAATAATTCGTATCAGTAACTCAGGAATCAACTTTCAACGGTTCACAAAATTGCATCAGAAATGAATTTTATTTCTGTCTTCTTAAGCTTAGTAATAAACTTCCATTTGTGAGGCATCCATTATAATTCACTAAGGAACAGACAGAGTGAAAATAGTAATTATCGAATTGAATACCCCTTTCAAGTTCATTACACATCTATCTTCTAGAAAGAAGAAATTAGATTTTGTCATTGTGGGAAGAAATAAACTGGTTTCGACCTTATTCGGCATCAGTAGGTTTCCCATATCTATCTGATACAAAATATTCATGAAAAAACTTCCACGTTTGAACTTATTAGTAATATCTTTCTAGGTAACTCAATACAAATACATATATAGTTTTAAAATTTTTCGAGTGTTCATTAAAATTTAACTATACAAACTCACTGGATCAATCTTTTGTCAGAGTTTAGTGCCTTTGTGGTAGTGAATATGAAGGTTCATTCGAGGTTCTATTTCAACAATTATTTGATTTCCTACTTGGTCAATTTCAAAATTCCATATAACATTTGTTATTTTCGAAGATGGCTTCCTTGATCGGAGTTTCGGACTCCAAAATGATATTCAATGACAGTTATTTAATAGAATAAGAAAACCACTTAAATAAAATAATACAGGTATGCTATTTAGACTTCAAATTCATTTCTAATGCGAATAAATCGAAAACTTCTTAATACAAATGTCTAAAACACAGGACTATTTGGATTTTGGACGGTTCAGCTATATACACTGCTAAGCTCAAAAATATGGTGGGTTTTTCATGTAGGTACCCGTATTGTTCACATTTGGTCGATGATCTGATACATAATATACGAAAAACCAGTAACATCGCCAAATTGCCATGAACATATCAATTATTATAATAGATCTGAAGCAACCTTTAATCCCTTAACTCGGAAAAACCTTATTTGATCCCCATTTAGTTTGTGTAATCTGGTCTCCTCAGGTCATTCTGAAACCCTCTGAATAAACCGAATAATTTCTGTACTACAGTTCAATTTGGCTTGAACAGAATTCGATATATCGTCATGTACTTTGACAATTCTGGAAATAAAATTATTATTATTATTATTATCGTAACTATGAGAACACAAGAATACAGAAACATAGGTATTAATTTTTTTAATGAGGGTTTTCAAACAGAACAATTCATCTTGTTTTGTTTGCTCAATATTGGAATGAAGAAAATGTAATAAGACAGTGCTAGAAACACCAAATTTTGTCGGAATATGAAATCATTTCGAATAACTTTATGTTTAATCTGATGTTGTTTTGAGATTCAAAATATCCCATATTATCATCTTAATGAATTCTTCTGTAATAATATTGAATTGGCGAGACTCAACTCCAGTTAGAATACATAGACTTAAGTCAATATTGCGAAATGAAAAGCATTATGAAAAATGATCTAATCCATGATGAGTTTAAAATAATATCGCATCGAATTAATACTACTTTCTAATTGATGCAATATGAATTCTGAGATTCCCTTCAAACATTGTTCACAATGAAATTATAATCACACTCACACGATCAATAGAGCTACATATTATAGGACAATTTTGGCTAGATCGGCAGAATACAGACAACACGAAAGTTCAGTCTAAGTTATGATGAAGTCTTTAAGGCCAAACATTCCGAGACGAAGATTGACGTGAACAAATAATAGCACCATTTGGTATCATAGCCTTTCAGCTCAATTGTTTGTATGGAATATGTACAAGAACATCAATTAGTTGTGTATGACGATTTTGAGATGGAAAGTTTGGTTTTACATTCGTATGATACATTTTTTCTTCTTTCACTACACTCTCAATGAGTAGAATTAATTATATAGTTATATATAACAATAAAGAATTAAGCACAGAAGTACATCGTGCTAAAAAATACTTCAGTTGTGGGATGCGGCAATGTATTAACTTCACCTTACGAATACATTTCTTGCTTTTTTCTGTATAAATTCACGTTCAAGTTTCATTCACGTTAATCATCCTCTCAATCCCAAAAGTAAAGAACTACCAAGGTTACTGATAATTATCTATGTTTTTGAACTGAAACTTTTTGTAAAACTGAGTAATTCAAAGAAAGTGCAAATTATTCAGAGCTCGTTTTTACAACTGTTCATTTATGAGAAACAAATATCCTTTTCGACAAGAGGTATCAGTAACCTTGCGAAGCTAGCTCTGCGCTAAGGAGCTAATAAACTAGCAGAGCGCCTAATGTGGAAGCGAAGAGATCTAGAGCCACTTGTTCCTAATACTACCAGATCTCCTCCCCCACATGAGGTTATATCATACGATGGTTCCTTGAAGGTGCTGAGGATCACTCGGAACTACCGGAAGCGATGAAGTCGGTAATGCCACTTGCGGAGGCATTCCCTCGCCATATGCCGGATTTGCGACATTCATACCGATGTTGAGTTGCTGGGGAAGGGAACAACTTGAGGTAGGAATACCTGTGTGTGCAAGACTCAATGAGCTTCCTGATATGATTGATGGATGCTGAGATGGGTTTGTTATCAGCGCCGTATTACTGCTGATCACTGGAGGACTATTTTCCTCAGGCGGCGTCACCTCCAACCCTGCAAACAATTGTCATTCTACAGAAACTGTGAGATAATTGACTAGTGTTTGCCCCTGCAACTCTTTTTATTTAAAAGGTCTACAGATAAATTCTGGAAAAAGTATATAAATCGGAATTAATGAAAATTTAATTGGGTGAAGAGTAAGCTAACGAACTACAGTACTTTGAAAAATGAACAGAAGATATCATTCGAAGAAATATAAATGAAAAAAGGTGAAAAAAAATTTCTTGAGAAGTATATTTTGTATATGTTTTTTGATTTCTATTCTCCATATGTATATATTAAAAACAATACGTGGTTCGCTTCAGCGTTTAGAGTATATTTACGAATCAAATGAGTGTGTTGTCTCTCCGACATGACTTGTTATAATTCGAGAATACATTTGATCTCTAAATAAAAGAATAAAATAGAAACAAATTTTTCTCGTCATTCAAAAATTACAAGACAGAAAACAAAAAAATAAATTCTGAAGCTTGAAAACTCTAGTTTTTGAAATTATTGGTAAACAATCTTTCAGGGTAGGGGGCCATGCAGTTTTAAATTTCTCGAATCTTTATTTCGTTCCTCTACGCTGAGGGAGAATTTTTTTTAGCTAGACCGATGCAATCGCATATCCTGTTCATTCAGCTCTAACTTGCTTTTTACGACTTTTAGGATATTCAGTTTTGAATGCAAAGGGATCCTCTTTCACGCAACTGCCGATATCTCCGGAAATGATAGTCGCTTAGCGAGCTGAAAGGCGATTTTTCCTCCACAAAAAATTTCCTTCAAATTTGTTTTGTTCAGTGGAAAAACGATTTTTTTACCTGTCACATAAACGTTGGAAAACAACGAAGAAGTGTCATAGTATCGAAATTAATAAATTATAAAAAAATAAAAAAAGGACATAACACATACAAAAATATTAATGATAATTCTGAAAATAAAATACCTGAATCGTAACACCACCAGTTGGCATATTTTATTCTGAACTAAAAACCAGCCTTCTGTTAGTCTAAAGTCTTAAGAAATTCAATAGGAAGTGAATTCCTATAATTTTGTTGGATTTTTCCTTTATCAGTATACGAGGAAAAAGTCATTGATGTATAAAGGTTTATTTTTCGGGTGCTTATAGTGATCGTCATCGGCATTCGATCGCTTTTGGAAAAATTTTAGAATATCCATGTTTTCCAACGGTTAATTCATCATATCATAAAAATATATAAAATATATAATATGGAAACAATATGTCAAATTGACTCTCAACAAACAAAAACAACCGGTCTTCCGGGACTGCTGATAGAAGTGAAATCTCAGCAACTGGTAAACTGTATCATCGAACTATTCGATTATCATTTCTGAATTAATTCTGGTTTACAAAGAAGTATTTATGATCAGGGGTCAAGGTAGTTCAAAATGGTCATTACCTCAAAAATAAAAAATTATTCGGAAATAATAATCCAATTGCTCAACTCTCTACGATACAATTCACGGCTTAAATTGTTTTCACTTCTATTCGCAGACCCCAAGGACTGCTACGTTTTGGTTTTTTTACAGTTCTAATCAATAATCTAAAATTATAATAGTCGAAACGGTCCCGATGTTGTGCCTTTTCAGAATTTTACTAATTCTACAGGGTGCGGCACGGAGGATGGATGGTTTTAAAAAAATAATAAAAGCGTTAATTTTTACTCAAAAACACATTTATTGACGGAATCAGATTCTCTAGGAAATAGCATTTGAGACAGTTCAGTGTGGAAAATCACATCAGGCATGTGGTGGCCGAAATCGGTGATGCAGTGCTGGAGGCGCTCTTGGAAGTTCGCGTAGACACTCTCCAACATCGCTCTTTCAACTTGGGCAACTTCCACGCGAATAGCCCTTTTCCATTCGTTATGGGGACACCTCAAGGCTAGAGTATACGAGACCAAGCCCCGAACTCTGGATGAATTGAAAAGGGCTATTCGCGTGGAAGTTGCCCAAGTTGAGAGAGCGATGTTGGAGAGTGTCTACGCAAACTTCCAAGAGCGCCTCCAGCACTGCATCACCGATTTCGGCCACTACATGCCTGATGTGATTTTCCACACTTGACTGTCTCAAATGCTATTTCCTTGAGAATCTGATTCCGTCAATAAATGTGTTTTTGAGTAAAAATTAACGCTTTTATTATTTTTTTAAAACCATCCATCCTCCGTGCCGCACCCTGTATGTATATGTGACCTCGGAAATGTATGGTAAGATGGCTCTTCCGTTAGGTGAGATGAGTTATCATCACGGGAGGAAGTTGTTGTTCTTATTGCTATCTGAATTTCTTTGAAATAATAGCCATTAGCGATGAATCATCATCATCTAGTAGCTTTACAACCCTATGTGGGCCTTGACTGCAAGCACAATTTGCCTACATCGACTTCTATCTATTGGCGATGAATGCATGCTCTAAATGTTGGAGTTCATCTTCCATGAATTTCGGCTTGCATAATCGTCGGGCTCTTTATACGAGTGTTTTGATAACACCTCGTTTCTGTTTGGGGTGATGATTAGACTCCTTATGTAGATATCTGTCAGTGTGGGTTGGTTTTCTATAAGCCCCCATCAGGCTTAATAGTCACCAAGACATAGACCTTTTCCATTTCCCTTGTAAATTTGAATATTTGGGTGCCTACTGTTGAAATGAGTTAGCAAGGCTTGCAATTCTTCTTCTCCGTGACTCCAAACGACGAAAGTATCGTCTACATACCATAGCGACGTGGATGGTTTTTTTGATGTTGATTCTATGACACTTTTTTCGAATTCTTCCATGAAAGAATTCGCAATTGCTGGACTTCGAGGGTTTCCATGGCGACACCATCGATTTTTTCATAAAACTGGCCTTTTCACTGGATGTAAGGCATAGTTGAAAGATGCGCTTCAACGCGAAACGGTAGTCTAATTTTCTTATATAAAAATTGGGAGAATCAAGACTTTTCATTTATTATTCACACTCATAGTTCAAAGAGCTTTGCTATTTCATTTGGGACTAATAATAATAATCTTCATAGATCCTTTCAGATATTCAAGAAATGTATAGGACGAGTCCTCTAAATGGTAACACAAGAGAGAGAACAACAAATTCAATTAAAGGAGTCCGCAAGGATTACTCTAAACTGTAGTAACATCCTCTGATCAATATTAACTTAACCTCTCTTCAAAGACCTCCCATTCAAGTGTGACGTGTTTCATACTTATGGAAATCACAACATTTTTTGTATTTATTGATATTCACGTGAATATGAATGAAAATACAAGGGAAGGGAAGAATACGTGTCGGACGACACGAGTCGCATGGCCGTAGTTTTCATATAAGTACTATTATTCGTTTTGAGAAACGAACACCCTATAAGAATCTACACTCCGAAACGTAGTTTAACGATTCCTTGATGGGAACTAATATGAACAGAGACACAACATCAAAACTAACGAGTCAGTTATTTGGTTCCAACTATATGTTCTGCAGCTTTTCTACAAATTGAGTAGAGCCCTTGACGAAGGTTTTCGTATTTCTCATCTAAGATCTCAACATCGTCGTTAAGACTTCGGCTAAATCGTATGTTAGCGAGTCGACAGTACTAACAATTGATCTCAATGGAAGATTTTCCTTGTTTTTCCATATATGCGCTTAATAATTACTGTACACTTTTGTGTCCCATTTTGGATGAAACAGCACTGTACAGAGATTATTGACATGCCGTTTCCGGGACCCTGTATCACTCTTTTGTGAAACATTTGAAACATCAAACAAATTTTTTCCAACTACTGCTTACTTCTGCTCATTAATTGGAATGCAATGTATAAGATAAGAAAAATGAAAACTATTATTTGCAATAGATATTTTCACATAAAAGTCAATGGAGTCTTTCGAAATTTTTTCAGACTATGCTCTAAAGTTTTAGCACAGAATTGGTATTTTTTATGAAACAACGGGTATATTTGAACGTTAATTTTTTTGCTGGAAACGTTGATGTATCACAATCTGATCTTTGATGAATAACAACTTCGAAAATAAGAAAAATCAATTTGATGTTTGTTTCTTTGAGTAGTAGGCCATGAATTATTTCACACATGCATTAAGTCGTTAGTTTGTCGTAACGTCATGTGAATTGATTCTATTTTTTTAAGTGAAAACATCACTCTTCAACATAGACTTAAAAATTCCCAAGTGTTTCGTCACTTGTAACTTTGACAAAGACTTTGTGACTTCCTCTGTATCATATTCTGACAATCACGATATCGGAAAAGAAGAATCTGTCTTTCTTCTCGGAGATTCTCAAGAATTAGAATTTGAAATAATAAAAAAAACTGGAAGTGTTCTGTATTTCAACAGAGTTCAATTTTGAGATTATTTTTTCGTATTTACTTATTCAAAGAGAATTTTTCGGGAAAATTCAAATCTTTGGAATCAAGAAAACTCAGAGTTCAATGGAGAATCTATTTATGCAATAAAAATAGGTCTTTCCGTTTGAAAAGCGAAAGTTGATGTCACTTTCCGAAAAACCGGAAGTCCTGGAATCTAAAAATATTCTTTAGAGCCATATTCGTGAATGACCCTGTATAATAAACGTTTATAGTTCAACCGGTTGCTATTGAATTATGAAACGTATTCTTATTGAAACGTTTGTTCTGAAAGACCTGAGCAACATCAGGTAAACGATCAATGGGTCAAAATTAGTCAACTTTGAATTTCAGCAGACTTCACTCTACTTGAGAGTACATAACAGTTTTTTTTTTTAACTACATATCAATATTTCATGATGCACAAAAACTTGAACAACACGTTTGACTGCTGAAAACAAAAAACATACCACATTTTATTTTTTGAGCAACTTTTATGCATGTTTGAAAATATTATTGGGCTACTATCTAATGAAAGACATGAATCTGGATTTTCGAGGCTAAAAGTCATTGAAGATTAACATGTGATACCTGTTTTCAGGAAAAAATGGAAAAACTTGACCTTGAAATATAAGGAGTATTCCATTTAAAAAATACCAAGTTTGTGCCCCATCGGGGCCCCCTTTTCACTAGGGCACAGGGCATTCCGGGGCAGAGCCCAGGAGATCACATTCTTGTATTATTGTATTCATCCAAGGAGATCCCTATTCAAAAACATAATTTCAGAGAGAGCGACAAGACAAGACATCAGTGGCGTATCAAAGGGCCCCGCAGAACCCGCAGTTCAGGTTGGGCCAGGCATCAAAGTAGCCCCCAAGCCGAACTGAAATCACCAAAAGGGGCCCTATTAATTTCATTCCATTGAACTTTCGATTCGAGAGATTTTTTCACGGATATAATGAACAAAACTGCAAGAAATTCTGGGCGATTTCGGGGAAAAAATTTTTTGCTTCCGAAATTCCCTGAATTGGCAAAATTCCCTCGAGTTAGGAACACAGATCCCGACTGACGTTCGTACATGACGGCATAACATTTCGTGTCTATCGTGAATAAACCTACATGACGGTAGAGAATTTTCCTGTATTCATGCCCAGGGCGTCCAAGTGGTTAAAGACGCCAATGGCTCCAGCTTAAATATTTTTTCACCTCATGCAGAACCTGAAAAGAATTTCTCTTGGAGTAATAATTTTCGAATTCACTCCTTATTTCAGCAACAAATTATCTACTGACAGCGGGTGTTTTCGTTTCCTTCACAGTGCCTTAGAAATAATTACATTTTAAAAAAGTGATCATTTTCATTTTTTTCTTGTATTTCAGAAGCAAAAGTACTTGAAATATTTTTTATTTGTAGACTAAAAAGTTTCAGGAAAAAGTGAAACATGATCACGAAAAACGCATATCTTTATTTTCAAATAGCTGAGATATAGTGTAGCCTCACATAATTTGGTACACAGTGTACGGAGGTGAACTAAAGAGAAACTTTCACAAAGAACCCAGGACAATTTTCATTCTTATTCATTCTTTGAATACAAAAATCCACAGTTGTGAAACACTTAAGGTTTGAGATACCATTACTTTCAAAGAAACAAGAAATGAATAGGTACTGCGATAAGAATCCTTTCTCTCTTTGAAATACAACCTTCTTCTTCTATATCCTCCGCATTCTAACGTCTCTCATTGCCAATGTACTTAAATTGTCATGAAAACTGACTTCATACTCTACCTGAAGTTCTGAAAACAATAAATAGTAATTCCAGAAAATTTCCTGAGTAATTCGGTACAGAGTGTACGAATACGAATGAAAGAGAAACTTTTACAAAGAACCCAGGACCATTTTTACTCTTGATAAATGACAAAGCAAATTTGAATACCGAACTCCAAAGTTGTAAAACACTTGAGGTTTGAGATACCATTTCTTTCAAAGAAACAAGAAATGAATAGGTACTGCGATAAGAATCCTTGATCACTTTAGATTACAACTCTCTCCTTCTAGATCTTCCGCATTGTAACGTCTGTCACTGCCAATGTACTTAAATTGTTATAAAAACTGACGGAATATACTTTCTGAAGTTCTGAGAACCGAAAAAATAGTAATTCCAGGAAATTGAGCTAAAACTACAATCACTCGAAGCAATGATTGTCTGAGAATAATTTTTAAACCACATCGACTCACCTATGTCAGGAAAATTCTCATTTGATTATTAATTGTTGGATCAAAATTCGACCACAAATACCGAATACTCAAACAATTTCACTTCACCTTTACCATCTACATTAACATCTTTTATAAGAAAAAAAATATAATGGACACCAAATTCGAAGACTTTGAAGATTTGAATCAAACCTCATATTATGATTTTATGAAGGTTGATGAAATTGATACGAAAACAAGATTGCAAAAGCATAACAAAAATTGTATCCACTAATACACATTTCTCAATTTTTTTTCGGTACAAAGTGGGGCAAAAATTATTGGATCATCCCTTGTTAATACTTTTGAGAGCGTTATAAAGTTGATAATCTGAAAAAAGAAATGAAACCATTTAAATTTAAAAATAGCTTCATATGAGATGAGTTACAAAAAAGTTATTGATAATATCTCAAATGAAAACAAATTGAAGATTTCGAATATAATTATAGCAGAAAAAATGTTCCAATAAGATCATCACATAGGAGAACACAAAAGCAAGCTAGAAAATCTGAACAATTCTTGAAAATTACAAATGAAAATATTTTGACTCTTGTAGAATCATTATCATTTAATTCCAGAATCAACCGACAGGTATATGGATTAACATGAAAAAAAAAGTTCTGAGAGATAAATCTTTAATACTTCTAAAAATACATAAAAACATGGGAACAACATTTTACCAAAATTATATCAATGATCAAGAAGAAAAATAAAAAAAACAGGCAAATATAACAAACTTTCAGAAAATACAACTTCAAATAAAACGACTGTTATAAGATGGTGAAATAACATGAAACTAAAAACTATAAAATTTTAAAGCAGCATTTTCAATAATTCTCGAAATACAGTCAAAATATGGACAATATCACAGAAAAATATGATTAATAAGGAAACGTTCGTGAATGCATTATATATCACGGGAAAAACAGGTTAGTTCAGTAAAAAAAAATTAATGGAAAGATAAACTTTCCATTATATTTGGTAAAGAGATCAATTAATTTCAAAAGAACTCATTCCTGATTAATAACTTCCCCTATGAGTATTCAGATTCTTCTGGTCCAGATTTAGCAGGTGAAACGTAAGTTATTCCTAGAAGAACCTTCAAATAAAGCACGATCCGGTGTAATATAAATGAAACTTCGATGCCTTGGAAGACGTTGTAAAAAATTATGAGGAGAAAATTCTGCAACAATCATTTGGGTTGTTTTCAATCTTGAGAATCCTCTGGAATATTGTTCAAGGAAATATTTTATATCTAAAGCTCTGCATAATTTATCCTGAAACATTCTAATTGATTCTGCAATCCCTTCTATTCCGGCTGTATCAATACTCATGATGACTGTCTCATTATTGTTCAGGTCCACAGTTTGATTCTTCTCATTTTCTTGTTGAATTTCTTTTTCAACTCTTTTCTTCACGATTGATATAAGCAACGTTTTCCTCAAACTTCTCTTCCTGATTCGGTCAGTTTTCATCTCACACAACTCTAAGATTTTTCTCAAATCGGTCTCAGCAGTCATTGTTCTCAACAATATCAACTTCAACAAACTTAAACCACTGTCTGGACACACTGAAGTGATGTTTCAGAATAGCAGAATAATTTCAAGGCACTGTGAACGTAAACCAAAGAACACTGAGTCTTCTTTATCTTCCGAGCTAATCGAACTAGAAGGAGCATAGAATTTTTTCGGCCTCTATGGCCCTTAGAATCTTGATAGAAGCCGTATACAAAGCATTGAATTTCGAATATATTTGGTGACCTCCTTTTCAATGTCTCTGAGAGATTTGCAATTGAATTTCAATGACTCATGAGATTTATATTAATTTCGGTAATTTTCAGAGATGTGCAAAATGGGCTTCAAAGTATATGCAAAAGTGCAGAAACTGTCGTCTTCCTTCATGTCGAATATAAAATACCAAAAAGTTTTCCATTTTACATTTGAAATTCAAAATAGGTACATCCAAAATACTTAATTAATATGAAATACCTTCATTTTTGAAGTATCAAGGTTGAAAAGTTTTTTTTTAGTATGCAAGCATACATAGCCAGTCAACGATGACAAAAAACTCATTTATATTACTGGATTCGTTATTTTGCACCAAACATTTTCTATCAAATGGAACGAATGAAAATCACCAGAACTATATCATCAGGTATTCAATATGGGATCGATTTTTTGTTTTTTTGAGTAGGACAAAAACCATTAATACTGAATCCCAGGAATAGAAAATCTTCGGGATTCATGACAAACTGGTAGTCAGTTCTTCGAAAAGCCATTACATTTCCATCAATATTGAACAACCTGATGCATTCAAGATCACAAATAGGTATTCGTTGATTCTAATACTAAGCCAAAGGCAACAATTCATGGAAATCAACGCTGAATGCCTTACCCAAAAATGAAGCCATTGCTCGTTAGAGAATTTGCGGACAAATTAAATTGCAATTATTGAAACTCTAAATTACTGTTTTCATTTTGATAATGTGATATAACAAAAAATAACTCAACGAAACTAATTTGAAGGTCCGTAGGTACCACGATAATCAAGTATTTTGGGTATGGTAGAGTTGAGAAACGAGTAGGAGGATTTTGAAATATGGTTTTCTCGAAACTTTGATTGCTCGATAAAAAATTGCCAAATTTATTAGAACTTTTTTGATTCGTTGAAATTTCAAATCAGTTCGGTCGGATTTACGTGAGTTTTTTTGATCGGAAAATCAATGTTTCTTTAAACCCATCTGTAGCTTTTATTTCATTCTAGCTGACCCGGCAAACTTCCTACTGCCTCAACTATTATGATATACAGGGTCTTTCACGAGGAACCTCACCCATATTTATACGGGAAACTACTGAACGTATTTTCATGAAATTCAGCACTTATAAGTATTTCACGATGCTGATGAAATCTAAAATATTTTCAAGGCATGAGCACCTCCGGTTTTTCCGGAAATGACGTCAACTTCCGTTTTTCAAATTAGAACACCATTTTTTTATTGCAGAAATAGATTCCTTAGAAAATTTTAAGTTATTTTGATGTAACATTTTTCAGTTTTGGTTGGAAAATTCTCTCTGAGCGGGAAAATTCGAAAAAAAAATCGAAAATAGAGCTCCGCTGAAACAAGAATAACTTCGAGGTTTTTTGATGGAAAATTTTCATTTTTGGGATTTTTCAAGATGTAAGATTGATGTATCCACTTTAAAAATCGAAATCGCGATTCATGATACAGGGGGTGAAAAAATCGCTTTCAAAGTTAGGGATGCCAAATCGTGAAAAATCAATTTTTTCAAATTAGAACCCCATTTTTTTATGACAGATATTGAATCTACGTTAAAAAATAATGTGAGTGTATGCATCACACCCTTGCCCTAAAATGGATATTTTCTGAGTTATTCACAAAAAACTGTTTTTCGTCTTGAATTTTCAGCTATTTCTTTTCCCTTCACGCCAAAAAGATGAAATTTTCAGCAACTGTTATTTGAACCATGCTGTAGATTTTTCACCCCTTCTTGAAACCGAAGTCAAGTTACTATTAGGAGAACCATGGCAAACTCTCGCAGATATAACTAGAGAAGATGCTCAAAGTTTTGACCGTTAATTTCTAGACATTTATTTATACGTCTCAGGAATGCTTCGTGCGTTGCTCTTCTTATTTCATCGGGAGATCTGCAAAAGTGTTTAAAAACCAAATTGAGTTTCAAAACTATGAATCTAGAAATCTAAACAAACCTGAACGCATTTCTGACTTGTTCTATGCAGTCCTCTTTATCAGTCAGGGGAGTTGAGTAGACAATATTTTTTATCCTACCCCAAACATAATAGTCTAAAGGAGTTAAATCGGGGAGAACGTGGTGGCCAAAGATGTGGACCATTGATCGCCAACCATCGATCTTCAAATAGCCTGCAGAGGATATTTGACACATTGAGTGAATTGTGTGGAGGCGCGCCATCTTGTTGATACCATAAGTCATTATGGTTCTGTACTAGCGGCTCAATTATTTGAGTCAATATGTCAGAATATCTATCTCCTGAAAATTTCATCTTTTTGGCGTGAAGGGAAAAGAAATAGCTGAAAATTCAAGACGAAAAACAGTTTTTTGTGAATAACTCAGAAAATATCCATTTTAGGGCAAGGGTGTGATGCATACACTCACATTATTTTTTAACGTAGATTCAATATCTGCCATAAAAAAATGGGGTTCTAATTTGAAAAAATTGATTTTTCACGATTTTGTCATCCCTAACTTTGAAAGCGATTTTTTCACCCCCCTGTATCATGAATCGCGATTTCGATTTTTAAAGTGGATACATCAATCTTACATCTTGAAAAATCCCAAAAATGAAAATTTTCCATCAAAAAACCTCGAAGTTATTCTTGTTTCAGCGGAGCTCTATTTTCGATTTTTTTTTCGAATTTTCCCGCTCAGAGAGAATTTTCCAACCAAAACTGAGAAATGTTACATCAAAATAACTTAAAATTTTCTAAGGAATCTATTTCTGCAATAAAAAAATGGTGTTCTAATTTGAAAAACGGAAGTTGACGTCATTTCCGGAAAAAACCGGAGGTGCTCATGCCTTGAAAATATTTTAGATTTCATCAGCATCGTGAAATACTTATAAGTGCTGAATTTCATGAAAATACGTTCAGTAGTTTCCGTATAAATATGGGTGAGGTTCCTCGTGAAAGACCCTGTATTGTCCAGTACAATATGTGTTGCGCCAAAGGATGTTATCTGGAAGCTGTTATGTTTTTGAGTGGTGGCATAGAAATGTTTAGAATCATTTCCTTCCCGAAACTAAAGATCGTAAGTGATCTGGTGATGGGACCAATTCTGGCAATTGGCAATTAGATAAGCTAGCTGACCCGGCGAACTTTGTTTCGCCTTAGAAATGAATAAAGTTGTACTAACCATTGGTTTTTTTCAAGAAGGAAATATATTAGGTGAAATACAAGAAACTACAAAGACATTAACTGCATTGCAATGGGTATGTACAGGGTGATTGTTTATATTTTATTCAATAGCTATCTCAGTTTACATAAGTCGTACAAAAACGTTTGAATGGGCAAATTTGGATTATTCTTTATGGGCATTCAGAATACAGTACTTAGAAATTCAAAGGGCATTGAAAACCTGAAAATTTGTTTTGAATTATTGTTATTTTAATGGTACACCCTGTATTTCATTTTTCTAATCGGTTGAGCTTTTTTCTCTGATTTTTATTTATTGAGGTTAGTTTAGGCAGTGTTTGAAAAATATAGATAGTTTCTTCTAAATCTAAGGCAGCTGTTGAATGATACACGATAACGAACCGATTTTTTTATATCAAAGGAAACGTGGATAAAATAAACTCTGATATTTATACAAGGTGGCCATTTGAAAACGAAACAGACGAGATTACAGACTTAAGATGTAGGTTACGGATGCATAGCGCTTCAACCCTTGCTACTACAACCCTCGCCCCCAATTTTTGAATAGGGAAGATGAGGTGAGTGATTCCTCATTTGAAAGGTATTTTCATACTGATTTCAGCACAGTAATTGTTTTTTTTCATTTTATGCATTATTTCTCGAAATATTTTTAACTAAGCATTTGAAAATGAAGTGGTGTTTTCATGGCATTAGTAGTGTTTTTTTGTGAAAAATCGACATTTCGAGCTTCAAAACAACCATGGCTTCCTTCCTCCAATCCACTGACATAGAAATCTTTAATCAAGATGTCGAACAAACAAAGCGTATTGCGAAGGAGCTCAATCTTGCTGAAACTCAATCTAAATTATCTTCGATATAATTTGCAGTATTTCCAATAACATGCGGTAACACTTGATCGATAGAAATCTCCGAAAAGTCCAAATACGTACATATCTCTAATCAGATTACCAGGTAAGAAAATCAAATCATTAATGATGCCACAGAAATATTTCAATCCCAATTCTTGAAACGATTGCCGACTTAATTATGAAGTGTTTTCTCAGTTGGCTTCAATAATGTTTTCATTTTGTTGATTATTGAATTCATATCTTCTTCAAAAAAATGAGAATCGATAATTTTTTATTTATTACGAACAGATCATTAAGTTGGCTTACTGGTTCTTTGACATGTGAATTATTCTTGAATCGAGACTTGTATGTCCCACTGAATGGCCAGCCAGATCGCCAAATCTGTCACCACTAGATTTCTTTCTTTGGGGCCACTTGAAGAGTAAAATTTACTCTACACAGCCCGATTCCATAGAAGATTTAAGAAGATGTATAGTGAAATACTGCAAAATGTGCGCCATCTTCTCGAACAAAACTTATTTAATTGTATGGAAGCTAATGGTGAACAATTTGAATATTTAATTAATTGATGTGAGTTTTTGATAAATTATTTACTTCACTTTGAAAAGTCTTATTTCTTAGATCAAAACTTCAAATCGTTCTGATACCGCACAGTTGGAGAATTATTTCAGTGAATAAAACAGCTACTCGAACATCTGACCCTAGTATAGCATTAACACGTACGGTATGACTTCATTTGTCAAATGTCAATTGTTCGCGAAAAATTAATTTAAGTGATAAAATTAACTAATGCATGAATAATTCGAGAACTAATGCATAAAATGAAAAAAAACAATCACTGTGCTGAAATCAGTATAAAAATACCTTTTAAATGAGGTATCACTCACCCCATCTTCCCTATTCGAAAATTGGGGGTGGGGTGAGGGTGAGGGGTCCGTAACCTACATCTTAAGTTGTCCCCCTCGAAACAGAAATCGGCCTGTCCGAGCATTTCTATCGAAAAAATTTATTTCGTCTGTAATCTCGCCTGTTTCGTTTTCAAATGGCCACCCTTCATATTAACTGAAAGTTGAAGTGAAGTGTTCAAATAACCTCGTAGACCTTTTCTCCAACCATTACTTTCAGAATGCAAGATCAATGAAATCCGTTCATGTAATAAATATTGCTGCTTTCAGAAAAAAAAAATTCCCAAAAATCTCTCCCCTACTTTGGATCGAAGTTGTACAACATGGTACCCGAAAGTATCAGGAAGTTGAAGTTCAAACAGTATAAATGAAAAGCTGAAGTTTTTCTTCCCGCCAACTTCAATAATGTTAGTTTTCTTCTAGAAAGGGCTGACTCCTAATTGTTTTGTTTCGTTTCCTTTTTAGAAATTCGCTAACAGTGCTTTTTCTCATCACATGTAAGCCCATTTATAAATACATATTCTTTCTTGTAATTAATAACTGGTTTCTCCGGCTACAATGCACACTTCAGTATGTCCATTATGTTTGAGAATGAATTCGTGATCTTAATCTTCAGATGATTTTTTGATGTGAAGTTTCTATGAACAATGTGTCTCTGACTCACTGATTCTGATATACAGGGTGTTGAAATTTGAAAAAAAATTGTGAAGGGTTTTTGTGAAGTTATTTTTTATACCGTGAACGATTTCTTTTTGAGCATTGTGCATAGGGACAAATTTTTTCTGATACAGAACGAAGTTTAATTTTCACCACAGGCGTCGTCTGGACTTCTGTCCGAACAAATTTGGTGAAAAAATTATTACGCCAATGATTCTTCTAGAATTTTGAATTATTTTTGTAATCACCACATAATTAACAGTTTGAATGGTTTCTTGATTTTATTACCTGGGACGAATACTTTCTGAGAAAAAGAAATAAAATGCAATTTCATCTAGAAATGTTACGAAATTCTTTGATTACTTCCAAATGCAATTTCATCAAGGAAAGTTACTTATAACCCACCAAAACGCAAAAAAAATTGTACCGTTCCGAAAATAAATACTGAAATCATATTTTTTTTTTATTTAAAACACCCGTTTCTCACAAACAATGCGTCATATAATCATGGTCCATAGGAAGTTCATACCATAAAATCATATAAGGATTCGGATCACGTCATAGGAAATAAATACTGAAATCATATTTTTTTTTATTTAAACACCCGTTTCTCACAAACAATGCGTCATATAATAATGGTCCATAGGAAGTTCATACCATAAAATCATATAAGGATTCGGATCCCGAATTCACGGAACCTTAGTCTGGAAATCAGTCGGTATTGAAGCACATGCTGAATTTGCATTCTCACAAACAATGCGTCATATAATCATGGTCCATAGGAAGTTCATACCATAAAATCATATAAGGATTCGGATCCCGAATTCACGGAACCTTAGTCTGGAAATCAGTCGGTATTGAAGCACATGCTGAATTTGCATTTCATTATTTTTTTCCGAAAAAATATTAGTCATAGGAAAAAACTCACGAGACCATTCTTACTGTTAATTATATGGTAATTACGAAACCAACTTTTTTTTTAAATTTCAACACCCAGGATTTCTTTTTGAGCATTGTGCATAGGGACAAATTTTTTCTGATACAGAACGAAGTTTAATTTTCACCACAGGCGTCCGTCTGGACTTCTGTCCGAACAAATTTGGTGAAAAAATTATTACGCCAATGATTCTTCTAGAATTTTGAATTATTTTTGTAATCACCACATAATTAACAGTTTGAATGGTTTCTTGATTTTATTACCTGCGACGAATACTTTCTGAGAAAAAGAAATAAAATGCAATTTCATCTAGAAAATGTTACGAATTCTTTGATTACTTCCAAATGCAATTTCATCAAGGAAAGTTACTTATAACCTACCAAAACGCAAAAAAAATTGTACCGTTCCGAAAATAAATACTGAAATCATATTTTTTTTTTATTTAAACACCCGTTTCTCACAAACAATGCGTCATATAATCATGGTCCATAGGAAGTTCATACCATAAAATCATATAAGGATTCAGATCCCGAATTCACGGAACCTTAATCTGGAAATCAGTCGGTATTGAAGCACATGCTGAATTTGCATTTCATTATTTTTTTCCGAAAAAATATTAGTCATAGGAAAAAACTCATGAGACTATTCTTACTGTTAATTATATGGTAATTACGAAACCAACTTTTTTTTAAATTTCAACACCCTGTATTTCAGGAACAGTACGTCAGAAAAACATGGTTCATAAAATTTTTATCTCATAAAATCATCTGAAGATTAAGATCCTGATTTTACGGAACCTCATTCTGGAACACCCTGTATATAGTTGTACATTTGTGCATGACTGCATCAGGAAACGAAGAGCATCGAACAAGCATTGCTTAGGTGTGTCTTTGTTCTTGATGAGTTAATAATGTAAAGTATTTGTTGCGATTTACAGAATAAAGTGTGAATAAAATTATGAATTTATAGCATTTCCATTTGATCATGACGCTCGTTCACATTGGCGCATATTTTTTGTTTCCGACATTTATCACCGCAGCCATATTCTCATGCGGCTTCTCATTCAACTTGTTATATCTACTAAAGTAATTAATTGAATCAAATGATGTGAATGACAATTTTGGACTTGATTAAAATATAGGTGATGCATAACGTATAAACTGGGAAAAACCGTATTCATAAAAATCCTGCTATAACATAACAGTACTCAAATGTGGAGAAAAAGAAAGTATGAAACTGAGGATCTTTTTATGAAGCAATATATCGCTTGTTGATTATAAACCATCAATTTGCGCACAAACGAATTGATTATTTTAGTTAATTCGATTATTCCAAAACTTATGAAGATATTCATCTTTGCAATTCATCTCAACAATCATTTTCACCTCATGAAAAATTGAAAATAAAAAAAAAGCAAAAAATGGTTTTATAATGATACCTGATTTCTATCGATAATTCGAAATGAGAAAATCCCACATGTACAAACTCTTTTTCTCGAAAAATTCAACTTTCAAATCTGAAGGATTAATTTATCTTACCACACATTGACAAAATCAACGTTTCTGGAAAACATTAATCTTGCAGACAAATACTTAATCTGAACAAATCCTCGTGAGTTCGTCCTTGCTCTTGTCTCCTGATCTATATTTAAATATTCATTAATCCTTGATTGCCTCCTGAATATTCAGGCATCATAGTCAGGGATTCATTAATAAATTGTACAGTGCGAACTCCACGCACTTCTCGTTTTGGCAATTTTCTCCTTGGAGTTAATTTTAGTTAAGTCATGTAATGAATGTCATTCTGATCCAGACAGCTGACATTAGCCTTTTAATCATCTGATATACTCCGTTTAAAAATTGTCGTCATCAGAGCAAGCCATGGAATTCCATTTTTATTTCTAGTTACAAAAAGTTACTGTTCTTTGTACATTGATAGTATTCCCAGCATTGTTGTTTTTAGCATCGGTGATCACTAAAAGTGACCGTCTAGCAATCTTCGTATTCTTCATGACTCTTGAAAAATCTGCGGAGTTCTGACCCTACGCTATTTTATTCGAGTACATAGAAACGAAATGTATAGTATGAGGTTGAAATCAATCAAAAATTTTACCTGATTGGTGAAACAAATAGAATTTTTGAAGGTGCGAAATACTTCAATTATTAGATCACTTTTTATTTGTTTTCATAAGAACTGTCAATTTCCTGACTCATTAAAAGATCGTATACACAATGTTCATTTTGATTAACATTCAGTCACTTTTCGAGATATTCTGAAACGCTGTACAGGGTATTCCAAATTGCTTGATTTTCGTGAAAAAGCTATTAGTAAAAACCGTTTCACGACATCGTCACTTTTTTATCAATTTTGATATATTATCGATTTCGAAAATGTGCCATAAAAGAAGAACATTTTGAATATGAAAGCATTTTTTAGCATCTAACATCATAAAAAAAAAATTAGGTCGAATAAATTTTCGAACAATGTCTTAGTCCCAGTGAGAAAGTGCCAATTGAAAGTTTTTATCCTTTCCGACATTCTCGAAAATTAAAAAGTTATGGCACATCTTAATAAAAATTTTGTCAAACGGTTTTCACTACTACTTACAGCGGTTTCACCTAATATTCAATCTACCTGAAACAGCCAAAACCAATAAATTTGGGATACCCTGTACAAACAGTCATATATATTGTTTTCGATTCTTCGAAACAATAATAGTCCAAGAGCTAGTGAACCTTTTGACTAACGGTTTGTCTGTAAGGCTAGAAATTTTTATAGCGATAGTTCCTAGCATGCTGAGGACGGAAATCATCGCCTGGCACCCCTCACCCCTGCACGTCATCAAGATCTATATCTTTGAAAGTGTTAAAAAAATAAAAAAAATAAACTTGTTCCTGTAAGCTTGAAACTTTCATACGATTTTGTTCGTTCATTGTGAAGTTCAAAAAAAAAATTGACAGGCGATTTCGACGAGCACAAGTACCTGCCAGGCGACTCGAAAAGGGTGTAAAATACGAACAAAAATGAACTTTTTATGTAAGGCTGAAATTTATATATGTGTTCGTCTGAGGGAATGAAAAAATAAGTTTTATTATTAATCTTCATCACCATCTGATATGTTAACATTAATTTTTCATCATATAGTACAGTCATTTCAAGCGTAGTACACTGTGTCTTAAATTGGTTGAGACTGCATTATATCTCAGCTATTATTGAAAATAGAGTCATGCGGTTTTCGAAACCCTGTGTTACTTTTTTGTTAAACTTTTAAATCCACAAACAGAAATATTCCATTTTCTTTTGTTTCTGGAATACAGTGCGAAAATGAAAATGTTCACTTTTTGAAGATGTTATTTTTTCTCGGGCCCTGTATGAGAAAAAAAAAGTATGAAAATGTTTATGATAATGTTTTTACGTAGAAGTCAGTGGCGTAGCTTAAAATTTTCATCTAATAAATGTTTTTAAGATATAGCTCAAACTTGTAATATTTCAAATGGAACACCTCGTATGTTTTAACGTCAAATCTTCTCATTTTTTTCTGAATACATCGATGTATCACAACCTTACCTTTAATAAATTTGAGCGTCAACCATCCGAAAAATGTATACAGTCGTCGCTCGATAATCCAGCGCTTGCCAATCCGATACGCTCGGTAGTCCGGCACTTTGGGACCCAGGTAACCCGCTCTATAATCCGGCATTTTATACAGCTGAACGCCGGATCACGAGAGTAGTTTTTCCCGCTCGGCAGTCCGGACCTAACCTCGACAGTGATGTCACGTATTTGTTTTCTCTTGTTTCATAGCGTCCCTTGACATAATAGCGGTCTTATTTTGCGAAAGTTGGATAGTAGTGAAAATCATATGAAGTTAGCTTTTTTTCCTGTACAAATTCGATAATTCGGCATCAAGAGCCTACTGTATTTCTGTTTGTTTTTTTTTTAAGTAAGACATGAATGCTTCCAACACATGCATCAAAAAACCATTTTTCAGTTGATATTTTGAAATTATGTTCAAAATACTATAAAATAAATGGGTTTAGATCACATGGCTTTTTGAAAAATGCTTGTGAATATTGATTAAATGCGTGGGATATTTTTTTCGACTGAAATTTATTGAAGCATAGGTCGTGATACAGTTTGACGTTAAAATAAACATGGTGTTCCATATGAAAAATTTCATTCCGTTCCAATTCAATCTCAAAAATAATGCTTTGAAAAAATGTTTAGCTACGCCACTGACTTCTACGTAAAAATATCATTATAAGAAGTTTTAAATTTTTTTTCTTTCTTATGCAGAGCCTGAGAAATAATAACATCTTCAAAAAGTGAACATTTTCATTTTCGCACTGCATTCCAGAAACAAAAGAAGTTGGAATATTTCTGTTTGCGGATTTAAAAGTTTTACAAAAAAGTAACACAGGGTATCGAAAACCGCATGACTCTATTTTCAATAATAGCTGAGATATAATGCAGTCTCAACCAATTTAAGACACAGTGTACTACGCTTGAAATGACTGTACTATATGATGAAAAATTAATGATAACATATCAGATGATGATGAAGATTAATAATAAAACTTATTTTTTCATTCCCTCAGACGAACACATATATAAATTTCAGCCTTACATAAAAAAGTTCATTTTTGTTCGTATTTTACACCCTTTTCGAGTCGCCTGGCAGGTACTTGTGCTCGTCGAAATCGCCTGTCAATTTTTTTTTGAACTTCACAATGAACGAACAAAATCGTATGAAAGTTTCAAGCTTACAGGAACAAGTTTATTTTTTTTATTTTTTTAACACTTTCAAAGATATAGATCTTGATGACGTGCAGGGGTGAGGGGTGTGCAGGCGATGATTTCCGTCCTCAGCATGCAAGGAACTATCGCTATAAAAATTTCTAGCCTTACAGGTAAACCGTTACTCAAAAGGTTCACTAGCTCTCGTACTATAACGTCGTATAACGTCGCGTTGGAGGTTTTTCTCGACTGCTCACCCTTAATGTAATGACTTGACTTGCTTCTTTTTTCTCAAAAATTTCTGACAGTTCTAGGTTCAAACTACAATTTTGGGACTGATTTAATTATCAGGAAACATCTCGAGAATATGAATGACTGTTTACCTGAGTAACAAGAAAAACGCGATTAACACATTGACGACGATAAACTGCTACACATTCTCTTGCATTTAGGTGAATTGAGAGGTGTCATGATGAATTATAGTCATTTTCAAATGACTTAGACTAAAGAAATTTTCAAATCCACAAATAATTTGTCGATTAAATCAAAAGATACACTTAGGGTCGGTCCCACAATACTTTGTTTTTGTACCGTTAAATTAAATGGAACCACGGCGATTCGTTGAAATTTCAAAACCGAAAGACCACACCATTGCCGGATATTGCGAAGCCAGGATAGCTTTTTTTCGTCCTATCCACCTTTTACCTTCAACTTTTCCTTGTATTATGAGGCGCAACAGCTGGTATTTAGATCCTCTTATTATGTGTCCCAAAGTACTCCGTTTTTCTCTTCTTTATGATATTCAGCAGTTGCCGTTCCGTATCCATCATTCTGTGAGGACATCTTCGTGTGGTAGTGTGCGAGACCCACGATATTTTTAGGATCCGGCGATAGCACCAGAGTTCAAACGCTTCTATTTTGTTCATCATTGTGACCTTTAGTGTCCATGTCTCGCAACCATAAAGTAGGACAGACCACACATAACATCTTAAGATTCTTTTACGAAGATGCATTGACAGATTTCTATTACATAGCACTGGTTTCCATGTCATGAATGTCTTCCGTGATATTTCAATCCGTGTTGTTATGTCTTCATCAGAGTCCGCACACGCATTAAGCCAGCTGCCCAGATATTTGAAATGGTCTACGCCAGTGTTTTCCAAACTGTGGGGCGCGCCCCCCTTTGGGTGCGCGAGACTGTTACAGGGGGGGCACGCAGCTGATTCCAAAATTTCATTTTCGAATACAAAAACGAACAAAGTCGAAAAGGTGTCAAAAAATTGATCAGAAAAACGGTTTTAGAAAAATAAACGGGGGCAGAACAAATTTTTTTCCAAAGAGGAGGGCACAGGTACAAAAAGTTTGGAAAGCACTGGTCTACGCGCTCTATCTTCTCCCCACCGACCCAAACCTGCCGTCGACTTACATTTATTTTTCCAACTGCCATCCACTTTGTTTTCGCAGTGTTGATTTTGAGACCTCTCCGACGACTTGCTTCATTCACTAGATTTACCAAATATGTTATAATCCCTGATTTTTTTTCAGAGACAGAAAGCATAGGAAAAACATACAGGGTGGCCATTTGAATACGAAACAGACGAGATTACAAACGAAATAAATTTTTTCGATAGAAATGCTCGGAAAGGTCGATTTCCGTTTCGAGGGGGACAACTTAAGATGTAGGTTACGGACGCATAGCGCCTCAACCTTGCTACTACAACCCTCACCCCCAATTTTTGAATGGAGAAGATGGGGTGAGTGATACCTCATTGGAAAGGTATTTTTATACTGATTTCAGCACAGTAATTGTTTTTTCATTTTATGCATTAGTTCTCGAAATACAAGGTGGCCATTTGAAAACGAAACAGACGAGATTACAGACGAAATAAATTTTTTCGATAGAAATGCTCGGACAGGTCGATTTCTGTTTCGAGAGGGACAACTTAAGATGTAGGTTACGAACGCATAGCGCTTCAACCTTTGCTACAACAACCCTCACCCCCAATTTTTGAATAGGGAAGATAGGGTGAGTGATACCTCATTTGAAAGGTTTTTCACAAAAAAACACTACAGGTGTCATGAAAACACCACTTCATTTTCAAATGCTTAGTCAAGAATATTCCGAGAACTAAAGCATTAAATGAAAAAACAATTACTGTGCTGAAATTAGTACCTTTCAAATGAGGTATCACTCACCCCATCTTCCCTATTCAAAAATTGGGGGTGAGGGTTGTATTAGCAAGGGTTGAAGCGCTATGCGTCCGTAACGTACATCTTAAGTTGTCCCCCTCGAAACAGAAATCGACCTGTCCGAGCATTTCTATCGAAAAAATTTATTTCGTCTGTAATCACGTCTGTTTCGTTTTCAAATGGCCAGACTGTATTTTCTCTACGAGATTTTAATGAGAGTTCGAAGTAGAAGAATGTATTTCTCAAAGATTGAATATTTAAATATTCCGATTACAAGAAAAAAAACCTTATGAATTTTGATCACATACCAATGCTTCCGTTGAGTGCAATCTTAATGGGGTTGTTATAATTCGTCGAAAAATGAGACAGGCCGATGTCCTCCAAGCTGCTTTTTCGCCTCCCTACATTCATAAGTCCTTGTCGGAGGGAGTTAGACCTCCGCATCAATATGTCGTCTATAACTCTCAGGGAGTTTGAACGTCCTCTTTGATATCCTGCAACGGTTGGGCTATCTGGTAAGGACAAAGAGTTGGACTTAGTAGTTGCCAGAGGAGGAGGTCTTGGCGATTGGTAGCCTGCCAATGGAGAAATTGAAATATTTTGCGTTAAGAGTTGAAAGAGAAACGAAAAGACATTCAGAAATTGATGAGAATTAAGAGATATAAGCACAGTGTACAGTGAGATGGTGCTCAAGCTGTGTCATGTGCAAATATAACTATCACAAAGATAAATATCTTGCATCTTGATGTAACGCAGAAAGGAAATATTCTGTCTGTACTGAGAAATCACTTATCAATGTGTATAAGATTCAAACCTGATAATCCCAATCCTGAACTTCTCCTGCTAGCCATCCCTAACTGTGAATTGGATTGGAGCTGCTGGAGGAGAGTTTGGGAACAGAAACTTATGTTCGATTTCCTCCTACTGTTGTGCCTTTCAAATGTTTTTTGAGCAGAAAAGGACTTGGCCTAACTAAATATCTGAAAAAGAATAAAATATATCATAGGAGATAACTGTATTATTCTGAAATTTTCAAGGGATTTCTCTGCGAATCTCCGAAGAAAAATTGAAAAGGAATGTTTGTGAATAATAAGAAAGAAATTCCTTTAGCGTGAAATGTGTCTTTCAGGGGATTTTAATTCATATTTGTTTTTAGGAAAGAAAACCCTTGAAATCTCAGATAGATATCTGAAATCTGAGTGGTGTCAGGTGAAGTTCTTGTTAAATAATTATATTCAGATTCAATGATAAACTAGTCAATTGTATCGTTACTCACATAATATCACCTTCTTCGAGTTTCAGATCACAGCTTGGATTTATGATGACGTAGGAAAGACTACTTCTCTTCTCGCTCACGTCGGTATAATCGACCGCGGGTAAATTGAGGCTCTCCATTCGGGATCTCACTAGATTGGCTATTTCAGCCCTTTCAATCTGTTGCTCATGATTGTCTTTAGCCTCGTCCGTCATATTCACCGAACACTGTAAAAAATTAAAGAATTCATTAAATCGTAGGTGAATCGCTTATTTGGATACTTTATTTTCTGAACTTTGTCACTATTTTTGAATAAGAATTCTGGTAATTGCTCACATTATTCACCCATTTATTGGAAGCACCAGAAAGTGTCGATTTTAAGTCGTAATGTTTTTACAGCTGAAGGCCCAATATAGGCCAGAAAATCCCCAGAATTTTATTTATGTCACCAGATTTAGAAGAAATTCATATAAAAGTCCATGAATTTCCAATGATAAATTGATAAGTGCAATGAAAATTATCGATAATTTTTGGAGAAGTTGCTTGAATGCAAGTTGAGTTGAAAAAGAGCACGAGTGTGGGGAGCGCTCGAGGGCTTTTTTCGCATGAGAGCAGATTTCGAAAAAATGATCGATTTATTTTCATTGCGGGAGTTGAATTTTATAAAAAAATTGTATAAATCAATCACATTGTCAAATTTTTTAATTGTAAGTCGTGAATTGGAAACGCTTCTGCTGTAGATATTGATAAAAATAAAGACAATATTACGCCAACGAATAAAAAAAGTAAGAAGTTGGAGACAATTTCAAGAGTTTTGTGACAGAAAAAATCACCCATTGGAACGAGGAACATCGGTGGAACAGATAATTGCTGCAAGTTTTGAAGCTTTACGATGAAAAAATCCGAAGGATCTACGGAAAAAATTACTGTTTGTTGGATTTCTTCCAAGAAAAAAAGTTAAATGATGAACAAGCACAAATAGAATTTGATATAATATAGTGTTTTCAAAAACCGGCCAAGAAGCAGGCCGCAGATTAACAGATAGTAAATGGTTAATCAGGAACACTACTAATGAAGACATCTGCCCCGTTAAGTAGGTCAAATTAACCTTTTGAATTTTTTTAACACGGCCTTTTTTCTTTAAGATAATACAGAAAATCTCCAGTCAAAACGAGGATATAACGTCAAGAAGAACCGTCCGTTTCTAACACCGAATCGAGAATGGCAGAATAATGGTATATGGTTGAACAACATACCTGTTGGCAGAAATGAGATGAAAAAATTCACAAAGCTGTCTGTCTAAAAATGCAAGTCTCGATAGAGAAAAGTGCAAATTAACGAACCATCCTCACCGAGCAACTGTCGTAAGCCATTTGGGGTAAACGAAAACCAGATAAGGAAAATAACGGGACATTGAAATGCCAGTTCAATAAAACCTCATTTACAACTAAATAAAGAGTTCCAAGAAGAAATGATAAAGGAAATAAGAAACAGTGAGAGCAATCAGTTCAGTATTTATTCATTTTCAACTTGTTTCAATTAACGTTCTTTCTGACAAACAACAAACTTCGACTGGTTCAGTCATAAATTCTAATAATTGCATAATTAATTGCAGAAATTTCAATAACGAGGTTTGAGAATCATCATGTTACTAAAACATGAAGGTTTATAATAACGTCTGCATCTATTTTGAAGGATTGATAATTTTGCAATTTTATGCTCATTGGCTAAAACAACAATCGAAAAATAGTCAGAATATTTCTGAAATGTCAAACTTGACAGATTAATAGTATATTCCAAAACAAGTTGCAAAATGTTTTCTTCCTGAAAATTTAATTTGACTTTTCTCTTCAACTCTCTGAAACAAGGTACGATTTGAAAAAAATTTTTAAAACATACCTAGGAACCTGCGTACAAATTTGAGCACTAATTTATCAGGGGCCAACGAGTAGAAATTGTCGCCTAACAATGAACAAAAAAGAAAACACTTTTAACTCTTAAGCGTAAAGTTTCGGAGTCTAAATCAGACTCCTTCGTCAGACAATAACTAGTTTTCATTCAACTTTGTAGAATTGTTTTTCGTTTCAGAGACTGGGAGAGAAAACACAAATTAAGTTTTCAGGAAAATGCAGAGACTCCTAGATAATATTTTTAATAGATATCTGAAAGTTGCAGAATGGGCTCCTGTTACAACACGAATGCGAAATTCGAGAATAAGCGACAAAGGACCGAGTTTTCGAAAGCATGAGTAATGAAATTGCTTTCTGCAAGGAGCATTAGACGATATTTTCTCTATCCCAGTTAAGATTTGTGGAAAACTCTCAAAATTCAAATGAAAATTCTGATTAGTGACTTTTGTATTGTATCTTGGCAGTTGGTGTGACTTACAAAATTTGACAGACTGCGGAATTTGAATTAATTTGATTCGAAAATTGAGTGGATCGGAGTTCAGTACTGACAACCACAAAACGAAAAATATAACAATGCTGTAATGAGTTTCATAGTACTGTAATGAACTCATTACGATACTGAAATAAAGAAAAAAAATCACAACAAATAAGTATTTGAGAGAGGAAATTCATAAAGAACTTGACGTCTGGTCCAGTCATTTTAGATATTTCACCTCGGAATTCGAGATAGCTGGCTGTAAAGGAAAGCCTTCATTTTGACCTATCAAACCCTACAGACTGTAGTCAAAGGTCAAAAATCGACTTTTTTCAAGTTTCTCTGAAAAATCTTAATGCTAATAATATTTTCCCTTTTTTTATTCCCCATAAATTTCTAAGAGGAAAAAATTCCCTACAACTTTTGTTGTAGATTGTTTTTGAGATTCAAGACAGGGAGCACGCAGTGTTTCACTATGTCCTGTATATGGATCTCATGAACCTATTAGTGATTGGAAAAGTTTTTTACTCAATTGAATTGTTAGAAGGTAGATTCGAATGAACTTTTCCTAGAACTTTCTCGATATGAGATTGGAATAGTTTGGAAAATGACAAAGCGGAGTGGGAAGACTTCGAATCGATTCAAAATTGCAAATGAAATTGAATGAGTAGTTCATCAGTTATAGTTGTGCCTTGGTCTAAATATGATTGATCAGTACTAGATAATTTTTTTTGTATATTAGGAAGTTCAGAATAAATGATAATAGATACCATCTAGCACTCAAGAGCGTTGATAATGCTGTGTTACATTGTGATTACTACCGTCGTAGTTCGAATATGTTACTATTCTATTCAATCGCCATTGAATTTGAAAAATTCAATATGTCTTGAAAGAATTGACAGTTATAGAATTTTCTTCGGTATTTTTTTATATATATTTTTTTCGAAAATATATCTTTGATTGAAATTGATTATTCACTCGTCACTTAGTTTCAATCGAATATTTGTATATCCCAATCTACCTATATACCTACCTATTAATACTAATAATTCATTCAACAAGCTTGAATTTCTGCAGCGAAAAAGAAATTATGAAGAATGCCATTCACAGTAGCAAAAAGGAAATTTGTGGATAAAACATTCAATTTCAAGAAATGTTCATGAAATAACACTTACCATTGAAGCTCCCTTATCAGTACACTTCAGACAACCACTGCCATCTTTCGGTCGATATGTTACGCCCACTCGATCAGATCCAATGTCTTCATCAATCTAATAGAAAGTAATGAAGAAAGTCTAAGTCCGTGCACTACTAGAGGCATCAGCAGGGAAGTAGGGTGGAAAAGGTAGATTTTTTGCAAGTTTCAAATACTGTATAGAATCAGTTCTGGCAACCTTTCAGTTCTGTAACCTTTTTCAGTTTGAATATGGGTGCAGTTTCATTGTTGGAAGTTCATAAGATATCGGTGCTTTTGTAATAACATAACAGGATTGTGCGATAGTGCTCCAGGAGAAATTGGAAATATGAAAGTAGTTTGAAACTGAAATACTTCTCATGCATATGTGTGATGCTCCTTCCTAATATTCTGAATTAGTACGCGGAATATGATGCTCAAATATTTTTGCAGTAGGTCGAATCTTTAATGAATTTGATATCGGGAGATACAGGGTGCGGCACGGAGGATGGATGGTTTTAAAAAAATAATAAAAGCGTTAATTTTTACTCAAAAACCCATTTATTGACGGAATCAGATTCTCAAGGAAATAGCATTTGAGACAGTCAAGTGTGGAAAATCACATCAGGCATGTGGTGGCCGAAATCGGTGATGCAGTGCTGGAGGCGCTCTTGGAAGTTCGCGTAGACACTCTCCAACATCGCTCTCTCAACTTGGGCAACTTCCACGCGAATAGCCCTTTTCAATTCGTTATGGGGATACCTCAAGGCTAGAGTATACGAGACCAAGCCCCGAACTCTGGACGAATTGAAAAGGGCTATTCAAGTGGAAGTTGCCCAAGTTGAGAGAGCGATGTTGGAGAGTGTCTACGCGAACTTCCAAGAGCGCCTCCAGCACTGCATCACCGATTTCAGCCACCACATGCCTGATGTGATTTTCCACACTTGACTGTCTCAAATGCTATTTCCTTGAGAATCTGATTCCGTCAATAAATGTGTTTTTGAGTAAAAATTAACGCTTTTATTATTTTTTTTAAACCATCCGTCCTCCGTGCCGCACCCTGTATAATGCTAGATCAACAGACTTCATAAGCCGTATTTTAGGACATGAAAACCGATATGAGAACTTATTTAAGTATAACCTATAACTTCAGTTGTCAAACGAAATGTAATGAAATACTTCTTGGATAAATTTGATCAAATTTTGATTTGTCTATCAAATCTGTAATCACGAACAATCGGATCATATTTCAAAGAATTTTATAGTGTTGAATAAATCTGACAAGACTTGAATATACAATCAAATATTCTGGCTAAGATGGATTTCAACAAATGTTGACATTGGATGAATAATCTAATTGAAATCTAGGAGGAAGGTTTATCACATATTCGTGCTAAAATAACGTGTGTGATCTATATGCATTTTGACCACTATAATCCATTTTTTACACTTTTATAATTTTTATGGTTGTCTTGACCACCACAGCTATTTAACTTCCCTAAACGAACTTCTGAGCAGTATCCCCGAACTTCACAAATAGTTCATGACTTGGTGCCTGAGAATAATTTCACAGAATGCTGCATAAACATAAGCATATAATACCTCACAAAATGGGTCAAATCCGATAATTCTGATTTTTGAACATTTGATTAAAATAACTTCATGAATAGGTACTTTGAGTTTGTTACTTCACGCATTGAACAAACTTTTGTCGGAAATCGAAATAACCGCGCAAATATCGATTTCGTTGAAATTTTTTCAATTATAATACAGAACTTTTTTTGCAGAAATAAGTTTCCTTAAAAATGATACTAGAATGAGGAATGTTCACATTTTTCAATTTCTACATATTCCTATTCTCCGTAGAAATGAAAATATTGTGTCCAAAAATTATTTGAATACTTCAAATAGCGCCTGAGATATCGAGTTATTAACATGAGTTCGATGGATCCGTGTGACGTCACTTTACATCCAACGACGAGCGAGGTTCAGTAAGTAGCCGGGTTCAATATAAGGGCCTTTCGTCTCACGGAGTGCGATTTGCGAATGTAGTATGACGTCACATCGCCGCGAGGAATTGAATATTCACGGGGTTGTAAAATCCGAACTACTAGGTCTTTTCGACTGAAACAAAAACTAGTGATTTCATATACTTATAGGTTATACTGTGACGAAGTTTCGATCGATTTTGCATACCTGTGAACATTCCTCATTGTCCCTGTAGAAACAAAAATTCAATATATAGTTCTTCACAGCTCATTATTTTGATCGAATTTCAAATTCTTTTTGCATTTATGTCGTTATTATAGTATCAAAGCCCTGTAATTTTATTATACATATAATTTTGAAAAAGAAAATGAGGAGTGCGAAATATCATGTTTGAGCTAGACAACGACTAATAAATGATAGGTAATAAGTTTTTTCCTTGTAAATTGAGTGCAACATTAAGTCCAGTAAACGAAGATCAGAAATCACTTTTTTTGCTGCATTTTGGGTATAATGATTGTCACTAGAGCAGAAATTCATGATCAAAAATGCAGCCTCCCAATTTTTCAGGAACCTCGAACATTCGTGAAAATGTCGAAAAAGTTAGGTTTCCCCGAAACCTAGAAGGTTTATCGAAAAAAGTTTCAAACAAAATTTGTGGAGCGGAAAATTTCAGATAGTTATTCGCATATTTACCATTTTTGGTATTTCTTCAGAACTAAATCATGCTAAACTTCGTTTTTTTTACGAAAATCTGATTGCAGTTTTCGTTGTATAGAATTGAGAGCAGCTCGCGCTTGTTGAAACACTTTGGAACGTTCAATAATACCTTTCATTTCTTTATAATATTCATATTGAAATACCTTACTTATTGAATTTTACATGGTTTTAACAGCTTCATTTTTAGTTCTGATCTTTTTTCCTCATATTCACAGCCACTTCAGAGTAAACGCTAATTCTTCCGCCGTCTGATTTCCATCTAATTCATACTTTCTATCTTCACAAAAATCCATGAATGATTTCCATACAAAACTTCTTGCAGTACCTAAGTGGTGTGTTTTGGTATTGATGCAATAATTTCGTTGAAATTTTCTTCAATATTGCAAATATAAATATACGAAACTTAAAAAATCGAAATAAATCATCATGTATACATAGCAACAATACCTCATTGTCTGTTTCAATGTAATGCTGACACAGACGTGTGCAAAGAACATAACGATGACTTATAATATTACTTCGACTTTGTCTTCCATGTTGTATATTCGGCAACGAATAAAGCTAATGAATGAATGTTGACATGATTTAGTGAAATTGTGCGTATGATACAAAATGAGGAAATTTGATGGATTATTGGAACTGTCGAAAAATTTTCTATGAAATTCAGTCTACTTTGAAAACCATGGTATTATTCATTAGGCCAACGTCATTAAAAAGTCTGCAAAAAATCTGGACTATCGGTTTTCCCCCATTCTACCCAATACTTCAGGCGACAAAGATACTGGATTAATGTCATACAGGTATACCTATTCTCGAAGTTCAGCCTGATCTAAATCAACAAATGAATTATGTTGATTGGAAAATTATAACTCCCCAATTCAGTAGAAGTTACTTTATTTCAGAATCGAGGTTTCATACTTCCCTTAACCTACGAATTAGTTTCTGCAGGGATATTTTTGGTTAAACAAGAGTTTTCACTGACGACGAGACAGAATTCGATCAAATTGTTAATTGGAATCAAATCAAGCTTTTTCAAAAAAAAACTGATCGGAACTCTTTGGTTCGTAACAGGAATAAATTAATCAAGAATTTTGATTTGGAGCACCGGATATGGGAAAATTTTCGAAATAAGCACCTTCAAGAAGCTTTCGTAGGTAAATACGTGAAAACATTTCAAACCGATTTGTAGATTTCGAAGAGTCCATTCTCACTTATGAAATGATAACAAATACTCTAATTCCAAAAGGATATTCTTGTATTTTCACAACTAAGGTGGGGTGCTACAAGCGGATAATAATAGTAGGATCTAAAATATACATATGTGCGGATACATTACACGAGCTTTCATGCATCCTGAATGTAAAAGATCCCTCGCTGCGTGCGTGTGCTTCGGAGAGAATAAATTGGTGAATATATGGCGGTTTGAAATTTTTCCTCGCTGTGTAAACGAACCCTATAAAAATTCATGATTCTTTCCATTAAAAATCCTCACACTTCACCTCTCACACCAAAATAGCTTTATAATCATTTGTGTCGTGGATGTTTACATTTTCCATAAAAAATATTGACATAAAAAGGTCAAATGAAGTAGCCCTGGTTTATTCGAATAATGCTTCATCAGGGCAGCAGAGATACCGTTTCGAATATTAACAGTGATCAAATCTATGGAAACGACGATTTCAATGTCTAGCAAATGTTTTGAAAAATGAATGATGGGTATCATTTTCAAAGATTTTTGAAATTGTTTCGTGGCGATCAGGAAACATGATCTGAAGAAATCTTGTAGCATTCCAGGTTAGAAAAGCAGCAAGTTTTGTACAAAATCCCAGTTCCATCTTATTCTTTTTTTAAATATTGATTTTTAGATTTATTATGTTAAATTTCGAGAGAACTTCAACATAATGTAATATTCATCAAAAAATTACTCCTGACGAAACTCGAAACTGTGAACCGTTTTTGGAATATTTTGATTTGAAAATTATGATGTAATAATCGATGCTGGTATGAAGTTATGATTAATAAATTAATTTCAACATCGCGAAAATAAGAAAAATCTAATAACATGAAATAAAATTCAGGTAGGTGAGCAAAAATCCCGTTTTAACGAATGGTTTATTTTAAGGTGCTAAACATTTTTCTTAGTACTGATACTCTCTTCAACAAAACCAGTTGCCATTTTCCATCCTACTTGTAGTTAAATTCGATCGATTTTCATGCTACTGTTCGCCATCATTGTAGCAGACCTACGTCAAAAGTCATGCCCTGTATACTTCTCTGGATTTCTTAATTTAAGATAATTTTCTCATTCAAATTAAATATCATTAGGAGATTTTGTGCCCTTTTTCTAAACATGGTAGCCTCCTGACACATGCATTTGTTGTTTTCTTTAGAATTCTGAGCCAAAGATGGTTTCAAATAAATTTTTCGATACAACTAATACCAGATGGACAAACCGGAGGTGGTTAAAAAATTATAAAGATATTTATATTCATTTCCAGTTGAAGAGAGAATTTGAATATCTTTGTTGGTTCTGGATAAATAATTCGAATTGAAGAACAATTCTGAATAAATAATGAATAAATTACAAATTATTGTCCTTTGTATTTCATTGATTTGGTAAATATCCGTCGAATATTATGTTTTGTGTTTCAATGGTGAAGAAAGAATTTTGCGGGCGCCATGTTAAGTTTGTTATTGATTGAAATGACGGGAGATTGCTTATTGGTTTCGATAAAAAATTAGCTATGCATTGGTTTCTTGCGTGTTTTATCCTATATCTTTGTAGATTTTGCCTTCCGACTTTATGGGTCAACCTTACCCAGAATCGGGGTGATTTGACCCTGTACCTTCATAATTTGAAATATAGTGCTTTTCGAAACTTTTTTTCAAATGTCAATCTATCATCTGAATCTGTCTTCAAATTGATATACTCTAAAGAAATGAATATAAAAGCTCTTAAACTGAAACTGGGTAAACCATTTCCGGTCTCCCCTACCTACCCTAACAAAATTAAATCTCTGAAAATGATAGTTTCGTCAAGCTATCATCTTTAAAGTTTTTGTAAAACAATTCAGTGGTAGAAGCTGCTGATAAGTTGTGATTTGGTTAATGTGCAAGTTTGATTCCTATGAATGACCTTGAGGCAAGTACTCAAAGCGATACCAGACTGCAGTAATAATTTTTTTCGTTGTAACAAGCTGATTTGTGCCGAGTACTGAATAGTAGTTCTTCGAGCACTAAGCACTGACAAAAAAGGCTCTCGAGTGGCGAGCACTAAGCTGCGGGGTACAAAAATTGCTCGCTTTCACTAATCACTTTGTGAAAGTATTTCGATATTTCCAGCACGAAGGGCACTTTTCTAGGAAGTGTTACATGGTAGATTGTTTTCATCGTAATGAAAAATGTAACTTTTTAGCTAAGCTGTAATATGTGAGATTACTGGCACGTCAGAAAATATGTGAGGATTTCCTTATATCCTCAAAATTTTTCTGAGAGATGAGCTTAATATTTCGAGAGATTTATGAGAACAATCAAATTCTTCGACACGGTGAATTTTCTATATGGCCGGCCCAAAAAGTTTAACCCCAAATTTTACACCTCCAACGGTTACAGAAATACCCTTAAGGGACATAGACAGACGACAGAGAATTTTGGGTACACTTTACATGAGAGAGCTGAGGGAGTATGGATTTTTGTACAAAATGCTTCAATAGTACTTTCAATAAATTTTTGCTTTGGTTTTGTGATTGATTCCCAGAATATTCAGAATGAATAAGTTTTTTTTATCTTGTTGGCCATTCATGGAAGATTAAAATGATATTTTTCATGGAAAATGAACATTCAACTTCTTTATATCGAGTCTTGAATCTATTCGAGAACATGAGTTGCGTATATTATTGGATGTCTTGAGGGTAACACTAGAAATTAATGGAAAAAAGTGACCTGTGCTAGGAAAGTAGATGTACCTCAGACAAGATATCTGATGAAAAAGCGAAACATTCAATGAAGAAGATGTGAAAATTTCATAAAAAAATTTTTATATACAGGTTTTTCAATGTGGCGCTTATTTAGATAAAAACGTGCTCATAATATAGAATTTTTTTTAAGAGGCAGAGAAGATTGTAAGTGCTGTACGTATCTTTCTGATTTTTGGACGTACTCACCGAAGCTACGCGCACACAGCTGGACCATGTTGACGATTGGTTGCTCATACTCACATGTGATGTTTCCGATAAAGAAGTATCTTGCGTTCGATAAATTCCGATAGGTATTTCGCAGGTTGTCGAACAGAGCTTCTGGTACAAACGGCCGTAAGTTCGAATCCACATGTCATCTTTAGTGATCTTCATCTGAAACGAAAAATGATTTCAATATAGGTAGCATGACATACAATAAACAAATACACTGCGCAAAAAAAATTATTCTACAACTGGAGGTAATCTCAATGATAATTATTTTCATCAGAATTATGCATGCATATGTTATCCAATTTCAATGTTTTTCTTCAATACAAATGTTTTTTCCAGTAGGAATAATAAAAGATATTATCAGATTTTGAATGTATTGGCTCCATTATAAAATCAGTTATTCACGATCAATTCTTGTGATCAATAGCTTTTCTCTCGTTCGATTTTCTACAATCGATCGCTATGCAACGCGAAATACGTTATTTGACCCAAGGGTTAGCCCAAGCGGTATTTTTGCGAGAAGAAGGGTGGACATACACAAGAACTACAGAAGGGTTTGAAGTTTCGCATACAAGTGTGTCCAGAATGTTGCATCGATTCAGAGAGACAGGTATGAATGTCCGAAGACTAGCACAGGGTAGACCACGGGTAACAAATGCCATTCAAGAACGTTATTTGAGAGTTTCTTCGTTGAGACAACGGTTTGCAACCGCTTGCCTTATTCAAAATCAGCTCATGATGTGCCAATGCGCACTCGATAATAAGAAATCGCCTCAGAGAATATGATTCAAGGCCTCGTGTCGCGGCAAGAGGCCCAGCTCTTACCCCAGCCTATCAAAGGGCGCGTTTGGATTTTGCGGGAGAGAATATTCATTGGGAAAGAGTTTTCTTCACAGATGAGTTTAGATTCTGCCTCTACCATTGTGAATGACGTTTCCTTGTATGCAGACGTGCACATGAAAGATATGCTCAGTGTAATTTCCTAAATACTGGTTTCGGGGGGGAATCGATTATGGTATGGTGTGGAATATGTTTGACTGCTCGCACAGACCACTAGGCCACAAGACCGTTGATAATTAAACCATGACTGCTGATATGTATATAAGGAACATTCTTGAAGAGCATGTAGTGCCATTTGCCCCATACAAACAATTTCATTTTTATGGACGATAATGCCAGACCCCATCGTGCGCGCATTGTTCAGGAGTACCTTGAAGGAGTTGAAGTCTCTCGAAAGGAATGGCTAGCAAGAAGTCCAGATCTGAATCCGATTGAGCAGCTTTGGGTCAACCTCAATAGAAACCTGAGAAGTTCAGAAAAACATCCAGCTACTCTTAATGACTTAGGAATGCAACTCGGAGAAATCTGGGAAGGATAAGATTGTGAAATTTTCTTCTATTCAATGTGTCTTGTTTCGTTCAAAACCTTCCTGAAAGAACATAAAAAATAAGTTATGAAGCCAATGTAGAGTTGTTAACTTTGATTAAAATTGAGTTTTTCAGAATGTGCGTTAATTTTTTTGGGCAGTGTAGTTCTGAATTGACTTTGGTCTTAGACTAATTAAAAGAGGAAATTCGTGAGGATGTCCTATTCAAAGATTTCTTAAATACAGTGGAACTTCCCTATAACGAATACGCTAAATCCTCAAAAAAATTTCGTTATACAGAAATTTCGTTATGCAGAAATTTTTTTTTATTGTGTCAAGTGTCAAAAAAAGCAACGTTCACTTGCATTTTTTTTAATACATTATACATAATTTACTTAAGCACTTCCTTCTGGACATTTTCGCACAACTTTTTTCATTTACGATCAGAGAAAAACTGAAAACTGAACAATCTGTATAGTAGGAACTCTCCGTCCGTCGTAATGGTTCAGTTTATGATCGGGATTTATTACCTACGTCCGACAGAATTACGGAAAAAACCATCCCTAAGTATACTCTGGGAAAAACCTTCTTACCAATACGCATTTAGAGAGTGATTTTCTTGGAATAATTCGTTATAGAGAGAATTCACTTCGTTTTAGAGGGTGTTTTTAACAAGGTATTTGGTTTCAAGGTGCAATGACAGATACGAAATTCGTTGTACAGAGACATTCGTTGTAGAGACGTTCGCTGTAGGGAAGTTCCACTGTATTTCCTGAAATTCATAAACGAAATATTAGGGAAGAGTGACACTTGAGACTATGGTGTACCTAGAAAAAACAGCAAATTTTCACTCAAAATCAGGATTCCCCTCACGAATGAACACAGATATTTTTCTCTGAATTTCCATGCGACAGAATATGAGGCACGAATATCTGTCTGAGTTTCCCCGCTTTGCCTGATATATGGAGGTAAAGCAGTATGAGTCATCGTGGGGTAGTTATTATATGGAAATTAAAAAAAAATTTCAAATTCGATTATGTTTATTATAACAATGAAAATAAATTAAAATTTATTACATTAGAATAAACTCTTCTTTATTAAAATCTTTTTATAAAAATACTTATTTATGAAGAAACCAAGAATAACTGCTGATGTGGGTTCGGGTTCTGTGAAACTTATGTTTGGATGTCTTTTGAGGAATCTTTTCAACAACTATCCACCAGCTAGTCCAGACTGCGAATCCAATCTGTTAGAGATAAAAAATTTTTCTGCCAATTCTGGTGAAGTCAATCTATGAAATTGTGCTTCGATTAGATCGATATAATCAACCAACTTGTGTCATTTTGTCATTGAAAAAAAAATTCAAAGAGCGAAAAATTATTATAGGCAAATCTTCGTACCGCCACTGGTTATTGACGAAATTGCAGCGATTTATTTTCATTCATCGTTCACGGTTGGAAATAATGCGTATCGGGCTTAATCATCCGCATATGTTCTGGAGAACTTTTTTTGGTTTTTCCTGCTGGCTTCTTTGTCGTTCGATTATTATTATTTTCCCTTTACGATAAGTGAGATATTTGTTGTCCCATTCAGCGGATTCAAGCTACGCAAAGTTGCCAAATATAATTGGAAGTGCAAATCTACGTTTTTGAATTAACTATTTGCCTTTCATATTCGATTAATTCGGATTAGAGCATTGGAAAACTCTTCAAAAGGCCGCATAACATCCAGTGAGTAGATAATTCAAATTTTTACTCGACAATGCCTTATCGACAATGACGCTTGCAGGAGGCCTTTTTTCTTTTACTTCTACATTGTTTGTTCTATCTTCTACGTTTCGTTATTCGAACATTACCTGGATTCACCTTCCTGCCAACATATCCGGGGTACTTCGGATGCAGACAAGTCTAATTTCGAGGACAATGGAATCTTATAGAACTGGCTTATACCTACTTCCTATTGCCGGAGATATATTCAGGTCAGATCCAGACAATTTAAATTACTTTCTTGATTTGAATTGGACAGTTTGAAACATTCCAAGGATTATTGCCAATTTTTTTTTCATTTTAATCACATTTTATTCTTAATTTTTACAATATACCATATAATTCTGTACTGTTAACTGTAAAGAGCATATAACGTTATATACGTCGACTTTTCATATTGTTTTTCCAAATATTCACTTCATTACCATCATATTTTTGCCGTCAGAATTTCGCATTTAACTTTGTTAAATTCTCTTAGCCATTTCAGTAAATCTTTGACAGAAAGTTCACTCCGAAAACTTTTCTTCTACCTACTATCTCCCATATATCATTTGTATGATCACTTGGATTTCATGGTTTACTGAGTAATTCGACGAACGAGGTGACCGGTGCAAAATCAAACTATCGTGGCGCTCAAAAATTTCAACTGTATTTCATCCACACCCAATCTCCGATTGAAGGGCAGCCGGTTATCCTTAATTTATGTAGCAGTCTAATTTTTTTTCTTCGTACTGCAAGATTTTAGAGTATTACAAATTGTTTCTCATCATCAGGTGGAAACGAGCATTTGAAATGGCCAAATTTTTTTTAAATAATTTTTCTTCCGGCTTCGAACGCTTTATGGAAACAAACCGCTCCAGTGTAGTTCGATTAACGTTGTATGAGTTGGCACCTTTTTTGTGGCCCAATTCTCCTGACAACATTATCAGATTCTCTAAAAAAAATCGTAATGTGTCATTCATTTTCCTCTATCTCTCACTTGGATGAGACTGCACGGTATCACAGCTATTATTGAAGATAGAGACTACTTTTGTTCCAGAAATTCATGGCGAAAACGAAAATGTGCACTCTTTGGTGATGTTATTATTTCTCGGGACCTGTATGAGATAGAGAAAAAATTAAAACTGCTTTTGAAAGATGGCGTACTCAAAAATGTTCTTCAGAGCACTGTTTCTGAGATTGAGCACGAACTTGGAGTTTCACAGATAGAACACCCTGTACGTCAAATGTCTGCAATTATCTTTCTGAATATATTGGTGCATTACAACCTAACCTCTGATGAATTTCTGCACCAAAAATCAGACGATCCATACGATTTTTTGTTTTTTAATAGTATGCCATGAATTCTTGCACACATTCATTTAAGTTCTGCTTAATTATGCCAAAATCCCATAGATTTGCTGGAGCATATCTCTAGATCGTCATATCTGAGTTCCAATTCCACCCTCGAGGTATTTTTGGTCCTGAAATACACACACTCTATTTCTTCAACATTAATAATCACGACATTTATATTGCACCAACTGACAAATGTCTTTAAAAGGTACTCCAAGCGTGCTATGAGATCTTCACAATTATACTCCGAGGTAACCATTGACGTATCAAGGGAAAACATTGTCAGCACCATAGATAAATAATATTAACGATTCTGAAAATTATTAAGAAGTTGAGATCTTTTGTGATTAATTAACTTCTAATAGTATATTCTGAAACAAGTTGCAGAATGAGTTCCTATTCCAAAACTAATGCGAAGTTTGATAGCATGAGTGTTGGAATTGCCTTCTGCAACGGGTATTAGACGATATTTTCTCTATTTCAGTCAAGTTTTGTGAAATACTCTCGGAATTCAAATAAAAATTCAGGTTGGTGACTTTTATATTTCATATTGGCAGTTGGTGTGATTTACGAAATTGATTCGAAACTTGATTCGATCAGAGGTCAGTACTGAAAACCACAAAACGAAACAACTGAAAACAATGAGTTTCATTACAGCACTACTTTCAGTAGTGTAATGAACTAATTACGATACTAAAATAGATAGATAGATATGAGTTTATTCAACATATTTATTCAAGTTGTAAACTCTGAAAAAAACTGTGAGTTATACTATATCACTGTTTACAGTTGTTAAAAATTAATTCAAATTCTAACGACAGTAAGTAACTATATTCAAAATTGAAATACATTACTTCTATTTTTCGTCAAAAGGGGTTTCTTTTAGTAGGGAATTCAGTCGCATTCAGGAAGTTTTGTATCAATTCGGTGTTTTCTCGTCTCCTCGGTAATTTTTTGACACAATCAGTAATTTGATACCTCAGCTTTTCATGTAGAGTTGATAATTCTATGAATCATCGATCTTTCTTCTGCCATCAGCCAATTTTTCATTTCTATTTTAAATTTTTTCATACTTTGCAATTGTTTTATTCGACTAGGTATTCGTGGGTGAAGTCTTGAAGCTAGGTATGTGCAGCTTCTCTGACCTAATCTCTTTTCTGCTTTTGGTCTTTTATAGTTGTCATTTCCTTTTCTTGTAGAATAATTGTGCTTTTTCAGTACCAGAGGTATCTTCTTCTTTTGCTAGCAAAAATCTGTCGTATATCCAATACTTTCGATATTTCATAAATCTCAGGACTAGGGAATGTATACTTTTTACCGTACATAATTTTCAAAATGCATTTTTGCATGATATCAAAGTTTTTTTATGACAATCCAATACTCCCCTCCATCCAACGATACCATATGAGAGTTGCGACTGCACCAATGCATCATAAGGAATTTGGGGATGTCTTACAGATTGGATATTTTTAACTCTGAATCTGTACGCTATATCTCTTAACTTTTTCACATTTTAAATGTTGGTCTATGAAGATACATAGAAATTTTGTGGCATTAGCATTTGTTATTTCTAATTCACTGGTTACATGGAGACAAAATAAATTAATTTCAAGATCTGACGCCGTTGATCGTTTTAGGGAATTACTCTAAACCAACCCTTTTATTGAAATACATACAGGGTTGGGATAAAGTATGGAACCAAGTAAATATCTTTTAAACGAAAAGAACGATATTTATGAAAATTTGCAGGTAAGTGCAATGGAACAAAACGCATCTGATGTATATTTTTTTGATAATAATATACTTCCGGTTTAACGGAAATGCCATCAACGACGACCAACAAACTTACAGGAATTGAGACAAAGAATTATTGATGAATGTGAACTAATAAGTGGAGAAGTCTTGGAAAGAGTGACTCAAGAATTTGTTAATAGGATGGCATATTGTCAGCAAGTAAACAGCGAGCATTTTGAACATTTGAAGTAATTTTGTTTCTTATTATTCTAAAATAATGAAATGTACATCTATTGTACTACTAACAGTGAGTTATTCCTCGTTTTTACAAATTTTTTTACACTAAACTCAGTATGTATGGATTCGAAATAACAAGCTCTTTCAAAATCTGTGTAAATATATAGGGTGTCCCATTTAAATCAAAGAAGTTGATGGTATTTCCGGTTAAACCGGAAGTATATTATTATCAAAAAATATACATCAGATGCGTTTTGTTCCATTGCACTCACCTGCAAATTTTCATAAATATCGTTTTTTTCGTTTAAAAGATATTTACTTGGTTCCATACTTTATCCCAACCCTGTATACTGAATGCACTACTTCTATCCCACTCCTGGCTTGTGAAAGCGTCTCAACTTCAAATTAATAATCCCCATTTATTTGACGTGCCGCCAATGCCTCAAACTCAATAAATTCCTAGGCTCTGCAAAAACCCCAATTATGCGCCATAGCCTTACTCAATTCAGACGAACCGGAGATCATACCTGTACATGAATGTAACGGCCACGATTTCAGAAGGGGAAGAATGTTGCCATTATTCACTTCTCCGCAGTTTGCCTAATCAAACACGCTTCTTCACCATCTTCATTCGCCTGCTAGCCGGGTACATTTTAGCGGATATTCGAAAATTAAGTTCAATTAGGACGTCGAATGCCGGCGGGAAGTACTGTTGCCCGAGTTTGCTGAAGGCACACCAAAACTAATTAAGTCCTAGCCTGAGTGAATGAGAGGCGGCAATAGGACTGAATTCATAATCGTGAGAATTTTTTTTTCCGAGCCAGAACCCCGAAAAGGAACTCAATGTTGGAGGGCAGAGCGCCCGCGATAAAATTGGAACAAATGGAATTGCCCGTCGGGCAGAAAGTTGCTCGGCACAAGAACTCACAGGTCTCTTTAATTACAGCTATTTCATAAATTTATTGCTCCAATGATGCAACGATAATGACTTGGGTAGGTACGAATAAGGTTCGAGATGTTAATCACCTACAAACAATTCACGGGATTCGAATGAAAAAAGAATTTGCGTGAACAGTATAGGTTGTCACGTTTTCGATGCACACTGAAATCATTGTTGAACCATAGAAAAATTCAAAATGTGAACATTAAAATGAATACCTACTTCAATTCATAGGCTCATAGATATTTCATCATGAAGCTGAAAAGATGAATCAGATTGTGTCAGTAGGAATTATATATACCGGTTTCTGCTTGGCATCACCAGTATTCCATATCCCTCAGAGACAAATTTTTTTTTTACCGAGACTACTTCTGAATCAATCAGCATCAGCTTTCTCAGTAAGAAAAAATAAAAAGCGACATAAAATATGTAGAAACGTCAGAAGAGAAGCTTTTCGCAGTGGCCCTAAATCAGCGGTCCCATGCAAGTTTCTCAAAGTAATGGAAATGCCCAGGTCATTTCGTGACTGTAAAGTGAAGTTTAAAAAAAGTAGGTAATAAAAGAACAAAAAGTTTTTGACCTTACGGAAACTATACCGAGAACTTTTTTGAAATACAGATAAGCATTCGCGTGTGACTAAAGATGATAAAATTCTCTTCAGACGCTGCTAGATATCGAGATTCATATGTAGGTATTTACTCGAAAATCTAATATAAGTTGGTTCAAAAGTGGAAGTTTCTTATGTAGATTTTGTCGTAGGTCGTAGAAGTCGTGGGTTCGAGTCTTACTAGAAGGGGTTCTATTTTCCAAATTTCAATTTCCATCTGTATGCCAATATTAGTATGAAAATAGAGAGCTAAAATAATACAATAAATGTTAAAACAAAAAGTACCTAAGGTGAGGTAAAAAAAAGAACGGGGTATCATAACATTCTTCGTATGATACTATAGAATCATACTATCATCACTAGAATCATACGATACTATAGAGCCAGGGGAAAAGAACCTCAGCCGAAAAAACCTGCCACCCCGTAAAGAAAATAACATAAAATATTAAATATCAGGAAAAATCTTGAAAGTGTGAGATCACCTTCATGTTATCCGTCGATAGATTCTTCTCAAAACGGCTCGCAATTCTTAAACTGAAATGAAAAAAGCAGAAAAGAAACCGAATATTCAGAATAAATCAAATAATTTTGAAATTAACCAACCACCCATTTTAGAAATGCATTTGGTTCTTTATGTATTGCCTCGAAACCATCTTGAAATTTATAAATGGGACATCTACTTATAAGATGTTCTATAGTCTCCTCATTTTCCCTACACTCACAACTAGGACTCTCAACCGAATTCCATCGGAAGAGCATGCTATTACAACGTCCAGGGCCTGTTCTAATGCGATTAAGAACAGACCATATTCTCGTGGGAAAGTCAAAACCAGGAACTCTGATGGAACGATCAAAAATAAGATCTTTATTGAAAAAATTTGATACGTTCCATTCAGATTGCCACATTTCTTTGTCGCTTCTATTCATATTAGTCAGAAAATTTGACCAAAAAGGTTTACGCGACTTCAATCTGGGGACCCTATTATCTGGAATATAGGTGAGTATGAGAAATGAATTTGGAAAGGAATTGAATTTGTTCCAAAAAGTCAAAGCTGTTGTCTCCCTGCGAATTTGGGGAGGGACAATATTTGAGAGGACTGGTAACCAAGGAGTAGGTGTAGACTTGATAGTACCAGTAATAATCCTCATAGAAAAATTTAGTTGGGAATCAATTTTTTTTACATGAACACTGTTCAACCAAACAGGACAACAATATTCAGCAGCAGAAAAAACCAAAGCAAGCGCTGCTGTTCGAAGTATTTTTGCATCAACGCCCAGCAGCGAAATTAAATAAAAGACACTTACGTCAATTTTTCAATAATTAAGATGAGCATGCAGTAAATTAGACAAAATAATGAGTGATACTCGTATCTTAGGCTCATTCTAACATTTGTTCTTTCAAAAACGAACCACACTGTACTCGTGAAAGCATATCAGTGCCTTCTGCACTTAATCATAAATTACTATTCTCTATTTCGGTATCGTAATGAGTTCATTACAGTTCTAAAAGTAGTGTTGTAATGAAACTCATTACAACATTGTTTTCAGTTATATTTTTCGTTTTGTGGTTGTCAGTACTGTCCTCCGATCCACTCAATTTTCGAATCAAATCAATTCAAATTCCGCAGTCTGTCAAATTTCGTTAGTGGCACCAACTGCTGAGAAACAATACAAAAGTCATTAATCTGAATTATTATTTGAATTTCCAGAGTTTTCCACAAAACTTTACTGAAATAGAGAAAATATCGTCTAATACTCGTTGCAGAAGGCAATTCCAACATTTATGCTTTCGAAAACTCGCTCCTTCGTCGCTCCTTTTCGAATTTCGCATTCGTGTTGGAATAAGAGCTCATTCTGCAACTTGTTTCAGAATATACTATTCTAGACGATAAACACTCGATATTTATTATTTATTTTTAAGTGAATGAATTCAATACCCTCTGAGTTTTTGTCCGATCTCTGGAACTTTGTGTAATATTTATTATTATTTATGGCTGTACGCCACTGGACGGCAGTTTCTGTCTTTGCAACACCCAATTCGGAAATGTAAGATTCTTGTTCGTGTTACTTCAAGTTCTTTATGTGCCTGAACCCTCAGATACTTATAGGCCTTTGTGAAACTGCACAGTAGCATGCATGATCATAGTCCTATAATGTTAACTGCACATTCTCTTTTTACATGTGTAGGTATCATTTTTGGGTCTATGTCGTGAGTGGTCTATTCTTGATGTCTCTTGTACTAGACACATGCAAGTGCCCCGAGGGCATACGTGTTGCAGCGAGAGCACGAAAAAGAGAAACAATGGGACATCTGTTACCTATGTTGCCAAAATCGTATGTTGGAGATATCGACCACGGACATGAAATAAATAAATGACATGAATTGAAAACGGACGGACAAATGCCGGATGTGTTGATGATAATATGAAGATGATTCGTCCAGGTGTATGTCCTTTCAGGTTTTTACGTTTTTTATGTAAAGAGATCATTTTGAGGATATTCATTTCTTCTCCTGTTTGTATTGTAAAGCAAGGCTGAAAGATGATAGAATAGAAAATTGATTTTTTTCTCATTCAAAGTTGAGTTGTGCAAAACTAAGACAATGGATTAAGGTTTAGGTTCTCCCACATTCAAAAGAAGATTAAATAAACTTGTTTTTTTCCCATTGCAAAATTTGATATCAAAGCAAAACACCACTAGATTGCAGAAACGAAATTGATTTTCATTTTCCTCGCACCTTATAAATTTTATAAGATATTTGCAAAATTGGCCCTTGTAAGAATATTTATAATTTCCACATAGGTATGTGGGTACACATTATTAGTCTCATGTTTACTTCTGTGACAGCACTATGCACTATATGGCGTATCGTTCAAGTTTTAAGTAATAATGCATTGCCAAAATCTTCAACAAATATGTTAGACCTCATCATCCTCATCAACTATATTCAATTTGAATTCCCAAAGCAAATCTACATTTGTTTCATTCAAATTCTGAGCCTACTGCCCATGATTCAGAGTATTCTCAGGGATAGACCTATTTTTATAAATGCAGTTTAAGATCTGATGTGAACATTTTTGAACATAATCAGTCAATGGATTTCATAATTTCTGGGCAGTCCTACTGTCCTGAATTATACTCAAAAACATAGTTCGAAGCAAAGCAGAGTGATGAGAATTTGAATATGGCTCCATTTATCAACAATAAACGGACTTTTCAGAAACGCAAAACGCAGAAGTTTCCTTTTATTGATGAAACCTGTCTTGATATTTTGTTCTCATTATATTGATTAATCGGACTGATAGTTGATGAGCATAAAACAAATGATTAAAAGACAAAACTATAATGTGGTCATGTGTTCATTCACCAATCGTCTATTTCAAGATTGATAAGGTGAATAATACATGATTTTTTTGTTAGTACTAGCTGTTCTTCTGATGTAGAAAATTCAAGGGAAAAAAGGCATTCTCTTCCTGGATGACTGCGTGGTGGTATATCATTATGTACTGTTGTGTGTTTATTTAATCCTGGTCATTCCTAACGAGAATTCTTCTTTTATTATACTGTTGTGGAGTTATTCGTCATTAAAGCTGTACATAGCACTGAATATTAATGCTTCGAGCACTAATCACTTGAGAAGAAAATGTTCTAGAGTCATGAGCAATAAGCTATACGTTTCTACAAAATTCTCCAGATTCCTAGGCACTTCGTGAAAATAATCTGATCTTTCGAGTATTAAATCCTAAGCACATTTCTAAGAGGTATTGATTGTGCCCTCATTTCGATCGGAATGAAAATAGTAACTATTTAGATAATCTGTAATATGTGAGATTATTGGCAGATCAAAATAAAGTTTCGGGTGTTTCCGTACCTTAGAACTCTCAATGGGGGAACTTTAGAGTGACCTAGAGTGTGCATGATTTATTTATTGAAATACAACTATCATTCAACCATATGTTGTTAGTATAGTTGACTTATAACTAAGTTTTTGAAATTAATATATGTACATTTCAATGAGTTTTTGATATGACCTGGCATACTTTTATTGTCAAGCTGGCATATATGGGACCCCTCCTTCGACTTTCCGTATTTGCTCTATGTAGGTAGTATGAATTGTTTTGTCTTGTTTCTCGGTTTGTCACATTTTGTACTTTCGTCCATAGATTTTGACTCTTTATATGATTGTTCTCATGCTTATATATGAGTTTGCCCTGTTGTAATTTGATCGATTTCTCCAGCTTCATGTATTGATAATTCATAGGGAAGGTGGTGAAGTCTTTTTATTATTTTATTCTGCAGTCTCTGTAATCTTTTCAGAATAAATTTGGCTGAGTTTGGCCATATTACCGATAAATAGCCGAGTACTGAATGGAAAATAGGCATAATATATGATTTTGCTCTTCCTGTCGTCAAGGTATGGCTGAAAGTGACGAAGCTTCGACACCAATGGCGAAAGTTTGTCTATGATCATGTCCACATGCGCATTCTATTTCAATATCTCTTTTATGATCAATCTCAAGTATTTAGTCCCGCTGATCGTGATGTCCTTCTATATAGAATATTCAGATACAACAATTTTATTTTATTTTTTTAACGGGGAGACAGGTTTTTTCGGCTGAGGTTTTTTCCCCTGGCTCTATAGTATCGTATGATACTGGTGATGAAAGTATCGTATGATACTATAGTATCATACGAAGAATGTTGTGGTGCCCCGTTCCTTTTTTTACCTCAGCTTAGGTTCTTTTTGTTTCAACATTTATTGTATTATTTTAGCTCTCTTATTCAAAAGAATATATATATATATATATATAGATAAGATTTATTGGACATAACCCTCTGAAACTGAAATGAACCGTAGACAGCTGTTTCGGGCTTTCGGCCCTCATCAGTACGGTGAGAAGTTGGTATTCGAAAACGCATAACGGAGTCAACACAAGGGAGCCAGCGCACATTTGCGATTTCGGTTGGAAGACCCTGCATTCCAGGGCAACATCCAACGTCACCCTTGTGTTGACTCCGTTATGCGTTTTCGAATACCAACTTCTCACCGTACTGATGAGGGCCGAAAGCCCGAAACAGCTGTCTACGGTTCATTTCAGTTTCAGAGGGTTATGTCCAATAAATCTTATCTATGTATTTTACCGATCCCTCAATATTCAAATCTTTCTCATATATATATATATATATATATATATATATATTATATATATATGACTAACGTTGAGTTCCGAGACATTTGAGACCAGCTAACCGCTAGTTCCAGGACTTTTGTATAGTTCCGGGACGGTCTTGGAAATCCTATATGACTAACGTTGACTTCCAGGACCATAATATTAGTTCCAAGACAGTCTTGGAAATGATATATGATTAACGTTGACTTCCAGGACCCTTACATACTCCATAGTTCCAGGACAGTCTGGAATTGTAGTTTCTACAATATACCATTTGTTTTTCACTTTTCACGTTGAAATGACCCCAATTACGTTCTCCTGTATTCCTTTCATTTTTATTCAAATGGCCTTTATGTCAGAAAAAAAACATATAATTATAGAATGTAATATAATATAATGAAATACAACCAAATAATATAATAATACATATTGAAACAAAAAGTACCTATAAATGAACTCATTGAAAATAAAAGGGGTTGTGTTTGCTTCAGAACTATCATATGTTCGATCGCCCTCGTATCTTCCTTCTTCTGATGAAGGACCAAGATACATAATATACATCTATATAATGTTGTGTTTGGGGACTGCAGTTTCCCGCCAAATTTCTAATCAGTACATGGAATTCTTCTGTCTTCTTTCTTCATTCCATCAGGATATCTATAATCAGTAATTCTTTTTCTACCTGGGGGGAGAATTTGTAGACACAACTCATCTCTCGTTATATCATTCCATTTTTTAAATATCATTCATATAGAAAGGACAAATTGTATATGTATTTCGAAAATTTCATCATTTCTAATCGATTTTTATGTCTGCAATATTCGAAGCTTGGAGATCTCTTCAATATCGAGCATGAAATTAGAGATAGGACCGCGAAGTCTTTGTTTCAACTCGAAACATATTTTACTCGTTAGTGGAATATTTTCCCATAAATCAATGATTATGACTATACACTATACATCCACCAGAACCCTTATTACTAAATTAGTAATAGACTATGAATCAAAAAGTTGCATTGAGAGAAAAATATTTATATATAGGTATTAATTGTAGAGATGAAATTTCGCCGGGAAAATTTCTCGATTGTAATATGAAAGTTTGTTGCAAGGCATTTCGCGAATGACATTTGTATAAAATGCCGTCAGAAGAGAAATTCAACCTACTTAAATTACATCTCGACTGGTACTCGACATGACCTTTTCTCAAGAAAATGTGTTTAACACATCATTTTCTTACTGTAAGGAAATGAATATTCCCAAACAGTTGGGAAATCTTGACTTTTTGTCTGGGAAATTTTGTCAGGAATGTCAATATTTCCTAGAGATTTGCCGGAAACTGATTTTGCTTTTCGGATTTCATGTTTTATCGCTGTGAAACGAGAGGTGCTATGGAAACTTCCTTACTAAAAATGAAATGAGTTATCTTTCTGAACACAAAATATAGGACAAAATCTAATAAGAATTTAAAAAAGTAAATAAATGAGTTCGGACATTTGGGATCAGAGTAAATATACTTCTACTCAATGTCGTTTTTCGAGACCTCAATTTCCCCTAAATTTTTTTTACTTCAGCGTTTGGTTCTATTCAGATATTAATATGCATTTTAATCTCATGTCTGTATGAGAAAAATGGTCATGTGATGGAGTAATTTTTGTGACATTTGTTATCATTTCAAAATCATCGTTATCAGAGGAAGCCTTGAAACACAGTTTCTTGTAGAAAAAATACCTAAAACCTTCTGTTAGTTCATCATAGAAAAAAATGTTTAGATATAAAGTAGGAAATTATTGACCATAGGTATTTTTTGAGAAATTCATAAAACATCCTGTATTTCGGTTACGAAGAAAGTGAGAGCCAATAAATGTTGTATCTCCAGAACGACCTCTGTGCTACCTATCCGCCTGTTAAGTATTTTCGTTTCCCAATGAAACACCTTGTATAAGCAGTTTGTGAAATAATGGATGAATGTCATATTACATAACTATTTTATCAAATTATCATTCGTGTTTTAATAAAAAAATCATTTCCATCGATCTCCTCATTACTGTGTCAGATCAATTTTTATACCACTCGAAATGCTCTATAAACATTAGGGGAAAGTGGTCACCCTTCTTACACTTTTCAGATTTCATTTTTTTACTTTATAATTAACTGTCGAATTTATCTAGTTTTTGCACCAAAGTGTAACATATAAATTGTAGTTTGTTACAAAAAAGTGGGAAACTATTATGTCAAAAGATTAAAGAATTATACCGTTTTTTCCACGAAAGGATTTTTGTACGAATGTACCCCATGTACATGTGGGGTACTTTCGTACGTCTTGGGGTAGATTCATACAGGGTAATTGAAAAGTCAATTAAAGTCGTTTAATTATTGACAACTTTTTTCAAAATTATTTTCTATCAAATAACTAACATAATAATATGTACTTGACCCATAGTCTATAAATCTTTCTTCATGTAAATAACAAAAAATAAAATCGTTATCCCTTATTTTAGCTATTGATGATTATCGATTATTACCGTCATTTTAAATGCACTTTTTACACGTTACATGTACTTCAAATCAACAGCAAAAGTAAAAAGTCTAGCTGTAATTATAGCCCGTTCGTGGTTGAGGATCGGGGATGATCATGGTGATATCGTTGAAATACAAGGTGTGTTTATATTCTATGTCAACTAAAAAGAAATACTTCAGGTTTCTTCCGAAGATAAGATTCTTTCATGTCCGTACCCGAATAATGACTGAGAGCTTCTCCGACGTGACAGACAACAAAAGTTTTTTGTCAAACTGTACCAACACATAAGAATTACCTTTGATTTTCTCTGGTATCACATTTAGATTTTCATACTACAATTATCAGTCTCTTCGTCAATCTCCAAATCGACTGGAGATGTTGAACTCTCTCGCAAGCTAATTTCCTATCCTTCAGATTTCAATAGATCTTCATCGATTTTAATTTTTTTAGTTTTTTTTTGTCTCGAATTGAATTCTTCCGAACAACGTTTCACTGCTTCGGCTCTGGATTTTCTTTGTTGTTCATTTTTTTCAATTCTTTCGTCTATCTCTTTCTTCTAGTTCAGGTTTTCAGGTGCAACTGTATATATACGGAAAAAACCCGTATATACACACAGCTCTACACCTTCATTAATCCGTCGGTGTTAAAGCTACTCGGGGTACACCTCAGGGTGGGGTGCTATTCCCCCTATTATGGAGCCTTGTAGTGGAACTACTACACAGGCTCACGCTGTTAGGCTTCGACTGTGTGGGCTATGCTGATGACATAGTCCTTATAATTAGAGGCAAATTCGAAGGTGCCCTCTGCGATATACTGCAGAATGGCTTTAGAATCATTGAGCAATGGTGCTTGTCAGTGGGGCTGAATATCAACCCAACCAAGACAACAGTAATTCCGTTCAGTCGGAAGAGAAAACTTCCAGCCATGAAGTCGTTATCATTGAACGGAAATATCCTGAGTGGAAGTCTGAAGTTAAATATCTGGGAATTACCCTGGACAGTAAGCTTCTGTGGAAAAGGCATATATGTAATTCTATTAGTAGAGCTCTTATGGCGTGCAGGCGTCTATGCGGCAGGAATTGGGGTTGTAACCCAAAAATACTTCGATAAAGCACAGCGGCTTGCCTGTGTGTGCATCACGGGGGCCATGAGAACGTACCCAACCAGAGCACTTGAGATCATAACAGATCTCACACTCCTACATCTGGTGATCAGAATATCTAGAGAAGGCGAAAGTAATGAGAGAATTAGGTGTCAGAGAGTCTGGTGCGCTCTTTGTAACTATATCTCATCTGCGAACCTTCCTAGTGATGTAATGGTCAAGAAAGTAAGTACTGAGGAAAACTTCATTACGATGCTATGCAAAACAGAGGGATGAGAGCGGAAATACATCGACCAGAATTTCAAAGAAAATACTATTAAATGGTATACGGATGGCTCTAAAACCAACACGGGAGCTGGCGCTGGGGTTCACGGGCCAAAGCCAAGTGTGCACTATCGTTAGGCTCCTGTGTGAGTGTCCTTCAAGCAGAAATATTAGCAATCGAAAGATGTCTAGATATTAATCTAGAGAGAAACTATCAAAAGTGCGACATAGCTATTCACTCAGATAGTCAAGCTGCTATTAAAGCACTGAACTCCTATGTCATCGACTCAAAATCAACATGGGAATGCCGAAGCAAACTCAATGAGGTAGGCAAGAAAAATAAGATCTCTTTAATCTGGGTTCCTGGTCATTCGGGAATCACAGGTAACGAAGAGGCCCACAAACTTGCCAGAGAGGGTGCTGAGAAACCACTCATACCCAGAACTTTTCTGTGGTATAGGCATTGTCGCCTCAGTAAGCACTTGCTGAGAATGGGCGTATCGGACACTGACGAGTGTAGATTCTGTGGAGAGAAAGAAGAAACTCCTATTTACCCTAGTCGAAGAATGCTTTGGCATTGTAAGCCAAAGAAAACAATGCTTTAGTCAAGAGATTTGTAGGAGTGAGGAAGTAGCCTCAATGAAACCTTCCGAGAAATTGGATTTCATAAGATCTCTGGGACTGGAAGGCGAGCTGTTAAGCTTTGTCAGGGGGCACAATAGACCATAAGTGGACTGTAACCCCTTTTAAACTATCAAACTACAGCTTCATTGTTTTTACATTTTCTAACAGCTGTTGGATAATGTTTTATTATTTAATGAACGTTAAATTACGTTATTGTGCTGTCTATACGATAATTTGAAAAGGTAATATTAGATGTTAATTCACCAAAATCGAATTTTGATATACCAGATAAACTACTTCATGAAAATACCGATGCAGTTTGAGAAATATAACAGTCGAAGCTCAAAATAAACAATGTTAACATAAATCAATCATCATCATTTTGTCAAAAACATAACAATTCTTCTCCAAATTTCGAACTAAAATTAAGTAAAAAATTTACTCAAAGCGCGCGAAAACACTCTACGTTTTGTCAACTGATACATCGTAGTTAAACTGGCGCGATATTCCGCCGAAAACATTGCATCCAATATGTCTATGCACCCAAGCAAATGCGTATTTGTGTGCAGTTTATTTTTTCTTTTATACTAAATGTACCTACGAATGTACCCCGCGTACGGAGGATGACCACTTTCTCTACTGGGGAACTTCGCCGACTAGAAATTGCTCGATTGAAAACATCATCTATCATAGCTGGACAATTTAATCTTTCAGAATAATAGGTACACTAAAGAAGAAATATGATTTTAAAGTTTATGAGACAAGACATACATATCCCCATTAGTTCATATTCTCACTTCCATTCATTTAGTTCAACAATAATTCTTGAATAATCTCATTTACATGGTTGAAATCATTCATATTCAATGAATATCGACAGATCAACAACAATAAATCATACAATCTTTATACAGAATAGTGAAAAGTGATATTGGTTTATTCTTATATCAGATATGATTGAAGGTTACCTATTTTTCAATGAAATATGATATCCCCTACAGGGTGTTAGGTAATTAAGGTACTATTCTAAGGATATTTTATCCTCTGATTATTTTGAAAAAGCGTTTTGATGCGAAGATACAGGGTGAAGCAAATTGTCGACAAATAACAATTCATTACTAATATTTCACGTAACACGTTACAAAAATTGTTTAGAATGGCTACCTCCAGCTGGGATGCTACCATCCAATCAATTATTATGTCAATTACGCAATTAGAATAGTAGCATAGGTACAGATCTATCTATCTCGGAGGGGTCTGTAATACCATAGAGCGGGAAAGGAGCATTTTGAATATGTCCAAAGAAGAATAACTCAAAGATGACCTTCAAGATCACCTAGTTGTCCTTCCAAATCCTTCGATATGAAATAAAGTGTTGGATTTGTTGAAAATATGTTTATCCCTATATCTTCGTAATAAAGCGATTTTTCAAAAAAAAATCAGATTATAAAATATCCTTAGAATAGTCCAAACAATAACCTCTTGATTTTTCCCTTAGTTACCTAACACCTTATATAATTTCCAAACTGAGGGTTGGTAAATATGAACTAGGTTAATCCATTTCATGAGTAAAAACTGAAATTTGTCTCTCTTATGAGAAACTGGAATATATGATTCTGAGTGAAAAGAAAAACAACAAGAATAGAAAATGTCTATGTCACGTAGTAATTGAACATTTGGCGGGACCATAAAGTTCCCAAAAAACAACAATGAAAAGACTATGTCATTCAAACTCAAGGATTATGGGTCATGATATACATACCCCCATTAATTAATGTTTATACTTTCATTTGGTTAGTTCAACAAAAACCCGTATGATATCACATTCACATGATTGAGATCATCAATATAGATTCTCAACAATAATTCACATTTTTTCATATGAAATAGATTTATATCGATTTTACTTTCATTTTAGGTTATTGAAGGTTGTCGATATCAAATGAAATTAAAGTATCAACATTATATGTAATTATTTTACTTATAGCTTCTACAACTGAATTCTTTGAAAAAAATCAAAAATGAAATTATAATATCAACATTATATGTAATTCTTTTACTTATAGCTTCTACAACTGAATTCTTTGAAAAAAATCCTGAAATTTGTCTCGCGCCTATGAAGATATGCAATAGATGTCTGATTAGAACTGAGAAAGGGGAGATGTCATGTAGTAATAAAGCATTCGCCAGGAAACTGAAGTCCCCAAAAACAACATTAAATATCTGTAGATATATTCTTTATTCTGATCGTATATTTTTAGTCGGAGAAAATAATACCTGGGCGATACAATAACTGATAGATAGATAGATATGAAAATACCTTATAGGTACTTACATATTTATTAGAGTTAGTGATATATTAACCGATTTCAAGCGAATAACCTGGTCCTCATTGGTAATTACCAAATAGGACCAACTGCATTCAAGCGACTTCGGTCATTGTAGGTTATAATCATTTTAAAGGAATATCCCTGAAGACTATAACCGTAGATAACCGCAGGCAGGACCGTAGATAACCGCGGTCATTACTGGTTATTCGCTTGAATCGGTTATAGTGGTTAATATTGGTGCAGTTTATGACACAATTGAGCTATCAATGAATCTATGCAAATATGTTTTTTCTCAAACTATGAGAATACGAATGCAATCGAATTGTTAATAGAACGAATGACATAATTCATTCGTTTTTTCTATATTTTATTTCAATGTTTCTGTCATGATTAATCATGTGGATTTCCATGAACAGATATGTGTTTCTTGCTAGAAAAAGTTAATTCCTTATTTTCTTATAATATAAAAGTCCAGGCAGAGAGTTGAGATTAGAAAAATATAAATATAATCCAAATTTTCCCAACCAAAATTGTAAACATGACTCAATTGAACTGAAAAGGGCAAAAATATTGCACAGTTCACATTCAAATGGAAAATGCAGCCTCGGAAGTGAATATTGAATGGTAGTGTATTCGGTTTGTATTTTTTTTTTGCATCGTGTTATAACTTATCACCTAATGAGAGATAATGGGACATTTAAAACTTGCGAAAAAAAACGATATTGAGTCCAAGGTGATTAGTCGTCCACAGAAAAATTCATGATACAAGAATAAAGATTCTCAGAATTATTGCTAATCGATATTTTCGTCTATTCAAATAACAGGGTGTTTCCAAATTCATGCCAAAAAATTCAGGAGTTATTTGCTCGTATGAAATTAAGATGGGTCTTTCCTATAACAAAATTTCCTGAGCCTAAGGATGGGCTGAGGAAAGGTGGAGACTAAAATTGAGTTTTTTTTTTTTGAACGTGTACGGCAAGTCATGCCAGGTAGACTACGTTCATGTATTTTGCTATTGGTAGTCATTCCCAGCATTCATTATAAATCGTATTACATTTCACATCTTAAATGTTTTTCACTGAATTTATTGAAAGATTTTCTTCTCTTCAGGTATTGGTTTTGGAAAGAACAAGAATATTTTTTTAATAAAATAAGAATTTTGAGTTATAATTTTATTTCATGAAACTTCATCTAGAAAAAAATTTCTCATCTTAATTTCATAGAGCAATCACCCTCTGAATTTTTTCGCATGAATTTAGAAACACCCTGTCGAAAAAATTTGCGATACCAAAATAGCAGTATAAAATGTAGACAATTTTTCGAGAATTAAATCTCACCTTGATATAATATCAGTTGGTACCATTTGAGACAAATATTAAAGAATTTTTGAAAATCTGTACAGGGTGTTTTTTAAAGGTGAGGCATTTTTTCTGACAGATGGTAGAACTCCAGAAAATTGGCCATTTCGCCAAAAATTTTTCATACAAAAAATTCAATTTGAAAAAAAAAGCGAAGAATCTTGAGCATCAAAATATCAAAAGGACTCTGTACCGTGTTTACCTCTCTAGTCAGTTCGGAATCTGAATCGCACTCTGGCGTATGGAACAAATAAATAGAATGTTGAACTGCCCTTCTGATCATTCTACTAAAATTTATCACAAATTTATATTCTTTTAACGTTCATGAGTCCATTCAATTCTGAGATTTATTCTCAAAGTAAAAGCTGAGGAAAGCTTATGTTAGTTACTGTAAGTGACGTTATTTGCCTACTATTTTCGATTATAAAATTTTCGTTTGTACTTCAAGGATACTGACAGCGCATTTATTGGGTGTACATGGTCATCCACTTTTCGATTTTTCGCTGAAAAAAATTCAAAGGGAAAGTGCAACGTTAGTAAATATTCGAAACATACAAATTTTCTTACGTTGTCCAAACTTAATGGGAAAATAACAGCCCTAACTTACTCTAAATAATTCTTCTATTCGTTGAAAAATAATTTGTAATACAGAAGTTTTTTAAATGGTAACCTAATTCCTTATGATATGACACGGTAGATTTTCCAATTGTATTTGGTTTTTTCGGAGAAAACTGAAAGTAAATACTTTGCATACTAACGATGCAAAAAAAAACATTTTCGAAAATATGGGTGCTAACGAATTTCATAAGCGTAATTATTCCATCAAAGTTAAGACTATAACTGAAATGTCAATGTCACAAATAGTCACTTACGAGTTACTTACAAATAAAAAAAAAAATTTCCACATTTTCGAAATTTTCGCATTCAGGAGGGCATTTTTCCATTAAAGATGATATACAAACAGAAATTTAAACGAAAATGGAAATGTGAAGGCTCTAACATTACGGACATGAAACGGAAGCTTGTGATAAAAATTATGTCCGTTTCATTTTTTTCTTATGCCTCAATATTTAACTGAATTTCTTATACATATTCATCTATTCAAACAGTTAATTTTCAATCTGAAACCTAACGTCACCAACAACATTTAGAATTAGGACATGAATTGATTATATTTAATGATGATGAAAGTGAGTTCGATTGAAACAAGAGTAAATAAGTTTCGTTGAGACTTATCAGTTATTTTTCTTCATCGTCAACTTGACAAAGCTCTGAAATGTTTGATGATCCTAAAATTTTCGTTAATTATAATACTTTTGGAGCGTTCCAACTTAAACAAAATTTTTGGGATAGGTCTTGGAACTAGACGTTATATGCAAAAAATGATATAAAAACTGAAATAAAAAAAGTACATCAGATTTGACTTCACCAGATGTTTCTATAAACTTATGTATGACGAAATGAACCTATATACAATTATATGTACAAAATGTTCGTATATGTACAAAATGTCCCGGAACTCTACGTTAGTCATATATATATTATATATTAATATATATTATATATATATATAGTTTTATTTACTTGTCTTTCACTGAGTTGCAGGAACCTTAATTCTCCCTTAAACGGAATATCCATAGACGGTAGCCATGGATACTCCGTTTAATGGAGAATTGAGGCGGCATTAAATTAAATGGACGTTCCTGCAAACTCAGGGTAAGTTTCTCACCATTAATGAACAGATTTGGATAGATGCTGGTGCTATTTGTTTTATTCTTAAACATGATGTATACGGTTTTTACTTCATTGATCACAAGTTTATTAGAGTTCAGCTATTCACTGTACTTTTGCATATCCCTATTGACCATTTTCTTCAGAGTTCTCATATTTTCTGCACTATATATCATCCGCAAACATGAAGACTTCACCCAGTAATCCTGCTCTGACTATATTTTCAACATATATTAGGTATAGAAGTGGTCCAAGCACTGTGCCCTGCGAAACACCAGTTCTGATTTTCTTATATGTACTCTTTTAACCTTCAATAACTACATATTGTTTTTATCAGTAAGGAAGGATTGAAGCTTTTCTTTGTATTCGCATTTTCTTCAATTTTTTTAATATATAGTTATGTTGATTGTATCAAATATTTTATGAAGATCAACAAAAATACCTACGGCTTTCTTGTTCTCATCGGGTTTTGTAATATGTGTTCGATGAAATCAATTGCAGCACCTCCTGTTGAACTTTTTTTCTGGAATACACATTGATGTTTAGTTATTTCTAGAAATTCTGCTAATCTTTTTTTTTTTTTTTTTTTCTATTATTTTAGTTAATATTGAAGTATTTGATAGAGGCCTATGATCAGCTTGTTCCTCCTTATTTCATTTTTTAAACACAGGTGTTATTCTAGCGATCTCACATAATCTTGGAAATATTCCACTCTTTATACTCTTATTTGCCAGAAACAACAGATGGTCTTTAATAATGGGGTACGAAACAATAAGATCTTTCGTACCATATTGTCAGGATCTGGTGAGGTGTTCTTCTCCAGTGACATCACTATGTTTGTGAGTTCTTTTTCATCACATCATTCCATATAGAGCGACTGGTCTTAGTCAACTTCATCAAATTTTATTAAATTTTTGTTCACTCTTTTAATTCCTGCGTGGACTAAATATCGGTTGAATTGATTTGCTTTTTGACTCGCCTTTTTGTATGTTTTGCCTTTATATACTAAATTTGCTAGACTGGTTTTTGTTTTATTACTCACTGGTAAGATTTCATTTATTGCAGACCATAGTTTTCTTGTATTATTTCCAATTCCTTCCAAGTTTTCACTAAAGTATTTTTTCTCTTGATATCTTATGAGATTGTTCACTTTTCTTCTTTGCATTTCATATTTAGGCTGATGTCCGGAGTTGAATGGATACTTCTGCATTTTTCGTTATTGGCTGTCCTTTCAGGATATTTTTATATATGGTAGAATTGTACCACCAGTTATTATTTCATATAATTACCTTTTTTTTTATTGTGCATGTGCTTTCAGCTTCACTTAAAAGCCCAATCCATTTATCAATGCTTTCTGGTGGTTTTTCTTGTAGCAATGAGTGAAGTGTTTCCTTATATTTTTCATGATCAGTTTTATAGACAAGTTTTTTTGACTTGACAATTGTTATGTTCGATCTTTTCCAGTATATCTCCTAGATCTTCCAGGAATTTGGAATGTAATTTGTTTTGGGGACACGATAAATCGCATATATTGGCATACCGAGTCCTTGCAACTCAACACAAACTATGTTTGCCTTATTTATTTCCGGAGTTTCAACAGCCATATATTGTAGATCTGCTCTTATGAATATTGAAACACCTCCACCTTGCGATGATCTACAATCATACTCTCCACGTAGCCATGTATACTGTATAAATTTTTGTCCTTTTCACTGAGCCAGGTTTCAGTTAAAATGATTAAATAAGGATGATTGTGCTGATGTGTGTAATTACATAAGTTATCTAAATTTTTGCTTTTAAAGATCTAATGTTGTAGTAAAGTATATTTATGTTTTAATCTTCTGGGCTTTTGGGGATTTTTTTTAAGTTTTTTTGTAATTATTTAAGTCTTCTTCAGTATTGATTTCGATCGTTTTACTTGTTTCGGTTTTCCTCAGTAGTATTCTTCCTTGAGATATCCGGGCACACTTATAACTTTACTGTCTCTTAAAGTCTCTCGCTTTTTTGAATAAAATCTGATTTTCTGATGACAAATTATCAGCTTCCTTACATCCTCCGGTAAATTGTTAATGCATTTTCGATGGAACCATCTTTTGCATTCATCATCACATTTGAACTTGTATCGTTTATTGCACAATTTTTTCTTACATTTTCCACAATTATTCATGTTGGGAATTCATTCGAAGTACGCCCCTGGTTGGTGTTTATTGTTGTCTGATGGAAACAATCTGAACAACAACAGAAGCAGGTCTTCCATATAAGATATTTAGATGAGTGATAAGATCAATTTCTCGATTTTCTGAATAGATGCTTATGAAGATCGTTTAATTCCCTCAGAAATAGACAGGAAACAATTCTGCACACTATTTTTCCTTTATTTACCGCAGTTAGTTTTTCGTGAATTTGAAGATTAGCGGGACGCGAGAAATAAAACGTCTACTTGCTCGTCTCTTCACATATAATTTATATTATTCCATATATCTTCTGAATTTTTCTGGAAAATGATGTTCATCTTTCTGAAAATTCATGACAAAAATAAAATTTTCGAAAAAAAGTTGTTTTTATATATTTCTACAACAGAAATAGCCAGATAACAATTTCTTCGTATTCTAGAGGGACAACAATTCAATAAATGGTCACAGATATATTGTTTTATTGCTCCTTGCTCCTTAAGGTGGACTTTCGAGCTGGGCGTCCATGGCGACAATGACGAAGCGACAGTCACGAAGCGACAGTGACGCCGCGACATTGATACAGTAGAAGTACAATAAAATTGCATAGAATATCATTCGCGCAAAGCGTTACTGACGCCGCGACAGTGACAAACGTCGACAATGCCGAGCTTGAAGTTCTATTGTCGTGTTTTCGTACATTCTAATGAATTTGGCATATTTTATTAGATTCTTTTTGCAGAAACCTGGTGTGGGTTTTTCCTTGACAGTTTTGAAATTGAAGAACCGATTTCAAGAAGAAGAAATTCCTGTGAATGGTCATATATGTTTGCATGAATTTTGTTCAGGTTCTGATTTCTCTAAAAAATGATTCACCTCACACAATTTTTCATCGATTCTATAATGAACATTTGATTAATTTATAGCGATAACAGGAATAAAATAAGAGCAATTATTGGTAGAAATTCGTTTAACTTTTAACTGCCCAATTCATCGCAGGTTTCATTTCGAAAAAATAAATGTATAAAAATTTTGTGGTTTTAAATCAGCAGAACTTCAAACTACTAATATCAATTCATATTCATATATCTGAAATTCGAAAGGATTAATACTCATGATGAATTTTGTTCATATTATAAAGGCTTAATATTAATCACTGAATACTCATGGTTTTAATGATCAAAAGATGAGTGGCACTACCCAATGATGAACTTCACATTGTTCTATCGAAATTGAAGAGAATATAATATATTCACCTAGATATCAGGTCGAAACATAAATTGTTGGAGCGCATTTCAATTTTTTTAAATCGTTCAGCTGCAAAATGAAAAATTCGAAACAACTATAAGAATATTCAGATTTTTTAAAACAATGTGAAAAAATGATTATTGAAAATTAACATTTTTCTTACCGATGTCAGAAATCCAGATCCTGGTGCCTGGTCTATCCCCAGTAGTAACAGCCTAACGAATGTTATAACGTAGTCTTTGACGAAAGCTTGGTATAGAAGTGTGTCTAACATGCTGGCATGAAGACACTTCAGCAGCGAATGGGAGTCTGAACATATATGATATGTGCGATCCTCTTTCCTTTTCACACTGAAAATTTTGGTTATGTTTATTTTGTATTTCTAAAGAACCCTCAGGATTAATCATCTAATTGATTTTTTTTAAATTTCATATCCATTATTCAAAACAATGTGGGCGCGTTCAGCGGACGAAAGCATGGTGCAACTGTCGCGAATCGTTCAGTTGCATATGCGCTATGAACTCAACATGTTCAGGAGCCGTTTGTTTTCTTGTGCTTTAAACTTTGACTAGGTAGGGGTAGAACTTTCACACTTCCACTAGCTGATTTGAAAGTTATCATCATTACTTCCTAGTGCTACATTCCGGCGCAAGTACAATCCTGTTAGTCTGTTTGGTATAACTGAGGTATAGGATTTATGAGCTTGGCCAATAAGACATTTGTCTATGCGCGAACTATGAAATATAAGTTGATTATTGTGGTCCTACTCATATTTGCACAGAATATAGAAATTCGGCTGAAAAATATTGCACAACTAGTTGAGCCAGGTTTGTGTAACAGTTTCAAATCTAGGGTAAGAAGTTTCTAATCATACTTTTTTTTTACTTTGCATTGCATCGGATTGAAAATGATGCTCAAAATATCTTGATTAAAGCAAATGTTTGCACAACAACCGACGGAGCGTCATTCAGAGCGAAGCAAATATTAATTTCGCACATGAACCATCAAACAATTAATTGTCTCAAGTAGCAAATACTGCATATACTTGATTACTACTCAGCTAATTAATGTTTAGTCTGGGTACTCTCATAGATAGATCAGTTTGATATTATTTCTACCAATTTATATGGGAGCAGAGTGGTTTCCCTCCACTTTTTTGCGCTTTCGTTTGATAAAATAAATTCTAGAAATAGTCAAAAATTTATTCTATGAAAATAAAAACGTTATTCTAAGACATGCGAAATTGAAGATGAAGATCGACAAATTCGAATTAAAAGTTCCAGTAATCTACGTTGTTGTGCCAAACAGTAGCCAAATCTATTATAAAGAGATATTCCGATATCTCTGAGAAGATCAGGCATACTGCTAATTTGGTTCAAATTGGAGAGACGAAAGTGAAGGCATCTTCCCTTCTTAAGGCAAAAATGAAAAAAGTTATTGTTTCTGAAATAGATTTACTACCGAAGTACCATCTTATGCTTTGAATTTTCTTTGTAACCATTAACTATTTGTGCGACTCTAATTTCTTTTCAAATCGTCTAGCATTGAAAATGTTTCAGTTCTCAGTTTACTCTAGAAATTTTCTTTTGATTCTGGTTGATCCTTGTAAGTTATGGATTTCAGTCTGGTTTGATAGCGTAGATTTTCATATTCATTTTGGTATTGGTTCAAATGATCATGATGAATGCATTTCTTGAGCTTATTCTGTTGTGTTTTTCTTTGTAGTGAATGAATGAATAAAAATCAAATGAGTTAAATATTTGGATGTATGTGTGCCTCTTGATAAATATTCTCGTTTCTGGACGTCGTTTCTCAGATGATTGAAAAAAAAATAAATAGGACCAGGAAATGTCTCAAAAAGTGATAATGAACTATTATTCGACACTAAATATTATTGTGCAAAGAATTCATTTGAAAACAAAAGTGACACAGAGATGAAACGCAACAAATTACAACTTCAACCCCCCTACTTCTTGAAGACTTCAACTGAGTGAAAATTTTATATAACTCGTATTTCGTTACCTCAATTATATGAGATTAATGCCCACTCGCACCGTCAAATATATGTCTGACTTACGTCCAACTCAAATTAGGATACACTGATTTGTCTCGCACAGCAGTTCAAGTGCCAAATATTTTATGATATTTTGAGCCGCGAATATTCATGGCTTGAACAAGACTTCAGCCCGTCCCAAAAATTCAAACGTCAAGAATGAACTTCAGTTTTGACGTGATGTTTTTGATTGCATGAATTTAATAATTATTATAGATAGATTTTTATTAAATGAAATTGATGATATATAAGGATGATTTCGACATATTATATTATCATTGACTATGGCTTTCCTAGAAGTCTAGAATTTGAGAGGGCCGATCACTACTATGATATGGACGAATTCGCATTTCGTTCGACCCAAAAAAACTACTCTGCCACTTCTTTTTTTCATGTGCCATGTCAGTTTACTCCGCGATCACTATTGAGAAGGCTTCTCGATCTTGAGCTAAATGCAAAAGTTGTCCTGCATTTCTTATTCCGCTCCACTCTCGATTATTTTTGAGCCAGGAGGCTTGCCTCCTTCCACCCCTTCTACCCCTTCGTCCTTTCTATTTTTCGCTGATTATCAGTTGTAAAATTCTATAGCGGCCCCCTCATCACATGACCCAGATATGATATCTTCCTACTCTTGATCACTTTGAGTGATTCTCTACTCTCTCTACTTCTTTCCTCTCCTTCTTCGTTAGTTGTGTGTGTTGTCCAGGGAATTCTGAGCATTCGCCTATGTATCCACATTTCCAGAGCCTCAATGAGGTTCATCATTGTCAATTTGAAAGTACACGTTTCGACTCCATACAAAAGCTCTGACCCAACATAGCACTTGACCATTCTTCGTCTTATTTCTGAGTTTAGGTGGTCATTACCTAGAGAAGTCTTCATTCTTGCGAAAGTTGTTTTGGCAATTGCTATTCGGATCTCACTATCCGGATCTAGCTGGCCAAATACAAGAATTTGTTCACCCTTTCAATTGGCTTTCTGTTAAATTGAAGTGAAGCATCTGGACATGGGAACTTGGTCTTATAAGCATTGATTTTGATGCCCATTCCCTCCCCCACCTCTTGGATACGATCGAGCATCGTCTGGAGCATACCTGAGGACATTGATGGTTTCCCCTTTTAATTTTAATTCCATATGGTAGCTTCTTTAAATAATCGATCTGAGTACAAATTGAACAAGGTTGGGGATAAAATGCAACCCTGTTTTACTTCTCGGTGAATAGATATGTCTTTAGTGCAACTGATGAGATTAATTGAGGTTGATTCAGAATTTCCTAGTGACATGTAGGTACATATCTTATTATATCTTATGCATGGTGATATCAAACCCAAAGAAGGGTGTTTAAGACTTGATGATTGTAGGAGTCAGAGTCTATCACCGATGAGGCAGTCAACTCCCCACGTGCCTCCGACTCTTCACATCAGCAGGATATTTATTGGCTGCAGCTGATTTGATGAAAATCCACGAATCTACAGTTTAAAATATAGTTGTTCGAGTTTCAGTATTCATAAAAATGCCTCAGACAGAAGCAGAATTACGTTCCACCTTCACAGAATTTTAACAATTGTGGATTTCCTCGTGTTATTGGAGCGATTGATTATTATTATTAATTCTGCGGGTACTATTCACTCTTGTGAATATGAAAAGTATTACTTCGATGATATTCCGCAGGCGCAGAATTATGTCATTCAAGTTAAATATCTTGTTCGTCTATAAATTTGTGGGTTTTTTCTTTACTTAGCTGTGCTCAGTGCCGACACAAAACCATATGGTTTATGACGCATTTCTATGCCAAAACAAACGAATTCACTGATTTATAAAGATTTGCCAGATTGAGCATTGCTCAACGTGTGCTCAACAAAGTCGTTTCCATTAGAAATCTGATCCGTTAAGGCGGGGAAAAGCATGACTTAAAGGGCGCCTTAGATATAAGGATGCCTTGTTTAGAAAACGGTGCAAGTGGGCATAAAAGTACAAGCGGGATGTTCATTCCCGTGGGCGTCAAGAATATTCTTCAATTACTATTACGATTGAAGTATATTATTGATCTAGATTCATCGAAAGTTAAATGTACTTTTTCCTGATCTTCAAACTCGTTTCCAGAAAGAGCATATGAATATACCAGAAATGAAATATTTCCGTTTCCCTATGTAGTTACATAAAAGGAAGTTCCTGAATTTATTTAAGTCGGAAAATGTCATATTCCTCCCGCAATTCAGCCAGTGATTTCGACTTCAGAGAAAATTGTATTCGTCCAGATAAAATGTATCTGAGGATGACTACAAATCCTTTGCTTGAAGGATATTTTTTGCATTTCGGAGAATAGACGTAAGTTTCTGCAGGAATATTATTCAACAAGGCGAACTGTATCTTGTAAAGTTTTATTTGATAGCTATTCGTTTCACGGGCAATAAATGAATTTACGAGTAAATTCTGGTTTCGTGGTGTAAGAGGGTCGAAGAAAATTTCGAATCCTCCTAGTTCTCGCAAGGGAATATTTGAACCAAGGGATTGCTGGCTATAGCAATAAATAGGGAAGATGCTCGGGGTGGGTGTATAACTGAAACCTTGAACCTCATTGAAATGAATCAAAACATTAGTTGAAAGAGGTGATGAGGAAACTATATAGGGTGATTTGTGATCAAATGACATACCAGACAGCGTGTAATAGCGGACCATATGAGGAATTTATGCTTAGGTATTCATTGTTGGATATTATAAGCCATATAAACTGCTGACTTATCAGATAGGTTCTGATGATATTCTACAAAATTGTCTGTTTCGGGGCGCCTGAAATCAATAGAAATAAAAAAAGTAGGACAGTTTTCGATCTCGAATAAAGATTGAAGAAGGAAGAAGGAGCAGTTATGTAATTTCCTTTGCTCAATAGAATGCTTCTATTTGGAACGAAAAGAAATTAGGACTTTCTGAAAACACCCTCTAAAATAATATCAGAAAATGTACTGTCGTGTTAATTGAAAAGGGCGTTTCTGCAAAAAAGCACTTTTGAGATATTTGACTTTGAAGACAATTTTAATTG